>JADRCH010000090.1:1368996-1504307 GCA_019843965.1 Rhynchomys soricoides
AGCCAATCATGTGGGCTCGAGAATGAACTCAAGTCATCAGGCTTGGTGGCAATGCCTTACCCTGTGAGCAGTTATGCCAGGCTTTACTTGCTTTTAAGATGGAGTATGACGATATACCCAGACTGGCCTCAAATTTTAGATCCTCTTGCCTTAGCCCTCTGAGTAAGGGCATTACAGCCATACGCTGTCACACCAGGTATCCACACATACTTCATTATTCTGTAAACAATATAATGCAGCAACTACCATTATAGTGGCGCCTTATCTGCATTATGTGAGATATTTTAAACAATCTAGACACTAAAGTTCACAGGAGAAAGTGCTTAAGTTATGCACAAACACTGTGCCATTTTATATAAGAAACAGTAAGTTTCTTGGTGCTTCAGTGTGTGGGTAGTGTTTTGAAGTCAACCCTTTGTAAATACCACAAGGAAACTATATCAGAGCGTGCCTGTGGAAGCTGGGAGTGGTGGCACAGGCTAACCCCACCATTTAGGAGCCAGAGGAAGGAGGATCAGAATTTCAAGGTAATCCTTGGCTCCATGCTGACCTGAGTTTAAGGCCAGTCTAGGCTATGAGACTCTATTCCAGAAACAATCACTCAAACCTAAACCAAAAAAGGAAGCAAGACTTTGTGAAAGCTTTATGAAATTAGTAAGACTTTAGTTCTTCTCAAAGAAGTACCTTTTCACTCATGGATTCTTCAAATTTATGGTTAAAAAGGCATTTATAGACTCTTCCTTCACCAGCTTGTGTCTATAAGATAAAACATACACATCATTACTATTAGCTAGGTAGTTTTCCTGTGATAAATCTAGTCTTATACAGAACTTTTATTAAATACACTGTTAATTCAAAAACTAAAGGACACATCAGAGGGACTATCTTACAATTTGATACCACAGTCAATAAAACTTTATAATCAGTGGCTCTGATAGTTAATTTTATAAATTCAAAAAAGCAAGCAGAAAGGGAGGGCATACAAGTCAGAAAAGACAGGTCAGTGCTGAAGTTTATACAAAGATCAGGGGTCCAGCCTGTATAAGGTACTGCATCCAAGCCACAGCACAGCAAGAAAAGAAGGAAGCAAGGGGAAGAGAGAAGGAAGAAAAGCAGGAAGGAAATGTAGACACAGAGGGACTGAAAGTTGTCTAATGAATCAGCAGGCTCTATTCAAGGACTTGGTTTTAATGTTAGATCTTCTATTTCCTGTTTTGTTTGTTTGTTTTGAGACAGGGTTTCTCTATGCAGCCCTAATTGTCCTGGATCCCACTCTGTAGACCAGGCTGGCCTCAAACTCACAAGAGACACCTGCCCCTGCCACCATGTCCAGACACCTTAATCAAAACCATATAAAAATGTAATATAACAGAGCTTTAGCCATAGGATATGAACAAGCTTCCTGGTAAAATAAGATTCCTATAGATAAAATAGACTTTCTTTTTTCTGTTGTTTTTGAGACAAGGTTTCTGTATACAGCCCTGGCCGTCATGGGACTCCTTCTGTAGAGCAGACTATGGTGAAACTCAAGATGTGATAGACAGTCTCTGCCGCCTCAGTGCTGGGATTAAAGTGGTGTCCTACCACAGCACCACAGATAAGATAGGTTTTCAATAACTGAAATTGTGTCCAGCATGGTGGCCTACACCTTTAGGTGTAGCCACCTACATAGCACTCAGAGGGCAGAGGCAGAGGGCTTGAGACTAACCTGGTCTAAACAGAGTTCCAACACAGCCAGGGCTATGCAGAGAGACCCTGTCTATAAAAACAAACCAACCAACCAACCTAAAATGAAAGACAGAGGAAGAAGAAAGCATCATGTGTGTAGAGTGTCAGAAACACATTGTTAACTAGATGTTACATCTTCAAGACTGAGCATCCAATACTATTTTTTGTATCTTGGGATTAATTCCATCTTCTGCTTCAGTAGGTTTCCTATTTGTGAAGGCTGTGCTGGTATATTTCATTCTGGAATACAATAGTACAGAAATATTTAAAAAGAAAGGAAAAACAGCTTCTTAGTGACTCACGTTCTCGCAAAAGCGCTCCCGATCATCTCGGCAAGCAAAATACAAATGCCGATCTAAATGAAAGTCATCCGAGGACAGCTCAGCCACCCTAAGAATGGCTTTCTTGCAGAGTTCAGAGACTTGAATCTTGGGCTCTTTTTCTTCTGCCTCTTTCACCAGACCTTTTTCCAAACATGATACCACCTCACCTTGTGAATGTGCATCCTAAAATAGCAAAAATATTTTAGAACTTTCACCATACAGTATTCAAACAAACATTTGGTTAAAAACATGGGTGTACAGAGATCAGACAGATGGCTCAACAGTTAAGGAGTTAGTATGGCTTAAGTGTTAGGGTACCACCTCCCTCCATTAAAGCAGTAGGCTTTAAAGTGTTTAATTATATCACTTATTTAGTTTTGTACATGTATAGCCAGGAAAAAAAAATTGTTTTTTTTCTTTTTTGAGTCCTGCACTTTCTCTATTGGCTAGAATTTCCTAAGAAAATAACCTATTGGTACAAGCATAGTTTATGTCAATACTGAAGTAACACTGCAAAAGTACCTATTCATTTATTGCTAAAAGTTAGATATTTTTCAAGCTTTTAGCCAAGTTTGAAAGACAACCGATGGGTGAGGTGAGATGACTCAGTGGGTAAACCAAAACCTAATGTCCTAAATTCAATCCCTGGTATACACATGGAGGGAGAGAAGTGACTCTCCCAAGTTGTCCTCTGATCTTCATGTATGCCAACACACACACACACACACAGAGAGAGAGAGAGAGAGAGAGAGAGAGAGAGAGAGAGAGAGAGGAATTAAAAACAACACGGGATACTGAGATTACAGGTATGTGCTACCACACCAGGCTATTTTTGTTGTTGTTGTTGTTGTTGTTTTTTCAAAATAAAGATATTTGCAAAGGCATCTTGAGTTTCTTCTCTCCATTTAGTAACTGAATTATATACAAATATTTAACAATGACGACTACATGTCTAAGGCTGAGATACAGCTCAATGGTAGAGTACTTGCCTAGTATACATAGCTCATGAGTCAATCCCCAGCACAGGGAGGCTGTGTATGTGAGGTGACACTATAAGGCTCACTGGGCATGTTAGCACAGGTTCATACTAACTTGGAGATGGAGGCAGGAGGATCAGGAGTTCAAGGCTAGTCTCAGTTACACAGTGAGCTTGAGGCCAGCCTGGGTAACATGAAATCCTGTTTACAAGCAAACAAAAAGGGGGGGGGGGAATAAAAGAAGGTGTATTGAGATTGTAGCTCGCCTGCCGGTAGAGAGCTTAAGCATACCAAGGGCTCTAGGTTCTATTCCTGGGAGTATATAAATCAAACCAGGTGGTCTACAATCAAACAGGGTGGGCAAAATAATTCTATCGAAACAGAAGCAGACAAAACAGGAGTTCAAAGTCACTCTGAGCTCCTCAAAAAAGTTCTATGCCTGTGCTACACGAAGCCTTGTTTTAAAAAAAGTCTGGGAGATGTCTCAGCAGATAAGCAGGTAATGTGCTTGCTCTGCACACAAGAGGACAGAGATGGGTGGGATCCCTAATACTCACATAAGGGCCAGGTGGACAGTGGCCCACATGCAATCCCAGCATTCTAGAGGCAGAGGAGATCTCTAGTGGAGAGCCAGACTAGATCAAACAGTAAGCTTGGAGTTCAAGTGAAAGCCTGCCCCAATATTTAAGAAGGACAATGACTGTCCTACACGAATATGCTTACACATATAACCACACACACAAGAGCAAGTGTTCATAACACAAACACCCATCACATACACATGGGGGCGGGGGCTAATTAGAACGTCACATGTATAACAATGAATCAACAAAACTTCTTTCTCATTTATTTGTCTTTAAAGCCAGAGTCTCACGATGAAGCTCTGACTGTCCCAGAACTCACTATGTTGACCAGGCTGGCATTGAACTCTGCTGGCTTTTGCCTTCCATGTGCTGGAATTAAGGGCATGCACCACCACAATTGGCTAAATTTTTTTAATGTATTTGGTGCTAGAAATTAAAACAAAGCCTTGTATGTGGGGAGAAGTGCACATTTGCACACGCCATGTGAAGATCAAAGGACAACTTATAGAAGTCAGTTTTTTCTCCATGTGGAGCTGGGAAATCGAACTCAGATCAGTAGGCTACAAAATGCCTTTACATTCTGAGCCAATTTTTTAAAAAAGATTTACTTCTACTTTTAAATTTTTTTTTTTTTTTTGGTGTGTGTGTTTGCGAGTGCACATGTGTTGGGGGGCATATCTACATGTGAGTGCTGAAAGTCAAACACAGGTCCTCTGCAAGAACAGTGTGTCCTCTCAACTCCCAGTACATTGTTACTAATTAGAGTGTGGTAAGCAAAAGCTGGCCTGAGTGCTCACTGTCTGGTAAGCACTAAGAAGTCTGACGTTTTTATTCCTTTCTCTCATTCTGTGTCCTTTAACCAATAGCAATAATACTAATCTCAGACGGTGAGGAAGGCCGGGCTTTTCCTTTGTACAAACCATTCTCTAGTTTGAAGTTTCTGATGTTGTCTGTGATTCCTTCCATGGACTGAAGAACAAGACTCAACTAACTATCCAACGTGCTTGGTTAAAAGCAGAGACACTACAATGATACAATCAGTGCAATCGCAGAAGCAGCGGCCCAGCACAGCTCCACAACTGACAAGTTCTGTCGGCTCAACCTACTGTTCTTCATGATGTAAATAACTTACACTTTCACTTCTAGAAACATGCCCTTTCATTCTGACACTCACTTAGAAGGTTCAAAATTCAAAAGGACTTGATAATTCATCTTTGTTCTAAAACTCATTTTGAAAAAATACATCACTAAGGTTGAACATCATGATATTTTACATTCTTATACAGAGGAAGGGTGGGAACAGATTAACCATGAATCCTCTCCTCTCTGACCTTTAGGGGCCAGTTGTGGTGGCAGCAAATCTGAAGTTTGGTCCTAAGAAGTTTAAATATGCCTGTGGCCCTAAAGGAAATGACATAAGAAGGAATGTATTTTTTCTATGAGGTAAGCTGAGCCCATATCACTGCCCCTTATGCATAAGAAAACCTGGTGTGTGAAAATGAACCTGGTGTGAACAGAAATTTCACTTAATTGGTAGTTACCAAGATAAAAATGATAGGTGTGCTGATACGCACCTATAATCCTGCATCTGGGAACTAGCCTAGGCTACATACAAATGAATCTGTTGTCTCCAAACAAACAAGCAAAACAACAAAAAAATGAAATGGTAAAAGTAAACCAAAGGAAGCTCAAGGGAGCACCCTTTGTTATTTCATGAGAACTGAATAAACAAGCTGCCTTGGCTTTCAGCTGCAGCCACTGCAGACTTAGAAACCTGAAGCTGAGAGCAGGTTTTTAAACTGGTAATTCAGAGGGTGGGGATCCAGTCAGCTCTTCCTAACAGGGAACTATACTGTCTGATCGCTGAACACAATGTAAATCCACCCAACACTCCTGGGAAATGCATCAGCAGCACTAGTGTGGAGATTCTTACAGAGTGAGGTTTGGAATCAAATGTAATCACCAACACCCTAAACAAAGTCAGGGGAACTTCCTCAATGTATCAGAGTGACCCAAATGTTAGTGTCATTTCTTTTTATTTATTTATTTATTTATTTTGGTTTGGTTTGTTTTTCAAGACAGGATTTCTCTGTGTAGCTCTGACTGTCCTGGAACTCACTCTGTAGACAAGGCTGTCCTCGAACTCAGAAATTCATCTGCCTCTGCCTCCCAAGTGCTGCGATTAAAGGCATGTGCCACCACTGCCTAGCTGGAGTCATGTTTTAAGGTTGTCCACTTGTCTTTTTCTTTTCAGTCCTCACTCCCTCCCTGGAGACACTGTTGACTGACTGAGATGGGTTTGTCAATGATTCATAACAGTAGCAACATCACAGTTATGAAATAGCAGCAAAATAATTGTACGGTAGGGCACCGTCACAACACGAGGAACCATGTTAAAGGTGGATGCAGTAAGAAGGCTGAGGACCACAGAAGATCAGTTGTACTGAGGAAAAAGAAACTAGTTGAGTAGTTATTTCATTTCTGTCTTTATTATGATAAGTTCTTTAATCAGTTCACAGGACATTTTTCTTCTGACTAGTGAGAAGTAGCTTCACCATTCTTAATTTCTCTTCTTCCAGAAAACAAAAGTGATGAAGAACATTAACTGGTAATTTGATGGGATTTTGAGTCACTTAGGAGATAACCCTCTGGGCATGTTGGTGAGGGTGTTTCCAGAGAAGTTTAGCTCAAAGTACTGAAAGAAGAGTAATTTGAAAAAGTGGCAGAGGCCCTGAACTGAATGAAGAGAAGACAGCAAGTGGAGCAGGGATATTGCTTCTCCTGTTTCCTAGCTGGGTGGAATACAACCAATCACCCCAGGCTCTCACTGTGGTATCTGCTCAGGAAGCCCAAATAAATCCTTCCTTCCTTCCTTCCTTAAGTTGCTTCTAGTAGGTATTTTGTTACAGCAACATGGGAAATAGCTAATATAAATATTGAAATATTTTGTTACAAATTCACAAAATGTCCTAAGTCAATCAGTCTTGGACTGTAGGAATTGTCTGTACAAGTTCAGGTTTTTTTGGTTTTTTGTTTTTTTAATTTGAACCTCAAGCCTCGTTTTCTCTGATATGACTTACAAAATCATTTTCATTTACCAAGTTCACTGGTTCAATGGAGAAGTAAATGTAGTAAATACCTTTTCCCCAAGACGAATGCTGCCACATTTCAAGAGGTTGATGTCACTTTTGCAGTCATCCATGAAGCCACAGATCAAACGGTAATCACTGAAAATGATGGCTGTCATTTTGGTAATGTATTGATGACACTGATACTCAGTGATGTTGCCTCGGTGATCCACCAAGCAGGAAACCATGTAACCCTTTCCAACTGGTTCTTCAGCACATTCTTTAATCTGTTTCAAAAAGAGGGAAAAAAAAAAGTGGCTGCTTTACAAGTGTAAAACAAGAAACCACATTTAAATCAAGAAACTTATTTTGTTGCTGTTACTGCTAGAAATAATTTCTTACTATGGAGCCCTGCCTTGCTTGGAACTCTCAACCTATCAGGCTAGCCGTCGACTCAGATCTACCTGCTTCTGTTCCTGAGTTCTGAGATTAAAAGCTCTTTACATAGGAGTCAAAAAAGGAGGATGTTTAGAAATACACTGACTTTAAGGAAACCTGTGATACTGTGTACCATCCTGTGTACCATCCTGTGATACTGCTGCCGCCTTCTCTGAACTTCTCAACTATCATTCCTGGTAGCAGGTCATGAGAACCCTCTTATTCCATGTTCAGATCAGTGCCACAGAATGCTGCAAAGGCCAAGCAGAATGCTGACAGGCCTGGCTGGATTTCTGCACCCACCTTATATTAGTCATACAATGAAGTCTCCATAAAAATCTGGAAGAACAAGGTTTAGAGAGTTTCTGGATAGCAGACACAGATTCCTAGAGGGTGGAGCATCTAGTACTGGGGCACAGAGCTTGAGGCCTTTCTCCTATACCTTGACTTGTGTATTGTCTCACCTGTATCAATGGTTCTCAACCTGTGTGTTCCTACCCCCTTGGAGAGAGTGGGGTAGGGGTGGGTCAAATGACCCTTTCACAGGGGCCACCCAAGACCACTGGAAAACACAGACATTTATATCACGATTCATAACAGTAGCAAAATTACAGTTACATAGTAGCAACAAAAATAATTTTATGGGTGGGGGTCACCACAACTGAAGGAACTGTATTAAAGGATGCCAGCATTAGGAAGGTTGAGAACCACTGATCTATGGCCTCTCAAATGCCACTTATAAGACGGCAGTAATTATGTTTTCCTTAGTCAATCACTCAAACAAAGAAACTGTGGAAATCTCCCAATTTTGGGAGTCAGGGGAGATAGGGTCTCTCTATAGAGCTTGGCTCTCTTGGAACTCAATATGTAGACCAGGCTGGCCTCATACTCAGAGATCTGCCTGCCTCTTCCTCCCTCCTCTCCTCCCAGTCCCCTAACACTCTCCCTTCGATCCACTCCTCCTCTGTTTCCCTTCAGAAAAAAAGCAGGCCTCCCAGGGCTATCAACCAAACACGGTCTAACAAGTTACAATAAGACTACGTGAACCCCAAGATTTTAAGCAATCAGAACTAGTTAAATCACCCAGGGACCACCATGTATTGTGGTGAATGCTTATAATACCAGCACTTAGGAGCGAAGGAGGACTTTGAGTTTAGAAGTGAGCCTTGACTGTATGTACAGTCCTGGAGGTTAACTGTCATGGTTCCAGTATAGTCTCCCAGTTGGGAGAAGAAGGTGTCTTTGGTACCGGGATGTTTATACCACAAAAGGTCACAGGGGACAGTGGTAATACTGCAA
The DNA here is from genome assembly GCA_019843965.1 of Rhynchomys soricoides. NCBI lineage: Eukaryota > Metazoa > Chordata > Mammalia > Rodentia > Muridae > Rhynchomys > Rhynchomys soricoides. The sequence goes on from JADRCH010000090.1 coordinate 1,377,414, forward strand.
TGAAAGAAGGACAGCCAAATGCAAGGAGGGGCCCCAGCACTCTGGAGGCAGAGGCAGGTGGATCTCAGAGTTAGAGAGTTCCTGCCCAGCCAAGGCTACACTGTGAGACCTTATCTCAAAACAAAATATCCACATAGAGACATATAGTTTCATTAACTGTTTTTGTCATTATATTAAATTTGTAATTATATAAACATTGATTATTTTAAACACACATATGCTCAACAGACCCAACTGCAGAGTCAAGTCACGTAGGAAGGTTTCTAAACCTCCAGGGAAACTACCCTGATAGCTGTACTATCTGGGAAATAACAAGAGCCTGATCTCACCCTACCGTGCTGGTAATCACAAAAGAAGTCTAGTTACACGTCCTTCTTGTGTCACAACCGAGGCAGATGAGAACTCCGAGAAAAGGAAAGCAACTGAGTCATTCTCCTGATGAGGGGTGGTCAACAGACTCTACTTTGTCCTCCAAATTACAATAGCCACAAAACTATTTCACAGTTTACCTCAGAAATAGTTGACTTGCAAACCTCCCTGGCCACAGACTCAAATTTGGGATCAGTAGTTAGGTTCAGCTTGTAATTCCATAACAACTGGGTTCAAGAGAAGAAAACAAAATAAAACAAAAATCTTTTGGTTAGATCATGAAATTTATCATCGGTGATTATTATAAATGACAAAAACTAATTATACAGTCACATAAAGCACATTTACATTTCCAGTAATACAAAGTCATCACATTCATAGACAAAAGCACAAAATATTTACAAACATAAAGCAGCACCCAGCATTCAGATGTTCTTTCTTCTTTCCTGTTGAATGCCATTTTTAAAACTATGAATTAAAATTATGAGGTTCAGTAGCTAAGAACATGTACTGCTCATGCAGAAGACAGTTCCCAGAACTCAGGATCTGAGACTCACAACTGCTTAAAAACCCAGCTCCGGGGCATCTGACACTTTCTTCTAACTTCCACAGACACTGCACCCACATACACAACCCACATATACAACCTGCAGATAGATACACTTAATTAAAAGTAAAAATAAAAAAATTATGTGGTATTAAGAAAAACTAAATACTAAAGAAAACCCTGATTAAGTTTTGGAGAAAATATCTGCTTCCAAAATGTCTGTCCTAAATGCTCACATGTTGCAGGGTTTGTCTGAGAGCTCACAAATTAGTATTTTCCTTACATCAGTCTTAAGAAAAGCCGATCAGACTCTAGTTTCCAGGAATGTCCATCTTTATTCTCTGAAAACACTTGATTGACCATTCACTACCATGGTTTTTTTGTTTTTTGTTCTTTTGGGTTTTTTTTGTTTTGGGGGGTTTTTTTTTGGCTTGCTTTGTATTTGGCCTGCAGAGATTAATCCCCATTGTGGCACATCTATGTCCTTTGAAGGTGCTACTACACAGTAGATATCCTAATAAAAGAACTTTAAGATGAAGTGTTGACTTGATAAACAGGGAACTAATTCTTTTTATATGGTAATTGTAATAGGAAAGACCATGAGTAATTAGTATTGGCCAAGCCTAATGATTCCTACAATGGGATGGTATTTATAAAGTTTCTTAAAAAAGGCTTACAATTCACTTAAAACTAGTAGCATCAGAGAAAATATACAGCTTCCAGAGAAAGATGAAAGAGCATCCCAAAATCTGTTGTCACATTTATAAAGCACATATGGTGAGTCACTGAAAATCCATACTTACATGATTGCAGTCTGAAGAAATCTCGTTCTCAGGCTAGAAGAAAAACAGCAATGTTTAAAAAAATCAAAAACTAAAAAAACCCAACCCCCATCAAGTTTTCAAACATTACAAAAATAAAGTCAAAACCAGAATCTGAATATTTAATTAAATGTCTTTTCAGCACAAGGAGTAGACACACCTTCCAGATCTCTGAGGGCAAATTTACCAGAAAGGTACATATGAGAAACAATCCCTTCCCTATCAAAAGTATAATGTGGAAACGGTAAAGTATACACGCACTAACTAATGCAGCAGCAACAACATTAGTACTCTTCTTCGTTCAAATGACATTTTCTAGTTTTGAATGCTAAAGAGGAGAGTCTGGAGAGATGGCTCTGTAGTTCAGAGCACAGGCTGCTCTTCTCAAAGACCTGGGCTCAGTTTCCAGCACTCACATGGCTGCCTACAGCCATCTGTAACTCCAGTTCCAATGGATCACATGTCCTTTTCAGGATTCCATAAGCACTGCACACATGCGGTGCACAGACATACACGCAGGTAAATCACAAGACACATAAAAGTAAAATTAATTTAAAAAGAAACTAGAGGACCAGTTAGAGCCAGGTACACTGAGAAGGCAAAGGCAGGTGATCAATGCAAATTTCAGGCTAACCTAGTCTACACAGTGAGAACCATCTCAAACAAAACAAAATAAAACATCACACACTGAGGGTCAATATGGGGTTTTTTTCACTAATGAGAATTTAGATGTCTACATACAATCCGGGGTTCCTCAGCTGGGTATAGAAGATCACTCCTAGTACTTGGGAGGCTAAGACAAGAGGATAGCCCTAATTTTGAGGCTAGCTTAAGCTACATAGTGACTCTACCTCAGAACCACCTCCCTCAAAACCAAAGCAAGCAGACAAGAATGTCCTAGGCTTATCAGAGCACACAGGAGGTCCAACAATGGTTTAAAAACTAATATAGGGCATTTTGAAACTAGGGCAGGAGGAGTGTGAATTGGAGGTGACTCTGGGCTATGTAGCAAGACCCTGTCTCAAAAACTAAAAGCAGTGGAACATAGCAGTTTGAGTTTGTAATCCCTATTCTTGGGAGGTTGAGAGAGGAGGGTTGGTGTTAGTTTGAAGTCAGCCTGAGTCATGTTGTGAATTTAAGGCCAGACTGGGTTTAATGTGAGACCTTGTTCCATAAAATTAATTAATTAGTTAAGATTAAAAAATTCAGGATTCTGGGAAGAACCATGGCTTGGTAGTTAAGAATGCATGCTGCTCCTGCAGAGGACTAAGTCGGCTCCCAGCACCCATGTCGGCTATCTAATAACTGCCTGCACCCCCAGCTCCATGAACCCTGGCGACATCTTCGAACCTCCACAGGCAGCTGAGTTCACATACAACCACCTACACACACACTTTTAAATAAAAAGCCAGAAACAAGATTAAACAAAATAAACATAAGTAAATAAATTAAAAAGTAAAACAAAAATATGGGATTGTGCCAGAAGAAATCCTGTTCTGTCCAGGCAGGTGCCCTGAAATGCCTCCAAGCCTCCAATGTCAGCCATGCCAGCCTGGCCCAGTCAGGAGCTCAATGGGACAGTGCTACGCCTTCCTTACATCTTCATTCCAGTCTTGCTCTCCATCTTACCCCTGATCTCTTCATTAGCTGCATATGGCCTAGAAAAACTACACAAGAAAGCAATAATTTAAAAAAAGGAGGGGCAAAGAAGGCACAAAGGACTGCCCATGAAAAGACCAACAGAATCCTCTGATAACAAAGAATAACCGCCATGGATTTTCCAAAGGAACTTGCTTGTGTTTTAGAGCCAACGATTCCCAGTATCTTTGTACTTACCCTGATCTTTTACTCTAAGACTAGAATGTGAGATAGCTCGGGATACAAGTTATCTCCACTTAAGATGCACTTAGTTATATTTAATGACTTCATTCTTGAGTTCCTTTTTTTTAAAAAAAAAAAAAAAGTAACTTTAATTTCTATTTTTGCCACTTTATTATAATAAATCACTAAATTTGTGCCAGTGGACAGATATTTGGACCCTTAACGTTTGTTGACATGAATCTGACTGCTGCCTACTTTAAGGTGTACATTCTCATTCTCTCTCTCTCTCTCTGTCTCCATCTGTCTCGTTGGGAGGGACGGAACAGGATCTCACTCTGTATGTGGTTCTGGCTAGCCAGAAACTCAAAAGTCATGCCTGCCTGCCTCTGCCAGAGTGATGGTTTAAAGGCATGATCCACCACTCTAACTTTTTTTTTTTAATGGTGAGGTTAGATGTCCTAGTCACACAAGTGACATGTTTTGAGTTCAAAGTCCATTGGCTTAGTTTACTACGAGTGCTTGGAGTAGGGGAAGTAAAACTCTTGGTCAGGTTGCTGCTGTAACAGACCTGAGAGTGAGGCCTCGCTACCAGCTGAGCTACGGAGAAGGCCAGTGTATTTGCTGTCGATGTCTCTGTAAGCAACATTTCTAGTTAGAGTGGAGCAAAATTCACTGTGAAGCGGTACAGCTGAAAATGATATAAAAATAAATCTGTAATTACTGCCTGACAAAATAGAGCCGTCTGCCCAAAATGTAGTAGCAGCTAGTGAAATCACACACGGCAAAGCTCTTTGGAAAATGAAACAGCTTTCACATAAAAGCAAACACTAAACATTAGGTTTTTTAAAAACAACAAACAAACAAATTTGGCCAAAAAGGTGGTACCCGCCTTTAGTCCTAGCACTTGGGAGGCAGAAGCAGGGGAATCTTGTGAGTTTAAGGCCAGCATGGTCTACAGAGTGGGATCCAGGACAGCCAAACCAAAATGAAAAAGAAATTTAATGTTACCAAAAAAAAAAAAAAATAAGGAAAGAAAAGAAAAAAAAAGTAAAAGCTCTATGATGTGCACACTGAAATTCTATATACTATTTTTTCACATTTCTTCTTTTCTTTTGTTTTTTCCAAATAGGGTTTCTCTGTGTAGTCCTGGCTATCCTGGCTCTATCTGTAGATCAGATTGGCCTCAAACTCACATATATCCTCCTACCTATGCTTTCTAGTGCTGGGATTAAAAGTGTGTGCACCAACAAGCTTGGCTCAAATTCCTTCCTTCCTTCCTTTCTTTGTTAAAGATTTATTTATGTGTGTGTCACCTTGTCTATCTGTGTACTCTATTGCAAGTGACCAAGGAGACCAGAAGAACTGCCGTTACTAGTGGTTGTTAACTGCCAGATGTGAGGGTGCTGGGACTTGAACTCCAGTCCTCTGGAAACAGTACCTGAAGACCTGGCTCTTAATAAGCCATCCCTATAAGCACCTGTTTTTCAAATTTCTTATATGTCTATAGTGTTGAAAACTAGTAATGTTGGGCCAACAGGATGGCTTGATGGGATAAAACCTCTAGCCCAGTAAGAAATATCAACTTCCCCATCTTTAAAGCATTTGCGTGCTTCTCTTTTGTTCCTCTTCTCTCTTGCTCCCCCTCTCTCCCCCTTCCCTTCCCCCCACCCCACGTGGTCATGGCCGGCCTCCACCTCTCCACTTCTCTCTGCCTTTCTCTGCCTCTACTACCTTCTTAACTCCCCTCCCCATACCCTAAATAAACTCTATTTCTAAACTATAAAAAACAAAACAAAACAAAACCACTTTTACACAAATCTTTAAATCTTCCCAGCATGCAAAAACTTTTGTTTATAGAAAGCACTGGCCCCTTCGCTTTCTCTATACTCCAGATGGCTTAGCAGCTGACCCTAATCTTCTTTTAAAACTAGCCAATTGGAAAGACTATGAGGTTGGACCAAAGCTAGTGGGGAAGGCACGGTCCCCACCAGAATTAGAATAAACAGTAAGTGACTTCCTGCCCGCCATGTTCGTGCTAACCCGGCTTGGACAGTGCTATACTGTTTTTTGGCAAAAAGCAATTGGCTCATTCAGATGTTTCACTTTGTCCCGGTGTCTTCTACATTGAGACTACTCTTTCTTGTTTCTAACACACAGAAAGAAAGCACACATCATAAAGTCCATCCCTGGAAACCCCGTGGTAGAAGGCTAGAACCAACTCCAAAAGTTGTCCTCTGACTTCCATGAGTGAGTGCTGACATATGCACACTTGCATGCACACATATGACTAATTTTTTTTATTCAGAAAGGAATTATTAACAAGTCAAGGACTTATACAAAGTATTAAGAAGAAAAATACTTCTACTGAACTATTAATTCAATTCAGAATTTAATAGGAATTAACATTCATAGTTATTTATAAAATCTATTTAAAATGAACTTAATTATTAGGCTGTTGGGTAATGATTAGACTATACTACACGATTGTGAACTTTTTACCTACTTGTTTCAATAAGAACAAATACTTTAATGCCTTTGAGTCCCTAAAATCAGTCTCCACACACTGGATTAATCTAGTTTAACTTTTTTTTTTTTTTAAAGATTTATTTATTTTATGTATATGAGTACACCATTGCTCTCTTCAGACACACCAGAAGAGGGCATCAGATCCCATTACAGATGGTTGTGAGCCACCATGTGGTTGCTGGGAACTGAACTCAAGACCTCTGGAAGAACAGTGGGTGCTCTTAACCACTGAGCCATCTCTCCAGACCCTTACCTTTGTTTTTAACCACTCAATTTCACGTGTTAATTGAAAACTTTTAACAGGGCCGGGCAACAGTTTTTTAACAAGAATTTTTTCTTACTTTATTTATGTAGTGTTCTACACTAATCCCTTTTAACTTATATACATGACAATATCATAATCTTTCCATTCAAATACATTTCCAATTAAAAGAGTGTTTGTGGGCTGGTGAGGCTGTTCAGAGGGAAAAGGTGTCAAGTCTGAAAACCTGAGTTTGATACCGATGCCCCCCTAGCAGCTGTGGCGTGAGGTGGCACACACCCATCTTCCTCACAGGCACATGAAATAAATAAGTAAATGTAATTTAAAAACTATCTATATCTATATCTATATCTATCTATCTATCTATATATATATAAACAGGGATGGTGGCACACATCTTCAATCTCAGCAGAGGAAAGAGAATCTCTCTGAGTTTGAGGCTATAGTAAATTCCAGACCAGCTAGGGCTACATATTGAAATCCTATTTCAGACCAGTAGGGACTCCATAGGAAAACCAACAGAGTCAACTAACCTGAACCCTTGCTCTGGGGTAAGGGTCTCCCAAAGACTAAGTCACCAACCAAAGAGTGGACATGGGCTAGATCTAGGCATAGGTAGCAGATGTACAACTTGGTTTTCATGCAGGTTCCCCAACAACTGGAGCGGAGGCTGTCCCTGAACCTGTTGTCTGACCGTGAATTCAATTCCCCTAACTGGACAGCCTTGTCTGGCCTCAGGGAGAAGATGTGACAAGTACTGCAGTGACTTGATTGCCAAGATGGGGTGATATGGGGGGGGGAAGGGGGGAGAGGTGTCTCCTTCTCAGAGGAGAAGGGGGAGGGGATGGGGAGGAGCTGTGTAAGGGGCATTGGGAAGACAACCAGACAACTGTATTTTCATATTCCATTAATAATTTCTGATTATTTATGACATAATAAAACACTGAAGAACTGCAACTTTAGAAGCCAGTGCTTGTTTTTTTTAACTCTGTTGGCGATTTTTTGAGTCTTTTTAACTCTGTGTGTGTGTGTGTGTGTGTGTATAAGAGCAGTCGGTGCTCTTAACCACTGAGCCATATCTCCAGCCCCACTCACCTTGTTTTTTAAATCAGGGTCTCTCATTGAGACCCAGGGCTCACTGAATAAGTGATACTGGCTGGCCAGTAACCTCCAGATCCACATACCTCCATCTCCCATGCGTAGGATCACAAGTGTGCACACCACACTCAAGTTTTCATGTGGATTCTCATGGTTCTCATGCTTGCAAGGCAAACACTTTCCCAAGTAGCTTCCCAGCCTCATATGTTTTAATGGGTTTTAAAATACATGTAATATTAGAACAGTTCATTAATAAATACATTAGAGGTGCTACTAAAATCCAAGTGGCTGGGTGAAGGGTTTTTTTTCCTTAATTAAATCATTTGAAGTGGGAAGGTCCACCTTTAATCTGAGCCACACCTTCTGGTGGTGGCAGCCTTTATAAAGGACAAGGAAGAAGGAAGCTTGTCGCTCTGTCTGCCTGCTTGCTCTTACTGGCAAGTCCATCCCTTCACTGGCATCAGAGCCTACTTCTTCAGGAGTCTGGCATACACTGAAGACCAGCTAAGACATCCAGCCTCACAGACTAAACAACTACTAGATTCTTAGGCTTTCTACTGGTAGACAGCCATTGTTAGACTAGCTGGACCACAGCCTGTCAACCACTCTAACACACACACACACACACACACACACACACACACTCCACTCACTATCATTTGTATTCCTCCAGAAAATCCTGACTAATACAGATACGCTTAATTTTTCAAATGTTAAGAATGGAGAACTGAAGTTTGGGGTAGATGGTTAACATGGCTCAGTGGTTAACAGCACGTGCTGCTCTGAGGACCAAGGTTCAGTTCCCAGCATCCACTCCTAACTACTATAGCTTCAGTTCAACTGCCCTCTTCTTACCTCCAAGGGTATTAGGCACACATGTGGTGCACCAACACACATGTGAGCCAAGCATTCACACACACATAAAACAAAAAAGCAGCAGCTATCAGCAATAGGAAAGGGAGAACCCAGCAGACATACCCACCCTCAATGTAGTGGTAAGTAAAATGGAGAAGGAACTTGGTGGTGTACGAATAACTGCAGCAAACAAAGGCAGCAAGACAGGAGAGAGGCTGATCACAGAGTACTTGGAGATACTTGCTTGACTCCAATAAAAAGCAACACTGGTGTATCAGGGCACAAGCTGTCACTTAACTGATATTATATTTCTTTCAACATAACAAACTCAACACAAAAGGGACTGTGCCCAATTTTACAGACAAAGATAGTCAAGTACAAAGAAACTGATTAACACAACCAGACATACTCTAGCCAAGTGGCAAACGAGGCTATAAGGAATGACAACAAAACGAATATGAGAGACTTAAAATGAGCTTTCAGTGTGATGCTGCGCTTGCCGCCCTCCAAAAAGATGGGTTGGTAGGGTAGTCAGGTATAATACACAAAGTTAGTGTTCTAGGATCTTAGTTTTAAATTTTTATTGATGATGATGATAAATAGGATATATTATTTGTGTGAGTACAGGCACAGTGGGAGAGTGAAGTCAGAGGACAACTTTGAGGAGTTGGTTCTGTCTTTCCATTATGAGTTCCAGGGATATCAGCTGTCAGGCTTGCATGACAAGTAATTTCACCCACTAAGGCTCTTTAAAATCTAAAATGATTTAATTTGGCAGTTAAATGATGACTTCAGATATAGGCAGATGACACAGTTAGATAAACTAGGGACCTAGATTAGCCCTTAAACAGCCACCCTGAATCATGAGACCTTTGCTCACCTTACTTAGCTTTGGTACATCAGTGACTCACAAGCTGAGGCTACTCTTGCACTTAACCTCCTCCTCAGGAAAAGCAAAACTGAAACAGTTGATTTTAAGACTTAAAATTTGGAGCTGGTTGTAAGGAAGGGACAGAAGAACAACGCCCAGCACCTGGGAGGCTCAGACAAGGCTTGGTCTTAGCCAGTGTGAAGACCATGCCTCAAAAGGCACCCGAATAACAGAACTACAGTATAGATCTACAGAACTTTATGACTTTATGCAACTGAACTTGAGACTGCTGAGAGCAGGCTTTGAATTTGAATTGATATTTCTTTCCATAAGACTTAGGATTCAGAAAGATTCACTATGCCTCTAGAGCCTGAGATTATCTTGAAGTCCAATGCAAACTTTTGTGGAAACTTTTTGTTTTAAACCCCCCAAAGATTTACTAGACAAAGGAAAATTATGAAACATTGTTTAGGGGGTAGACAGATAGCTCAGTGGTTAAGAGAGTCTTCTGCTCTTCCAGGACACAAGTTTGAGTCCTAGCACCCATGCCAGCTACAACTGCCTGTAACCTCAGCTGGTCCCTGAGGGCACCTGTACATACACAATACACATATACACATACATTTTAGAAAATTAAATGAGAACTTAATAATTTAAGCATTAGTTGAGGTTCCTTCCATGAATCCCTAAAATCTGTGATGTGGAATTTAAATATAGAGGTATGTTGAATTTTCAGTCTTTTAATGTAGGTAATTTGCATATTATCATGGCCACCACTGATTTACTTCAATCATTCTCACTGGTCAAAGTCATAACAGACAGCTTTCAGAATAAATTACTGAATAGGTTTAGGGCTGAATGTTCTCTATTGAACTGACAATCCCATTCACTTACAAGGAAGGTTTTTATAAGAAGCATAAATAGACAGATACACATACTCTCTAAGGGAAACTGGCCAAATTATTGAGTCTTGCCAGAGAAATTAAGAGATTCCTAATACTAACTGAATGAAAATACTTGACCGGAATCTGTCTGCAGAGACTGGCTGATAAGAATTTTGGTACTGTGGAGAGATTGGAATGTTGCAGGTCCAGAGGCTAATTACCTTGGGCTAAGTTCTGGCTCCCCAGAGCAATCATTCCTTGCCCCAAGTCAGAACTAGCATCTTGTGAGAGTAGATTAAAAGTCTTCTGATTAGAATCTATTGACTTAGCAGACAACTAGCTTCTGCCAGCCTCAAAGACAGAAAAGTTACCAGATATTATCTTCAGCCTATAGGCAATCTCCCTTGTAGATGTACCTGTCTGTCTCTGTCTCCCCCCCCCCTTCTGTTTTTTTCGAGACAGGGTTCTGCCTCTCTAATAAACTCATCAAAGTATTTTAAACTTGCCTTGATTTATGACTTTTTCTGTACTATAAAACTATAAAAGCTTTACGAAACTATTTCCACATCAGAACCTGGACTGGTGTTCCCAGAGATGGTCACTCAAAATGGCTCCAGAATAAACGATCCCTTTAAGATGAGCACTGTGGTTTTTGTGTGGACATAACCTAGAAACTATCCCAGTTTCTGAGACAGAAACTGAGAGTTGGATGGTGACTAGAATACTAAGCATCCTAAAGTTTTATCAACTAAAGTTGAAACACACACTAGAAGAATAAAAATAAATAAATAATAAATAAAAGAAGTTGCTTTTCCTAAGTCTTAGGTACTAAATTCACAACAGATCTGCTTACCAATGAAAACGTCCTTGAAAACATTTGGAAGGCAGAGCACACAGATGCCTCCTCCTGATTAGGTACATTCTGCAGGAGTACTTTTAATTCTTCTAGGAGTTTTTTAGTGAATTCCCAATCATAGGCACAATTCATTTACTAATCTAGTCCAAAGCCTGCTCTTCAAAGCAAAATGAATATAACATAATTGTTATCTAATGGGATAAACTCTTTATAGCTTTGGAAAACTGTCCCTGAGTAAGTCTCCTTAGATTCAAAACTGCTTTCTGCTCAGTGCCTTATTTCTGCTCATCCAGGGAGTAAAGCTGAATACTATTTTTCCAAAAGACAGTGATTAACACAGTTGTATGTCCCTAACAATGCTGACTCACTAAAGAGCTGTGCTTTTGCCGGGTACAAGGCCAGCACTTTGGAGGGGGAGGCAGTTAGGAGTTCAAGGCCTTCCTTGGGCTATAAGACAGTCTCAACACTTCCCTCTCAAACAAACACACAGAAAATACAAACTCTGGCTATACTAAATAGTGCAATAAATGGAAGTAAGCCAAGGACCCTCAACCCACCATCTAACCATTATTCACGGTCCACAGCTGAATAAAGATTAGAGGGGGTGACGTGCTGCTGGTATCTTAAAGAAAACAACAGCACCATCAACACCATAGGGACCAGAGAAAGCAAAAGGAGAATGTGGGGGGGGGGGGGGGGGAAACAGCTATTGAGCTAAGCCTTAAAGAAAGGGTGTGACTGCCTGGAAGCTGCTCTGCAGATGTTGCAGCAGGTGATGCAGGTGATGCAGGCTTGTGTGGAACTGAGACAGGGTGATGGAGGTAGATACCTGAGCGAGAGAGAAAGTGAGGAACCCTAGGCTGACCATTCGTAGGATTATTTATTTAGTATCTCCTGGAAGTAGCAGGATAACTATAAGGCTTTAATTTACCTCAATGTAGGTTCAATTTCCTTTTCCAATAATCCAAATTAACATGTTACACTAAGTCCTGAGTAATGGGTTTAACTTAACTCCATCACTTGTATTCTTCCCACGTGGGTGGTAAGACAACACTGCTGGTAAATATTATACAGTCATTCATTTACATAGGAACATGCTTGATTTAAAAAGGGGTAGAGTCAGGCAAGACAGATAAGGTAATGGTCTGAGACAAATAAATAGGCAAAGGTTCCAGAATATGCAGATCTTTTTATAGGACCTAGTTCAAATTACCGGTGCTTCTCAGGGAACAATGTAATTTTGAGACTAGTCTACCACTTGAATTAGACCAAATCAAGCTGCTACACAGTCAGCCAGGAGTGCGATTCTAGCTCTTAGGAACTAGGAAGGAGTATTGCTGATGGTTGAAGACCAGCTTGGGTGAAGCTGTCTCAAAAATAAATAAATACAGGGCTAGGGAGATGGCTCAGTCCTGAGTTCAATTCCCACCAACCACGTGGTGGCGCACAACCATCTATAATGGGATCTGATGCCCTCTTCTGGTGTGTCTGAAGACAGAGACTGTACTCACATACATCAAATAAATAAATAAATAAATAAATAAATAAATAAATTCTACTATTTGAAACAACAAATGTTGCTGAAATGATAGAAGCTAAACACCTACTTTGAGAAATGCTAAATTGATGAACAGTGATAAAGATGCAATCTTTATAAACATTCTCCACAACCTCTAAATCATACCTATGCCTTCCAAAGTATAATTTACTAATATAAAATCAATTAACTTAATAACCAAAGCACAAAGATTATAGATAGAGAATCCCTTTGATGGTATTACACTTGAAGTATAAGACCTGCACAAATTACAATGTCCACAATGTAGTAATCAGAGAAGAGAATCAGAATACAAAGCAAGACATTTTGACTCCAACTGCTACAAATCAACTTGAATTTCGTAAGAACACATGATTACCACTTCAAGTAAGAGGAAATAACTTCAGAGAAGTAAACGAGGAGGAGGAACAAGAGAACAAAGGCAGAACAGTGACAGGTCTTTTTTAAAAGTGCAGGGTGTAATGGTAACACCTCTAAGCCTACCACTTGGGAGGCAAGGGTTGGCCTTGTTTACATAGAAGGTTCCTGGACAGCCAGAGAGACAGAGTCTCAATGCCCCATCCCAAATTATTTTATTTATTTATGTGTGCATGTTCAAGTGACTGTGTACATGAGCATGTGTATGTGCACACGAGTGTGCCTGTGTGTGTATGGAGGTCAGAGGTATAAGACCCCTGGAGTTAAAGGTTTTTGTGGGGCAACTGACCTGTCATGTGAGTGCTGGGATCCAGACTCCTATCATTACAACTGTGCAGGAAACAGTCTTAAAATATTGTGTAAAATACCTCCTAAGTATGGCTGTGATTTAAACAAGTGCTCCTTCCCTAGTACAGAATGTTCATCTCCAGCAGCTATTACTAATTAGCCTAAGTACCCATCACTGCAAACTCTAAGGGTGGCTACAGAATACAGACTTTGGAAAGAAAGATCTATATCAAATGCAGACTCTTCAACTGTGTGTGCTCACATGTAGGCATAAGGGAACAAAATAATGTAACCCTTGTTGTAAGCAAATAAAGATTATCTATAGTTACAAAAGAATATTATATACTTAAAGGAGTATTAATTTTGCTATGTCCCAACAGGATGAACCAATCTCAAAAATTAAAGTCTGGGCCAGGTGCAGTGGCACACCCCTTTAATAATCTCAGCGTTAGGTTTCAAACCTGGAACAAATGGCTGAGGTGCCTATTAACATATCAAAGTGAACCTGGCTGCCAGAGTCTCCCTGCATCCCTCATCCCCAAATGGTTAGGGGCCCTCCTGGTTGGTAACCCTGCCCCCCTCACTCTGAGCTCTCTAGCACAAGGGGCTAGGCTGCTTTTCCCTGTATAATCCATCCATTTTGCTCTCTTTTGTACCTGCTCCCCCAGCTCTCCTCACTGCTTCCCCATCTTCCTACATGGCCTGGCTCAGGGTCACGTCCACTCTGGACTCCCCTAGATGTCCCTGTTCTGGCTCTGCTCTCCCCTTTATCTATAATAAGGTCCTCCTACAGCACACCTAGAAGCAGTCATTCCCTTCTTTTTATTTCTTTTTTCCACTCACTCAGTGCTTGGAAGGCAGAGACATGAGCATCTCGGAGTTTGAAGCCAGTCTACATTAACAAGCTCCAGGACAGCCAGAACTACATAGAGACTCATATTCAAAATAAGTAAAATATAAAATAAAAGAGGAGCTAGAGAAATGGTTAGCAGTTAAGAGCACTTGCTGTTCTTGCAGAAGACCTAAGTTCAGTTCTCAGTACCCACACAGTGGTTTACAACCATCCATAACTCCAGTTCCTGGAAATCTGACGTCTAACCTCCATGGGTACCAGACAAGCACGTGGTGGACATACACAGATGTAAGCAAAAACTCTCTCTCTCTCTCTCTCTCTCTCTCTCTCTTCTCTCTCTCTCTCTCCTCTCTCTCTCTCTCTCTCAAAATCCAAATTAAATTAAATCCAACCCAATTAAAATAAAATAGAGGTTTCCTATTAAGCAGCAATAAGTTTCTAAGCTATGTAGAGTTGGAGATATAACTTAATGGAAGAGTACTTGCTGAACACAAGAGAAACTCTGGTTTCTGCTGGGTTTTGTTTTGATTTTGCGATAGGGTCTCGAAATCTAACTTTGGCTGGCCTGGATGGACCTAATGTAATACTGTTATCTAGTTTACATTAGTAACCACCACCAAAACATATCAGACACAGTGTCTTGTATTGCCATACTGGCCGAAGCCACAGTTTATTCATGACAAAATTCAATTATTTCCCTTTTAAGGATAACAAGAAAAAAACTTGTGTTATGATTTGGAAGAAGCCAATTATTAATTACATTCTAAAGCATAGAATACTTTAAAGTACAGTGAAAAAGAAAAAAATACTTCTCAAACATATCTTCCATTAATATTAGAGTTATATCTTTCTGAAACCATCTGACTGAGTAATTACCAACATCAACATCTTTTTTTTTTTTTTTTTTTGGTTTTTCGAGACAGGGTTTCTCTGTGTAGCCCTGGCTGTCCTGGAACTCACTCTGTAGACCAGGCTGGCCTCGAACTCAGAAATCAGCCTGCCTTTGCCTCCTGAGTGCTGGGATTAAAGGTGTGCACCACCACTGCCTGGTGTGCTGTTTGCCTAACACCAAACATCTTATAGTAGTCAAAAATCAAGTTGTAATACATAGATCATTTCAATTTCTCATATCAAAAGCCATATCCCTGTGATGTATATTTATTTATCTTACACATTGATGATGGTTTAAATTTAAATATTCAGGACAAACATAACTAACTCAGAAATAAAAATCCAGTGGTTCAAGCTATTGCTCCTTTTATAGAAGAACTGGGTTCAGTTTGTTAGCACTCACTCACGCCTGTGGCTTAAAACCAATCCCCTGCAACTCCAGCTCCAGGGGACTCAGGGCCCTCTTCTGGCCTCTGTAGACACCCAAACACACACGGCAGACATATAAACAAACAAATAAATAAACTTTCTTCATAAACACATCCCTTTAAAAATTCCTAGGGCCAGGAAATGGAGAGATGGGTCAGTGGTTGAAAGCACTGGTTGCTCTTCCAGAGGACCCAGGTTTTATTCCCAGTGCCCAAAAAACAGCTCACAACCATCTGTAACTCCAGTTCCAGGGAATCCAATACCATCTCTGATATTAGGATATCTGAGGATATCCCAGGCATACACACAGGCAAACATTGCCCCCACACACTTTAAAAAATAAAAAATTCCTGATGTCAGGTACAGAAGCATATAACTGTAATTCCAGGACTCGGGAGGCCAAAGCACAAGGATCATGAGGTTTTGAGATTTGCCAGAGCTAAATACCCAAACAATATCAATATTGGGTGGTGGGGTTGGGGTGTGTGCGTCAGAAATTTCACTTCTTAGCAGTCAGGTAAATGCTATGGTTTGAGTATTTCCTTCAAAGGACATGTGTTTTAGAGCCTTATTTTCTCAGTGACAATGCTGGCAAGTGAGGCCTAGTGGGAGGCACAGCTGAGCCCTCATGAACGGATGGAACACCATCCATGCTCCAGGTCGGTTCCCTTTTCTCTTCTGCACATGTGCTCTTTCTTCCATTCTAATCTCTCATCCCACACACTTATATTAACAATCCAATGTTTGCAATCTCCCTTCCTTCCGGATATTTGGTTAGGATGGGAAACAAATAAGAGAGAGAGAGCGCACTGGTGTAAGTGTGCAAGCACTTATGGATACTAAGGTATATTCTAAACGCATATTCCTCTTCCCCACAGTAGCCATTCAAAGGCTTCCGAGACCCTAACAATTTTAAGGATGTGTTTACAATGTGATCAGATACTGAAGCTGGCAAGAGCTGAAAGGCTTAATTTACATGATACTGTGATGTGCCATAATCCTCGGCTAGCCTGGTCAACATGCTTGTGCTTTAGTGAGATGAGCACATGGGAACAGCAGCTCTGCTTCATGTCAGGCAGTGTCGCTACAGTGTGTGGGTTTCCTCGGAACAGCAGTCCTACCATCTGGGGCAGCTTCTGTTGGCACTGTCAGGACAGAAGAAGCCAAGACCTCAACATGCTATCCTGGGACACTAAATGTGGTAAATACAAATTTAAAATATAAGCTTTTTTTTTTTTTAAATGAGAAAGGGCCTTCTGCATTAAAAATATCAGACTTACCACTTAAAACTAAACTATGTAACATCTCTTGATCTTTGAAATAAGGCAAAGACTCAAAGAAAAGTCAGGAGATGGGAAGTAAGCTCGGAAATTTTCTGAAAAACAAAAAAATTCTGTTTAAGAATTTAAATGGGGTGGGGGTGGGGGATGAGGACATTCTCATTGAGATGGGGGTGGGGTGGGGAGGAGGTATGGGATGTGAAACAGTCAGAGAGTGGACTGGGAGGGGAATAAAATCTGGAGTTTAAAATAAATAAATTAATTTTTAAAAAAGACTTTAAATGAAACCTAACTCTATCTGCTCTGTAAATATAAAGGTGCAATGCACAAAAAAACAGCTTTTGCAATACTACTGTTTTTTCTTCTTTCTTTTCTGGAGAAAGGGTCTTACTATGTATATACCTGGTTGGCCTTGAATGGACAAAGATCCCCCACACACCTATGCTCCCCACTATCCCACCCAAGTTCTAGGATTAAATATATGTGCTACTATACCTGGACTGAAATGTGTATTTTGGCAAGCCAAACAAAGAACAATAGAGTTGAGAAGCTAAAAGTTACATACATCAATGGGATGAATCTACCTGCCTCCAGCCAATTCTCCATGTGCCACACAACACACCAACAAACCTTTCAAACAAGCTAATCTACTGTTTGAAGTAACTGTATCTTCTAAAGATCCATGCTGAGCTCAGAATACAGCTCAGTGGTAAAGTGCTTGTTTACCTAGCTCAGGCGAGGCCACAGATTCAATTCTCAGTACCGCATTTTATAATTAAAAAAAAAAAAAAAGCATGTTGGAGAGATGGCTCAACTATTAAGAATGCTGGCTGTCCTGGATTCAATTCCCAGTACCCACATAGCAGCTCAGAGCTGTCTGTAGCTCCAGCTCCAGGGAATCCAGCACCCTCACACAGAATACATGCAGGCAACACTCCAATGCACATAAAATAAAAATAAAATAATTAAAAATCATGTTGCATATAACAAAATTCTTTAATCCCCATAAACTGAGCAACTAGATCTGTTTAACTAAGTTCATAATTATAAAGACAACATCAAACTGGGCCTGGCAATACTCATTTAAAGAAGGCAATTTTTGAGCTTTTTCACTTGTTTCAGAGGTAAACCTTCTTTTAAGCTTGCTCCTTTTTCCTAAATTAAGTTAATTATAGTTAGCAACAAGAGTTTTATGAGTTACGTTATAGAAGGCAGGGAATTTTCAAGATAAGATCAAGCTGAACTTAAAATTACCAGTGAAGCTAGGGGGTGGTAGCGTGCACCTTTAGTCCTAGTGCTTGGGAGGCAGAGCCAGACAGATCTATCACACACACACACACACACACACACACACACACACACACACACGTATAAATAAATTAATTCTGGCACTCCCAATCCTAAAACCTAAAGAATAAAAAACTAGAGTTGAGACCCAGAAATCTTCATTTTTAACGAGGCCAGTAAGGTGGCTGGATTTGAGATCAAAGAACTATGGGGGTATGGAATACTTAGGTCTAGGGATAAGGAAATGTGCCTATGGACACATAAACACATCATTACTGATGAAGCACAATCTAGCAACTTTTTCCACCACATGTTTTATGAAACATCAATTCCTAGAAAGCTCAGGACAGAGAAAACTAAAACAAACAAACAAGTGCATGCTGAGTTTTCAAGCGCTGGATCTTTACATTCCTTCAAGTACTTTATTTTTTAAAAGGAAATAAAACTTTAAAGTGTCAACTAGGGCTGAGGATGAAGGGCAGTGCACAGAGAACTGGGCTTGATCCTTAGCAATCCCCACCCCCTTGATAAAGTGCCAGTTTGTTGAGTGGTATAAAAGTGTTGGTATGCACACAACTGGACAAGACTTAAATTTAGGTGTTGTAGTGGCTATTCCTGATCGTCAACTTGACTATATCTGGAGTGAACTAAAATCCAGAATTAGAAGGCTCACCTGTCTGTGATCTAGATCTTGAGTCTAGAAGACACAGGTTTCAGGAGTGGTGGTGCACACCTTTAATCTGGGCCACACCTTCTGCTGGAGACCTACATAAGGACACTGGAAGAAGGAAGACTCACTCTTCTTCGCCTGAGTGCCTTGTGGGACTGAGCAACTGCTGGATCCTCGGGTTTTCTTTTTCTTTTTCTTTCTTTTTTTTTTCTTTTTTTCTTTTTTTTGGTTTTTCGAGACAGGGTATCTCTGTATAGCCCTGGCTGTCCTAGAACTCGCTCTGTAGACCAGGCTGGCCTCGAACTCAGAAATCCGCCTGGCTCTGCCTCTCAAGTGCTGGGATTAAAGGTGTGCGCCACCACTGCCCAGCTGATCCTCGGATTTTCATTCACGCTGCTGCTGACCACTGTTGGGGAGTTGGACTACAGACTGTAAGTCATCAACAAATTCCCTTACTATATAGAGACTACCTATAAGCTCTGTGACTCTTAGAGAACCCTGACTAATACAGGTGTCTTTTTGCCTAAGCCTATGATGCTATGCAGTTTATATTAAATATACCAGGAGAATACTGGTGAGAAAATGGGAAGACAGCATTCTTGGATTTTTAAGGCTTCAAACTCATAATCCTCCTGCCTTAGCCCTCCGAGTGCCGGGGTTACAGGTGTGCACTACCATTCCTGACAGATACTGGTGTTAAAATACTTGTCTCTTGGCTGGGATCACTTCAGCGGAGCACTTGGCTGGCGTGCACAAGGCACTGGTTCACTCCTAGCACCACACACAACAGCTTTTTCTACTTGCAGGTTGTTAACAATCTCACCTGTTAGCCCAAGAGGCTGCAACAGAAGGTAGTCTAGAACA
Organism: Rhynchomys soricoides; assembly: GCA_019843965.1. Classification (NCBI taxonomy): domain Eukaryota; kingdom Metazoa; phylum Chordata; class Mammalia; order Rodentia; family Muridae; genus Rhynchomys; species Rhynchomys soricoides. Next base: position 1,396,861 of record JADRCH010000090.1, read on the forward strand.
GCAGGTGAATTATAACTAGAAGAAACTGCCAAGTGCATTTCCAGTGCCTCTTCTCCTTCACCTTTTATACTAAAGAGTTAAATATTACCTACAAAAATTTGAAGTGTATATAGTTTAAGCCATTGCCATGACCTTGTTTAGGTGATATGGCAACGAGTGATATAAACCTTCTCCTGAGCAGCTAAAAGCATATCTAAAATCTACTGGAGGCCAACACTGACTTTTGGGGATGGATTACCATCTTTTCCTGCAGTGCTTGGAAGACAGGAGAGTGACTGGTCTTTCACTTCACCACAGTCAACCTGTGCTGTGTCTTTGATTTCTCCTACCATTCTGAAAACACTCAAAATTGGATTTAAGTTCACAATTTAGTTACTGAATCTTTTATTTCTTTCTTCAAAGCTTTACTAGTCAGGCATGATTCTAATATTAATAAACAGCAATTTTCAAAAAATTTAAAACAGATGTAGATGTCACAGCAGTTTTCAACTTAGTTGAAACTTAGCCTGAGGATCGAAGTTCAGCTTTGGAACCCAGACCATGGAAGGTGAGAACTGACTCTGGTAAGTTGTCCACTAACCTTTACATCCATATATGCGGTGCATGTGCCTCCCCAACCAACACACAAATAAGTATAAAATAAAAGAAATAATCATCTGATAATAGTGAGACTCTTATATGCAAAGATTTAATCTACCTGCTGGGCAGTGGTGGCGCATGCCTTTAATCCCAGCACTTGGGAGGCAGAGGCAGGTGGATTTCTGAGTTCAAGGTCAGCCTGGTCTACAAAGACTTCCAGAGCTACACAAAAACCCTCTCTGGAAAAAAACAAAACAAACAAACAAAAAGATTTAAATAAAAATGCTCAATCAGGTGACACTTCCTTTGAAGTACACAAGGACCACTAGCTACCGTCCTTTCCTTGGTGTTGGTCTGTTCTCTTTGTCTGTCTGTCTCTGTGCATGTGTGACTGTTGCTGTGCAATCTTTAGATTACTTTTTTTTTTTAAATAAACACTCACTTTATCTCATAAGCCCTTTATTTGCATAAAAAGCAAATTTCGATTCATTCTGACTCATCCTAAAATCCCTTCTGTGGCATTAGTTCGCCTTCTCTGGGGGCTTGTTCAGGATTTTCTGAGGCACTGTTAACATATAAGATGATGGTCCTGCAAGGCTTCAAGCTCATCTCAGCTTTGGAGCGACCCACAGGCCTCTACCTAGAGCTGAGAAGTTACTGAACGTTCATGGCTTCCGGGAGAGGAAGTCAGCTTTCCTTAAAGGTGTGTGGCCCTAGTCCATCCACCAGTGACTGGCTCCACACCCATGATTATGGACAGCACAAAGTGGACTCTGTGAGTTATATTTAAAAAAAAAAAAACAAAAAAGCCACAACACTGGGAGGGGTGGCTATAGATCTGGAAGGAGTTAGGAGGAGGGGGTGGGGTAAATATAAATACACTGCATATGTATGGAATGGCTCAGTGGTTAAGAACTCTGGCTGCTCTTTCAGAGGAGCCAGATCCAATTCATAGCACCTTTAGGATAGCTTAAAAAAATGTCTAACACCAGTTCTAGGGGATCCTACATCTCTGTGGTTATTGTATGCACTTGGTGCAGACATAAAGACAGGCAAAACACCATACACATAAAAAATAATAATAATAAAAGTTATCTAAGAAAAATATTAGAAAAAAAGAATAGATACAGTACAACACAATCAGCTACAGAAGAACTAGGGCATTATTATTTGCACAGTTCCTCAGATTTATTTAAATTCTTTGTTCCAAAATGATTTTACAACAGATTTCCTCCAAAACTAAGGTAAAACACCTATACTTCCCAATTACCCCTGCTAACTATGAGGTGGTCACTAACTCAACAGATGAAATTTTATTAAACCATAATGAAGTCGTACAGTTAGAAGTATATTTATGGGGGCTGGAGATGGCGCAGCCGTTAGGAGATCCAGCTGCTCTTCCAGAGGTCCTGAGTTCAAATCCCAGCAACCACATGGTAGCTCAAAACCATCTGTAATGGGGATCTGATGTTCTCTTCTGGTGTGTCTGAAGACAGCTACAGTGTACTCATATACATAAAATAAATAAATAAAAAAGTAAACAAGTCTTTAAAAAGAACTATTTATGGACAGGAACTGGCAAAGAACATGACTAAAATTACTTTCTGATGGATGTTGGTTTTTCTGAGACAGGGTTTCTCTGTGTAGCTCTGGCTGTCCTGGAACTCACTCTGTAGACCAGGCTGGCCTCGAACTCAGAAATCTGCCTGCCTTTGCCTCCCGAGTGCTGGGATTAAAGGCATGAGCCACCACTGCCTGGCCCTGATGGATGTATCTTAACATTCACTTCCTCAATTTGTAAAGTTCTTCACATCATCTCCCTGCCCAACACCAGCCCTAACCAACTAATACATACATGAACATGAGATGCTAATATAAAAGAAATCGAAAGGGGCTCAGTGAATAAAGTGAGGACGCAGGCTCAGATCCCCAGCACCCACGTAAAAACCAGGCACTGCATCTGTAACCCCACAATGAGTGTTCTCTAAGGATGTGTCACAGTAGGTCATCCACGTTTAGTGAATGGCCACATGCAAAAGATTATGAACCTAGGAGTTAGGGAAAGGATGATCAAAATATATTATATAAAACTCTCAATATACATTAAATAAGGTTGTGAATGATGGGGGAAGACACCTGACACTGACCTCGGGCATCCACAGGGGTACACAGGCAAAGTATACCATACATATATTATGGTCATAAGTTACAATTTTCCCTTATTGAAAAATGGATCAGCTAGGTATAGTAGTATATGCCTTTAATTCTAGCCCTTAGAAGGCAGACAGATCTCAGCCTCATTTACATAGTGAGTTCCAGGACAGCCAGGGTTACATAGAGAGACCCTGTCTCAAAACCCAACAAGGAACAAAAACAAGCCCCCCCCCAACAAAAAAGCAAAAACAAAAACAAAAAAAAGAAAACAAAAACAAAACAAAAGCAAAAATAAACAACGAATAAACAAGCAAACAAAACAAGTTAACTACAAATTCCTAAATCACAGAAAGGTAATTTTTGCTCTTAATACAAGAAAGCAAACTAGTCCTCCAGGAGATCTCAACCACCACATAAGATATATGGGCAAGATGGTAGGAAGAAGAAAAAAGAAAATGGGTATTTATGTATCGCCCTGGTCCCCTGAAGTGCAGAATATCAAACCCAGAACCTCCTGTATGGTAGCAAAACACTATCAAACTGTTTGCCCATCCCCCAAGTTTTTCTTTGTTTAGTATGAATTTCCTCCAAATAATTTAGTATGGTTTGTTAAAAATAATTTATTTTATCAACTTCAATATTGGGGTAAAAGATTAGAGGTCCATGATCTTGGGGGGTGGGGGGGAGGAACAATTTCTACCAAAAAAACTGATCTGGCTGTTCCCAGACCCTTCAGATGGTTCTGGAACCAAGTCTTCTGACACCTTGACTCTGCTTTGCTTCCTGTCTGTCACTTGCTTAGAAATCAAGACTAAAAGCTTTCAGTTTGTTTTTCTGCATGTTTGTGCTTCTGTTTTAGAGTCCGCAAATTTCTGCAAATTACCCTCACCTCAAGGCAAGTGCTTCCCTACAGATCAGCCTACATTCTTGGCTGCACTCCAGACCCAGAGTTCCCAGTACATAAAAAACACTGTGATTACAATTTTCTGTTACTGGAGTCTTTTCTTTATTATTAATCAAGCGTGTGTGTGTGTGTGTGTGTGTGTGTGTGTGTGTGTGTGTGCGCTCGTGCGTGCGCATGTGCAGAACTTGCAGGAGCAGGTTCTCTTCTCCCACCATGTGGGTTTCAGGGCTTGAACGAAGGTTGTTAAGACTTGGCAGCAAGTGTCTTCAACCAATGAGCCATCTTACTGAAGAGCCTAAAATGCTCACTTCAGCTCAAAATAACATACAGTAATGGATAACTATACAGCAAATAAAAATAAAGATTCATAAAATCAAAATGAAACTTCACACAGAGAAAAGTATAGGATAGACTCGCCAATCTCCACGGAGATTGGGAGGTATAGCATGCACATAAACAAACACTACCTATGTTTAAAAAAAAAAACTCAAAAACCTTTAAAGAAAATAAATACAAACTAAAAGTTTTTTTAAAAGAAAGAAAGAAAGAAATCATATCAGGAATGGTGGTATCTGCCTATAATTCCAGTACTCCAGAGCCAAGCAGTAGGATCACAGCTTAGTTTACATAAATTCCAGGCTAGCCAGAACTACTTACTACCTTTAATCCCAGCACGTGGAGGCAGAGACAGGAGGATCTCTGAGTTCAAGGCCACCCTGATCAACAGAATTCTAGGACAATCAGGGATACAATGAAACCCAATCTCAAAAAAAAAAAAAAAACAAAAACAAAACAAAGGTCAGGTGGTGGTGGTGCAAATGTTTAATCCCAGTACTCAGGAGGCAGACACAGGCAAATCTCCCAGTTTGAGGCCATCTTGGTCTACAAAGTGAGTTTCAGGACAGCCAGGGCTACACAGAGAAATCCTGTGTCAAAGAAAGAAAGGAAGGAAGGAAGAAAACAACAACAAAACCCATGTCCTATTTTTACCTAAAAAACCCCTTTTATCTGGTAGGCATGAGAACACGCACATGCGAACATCCCAAACGGCCCCGATGACTCCCTACCTATTTCATTTCTACATACACCTCCCATTTGCAAAGTGTTTAACCGGTAAGTATCCTAAACTTAGTGCACACGTCAGATAAACATGGGGGGGGGGGGAGATAACAGTAGCCAGCTTTTGGCAATAGTATGTTAGACCACTTGAAACAACGCTGCAACTATAAACAACTAAAACTGTGAGAAAGTGATCTTAAAAGAAGCTACAGGCTAATAATACTATTAGATACTAAGCCAGAGCTCAACTAACCCAGAAGCATAGGAGAAGACAAAAGCTTACTTTTGTCTAGAAGGAGTTTACTACACTTATCAAACTGGATCCTCATTTCTGAAGGGATTGTAGACAGGAATAGAGTCTAAGACCTTCCAAAGGAAGGAAATCTAATAAATGAATAAATGGTCCAAATTTCAGCTAGCATCTCAAAAACTTTATCTTTAAGGTCAGGGCAAACATCCAACAAGACCAACATCCTTTCCACAGATAGATCCAAATACAGATTGTAGTGTTCCAGAAATCTTACACAGTAAGATGGTTTAGGAGGGTCATAGAATGGTAACGGTCTGAGTGTCTGGCAGAAAACCAGTATTTCTAATCTTGGGTACAAAATTATTCCTACCAACAATTTCCAAAAGGCAATGAGGAACACGCAGTAAAAATAACCACACATGCTACAAAATAAGACATACATAAAAATGAGCAAAAAGAGAAAAAGAACCAGATCTTTAAAGTCTTCAGCTGACTGTGGTGCCTTGTCGCACCAGTAGACAAACTACTGAAAAGGAAAAAAACAAGTCTGAGGTGAGTGTAGGGAAACACCTCGCTAAGGACATATATAGCTCAGTGACTGAGTGCTTGCCTAGCATGTGCAAGGCCTAAATTCAATCCCCAGCCCAAAAACAGGCAGAGAAGATGAGCATACAACCTGCTTGTGAGCAGCCGCCTCTGGGGAGGCTGGAGCTGCCACAGCTCTACCCCTTGGGCATCCGTGGGAGACAGGGAGACAGTGCAACACTGAGGCATGGCACCTCAATTCCTATCTTCATCACTACCACCACAACCCCACACACCACTCACAGAACCGCACCGCATGCACGCACCTACACACAGAACACCCACACTCCTCAGTTGCTGGACTTATGTATGATATATATGATAAAATGTTTGCTACAATTAACTGTCCATATGTACAAACACAGTAATAAAAAGTTTTCATTTTAAGTCTTTAAAATAGTTAATATACTATGCTTTTTTTTTTTTGAGACAGGGTTTCTCTGTGTAGCCCTGGCTGGCCTCGAACTCAGAAATCCACCTGCCTCTGCCTCCCAAGTGCTGGAATTAAAGGCGTGCGCCACCACTGCCCGGCCCTATATACTATGCTTATAACACATCTCAATTTAGGTAAGAATTTTAAAGTGTTCAACAGCCACAAGCGGCTGGTAACTACTATAATGAGCCATGATGTTAGAACAAGGGTTGAAGAAATAAGTTAAACTTGAAAAAAGAAATCTTTAGAGAATAGACAGGCATAAAAAGTGATGGGGAAGCTGAACAGCTGGCTCCGTAGGTCAGAGCATGTACTGCTCCTGCAGAGGACCTGTTTGGTTCCCAGTACCCACGCCAGCCGGCTCACAGCCACTTGCAGACCCAACACCTTTTGAGGATTCCACAGCACCTGCACCCGTGTGTGTTCATTTGTACCTGCCCAAAAAGCTTTTTTTTCTTTTTGTAGGAAGGGCAAACAACAAAAAGTGCCCGAAGAACTGCACAGTGGTACATACCTAGTTTGAGTTCAATGGCAGTTTGGCCTATACAGTTAAGAACAAAGTGATCTAGTGGTTAGATAAAAATGAAAGAACTTATCAATTTTGATAAGGCAACTGGATGACTCATACTACCTAATTTCAAAACTTACCTCAAGGCAACAGCAACTGAGAGTGTAATAGCAGTAAAAGCAGCTTGGACACATAAAGGAATGAATCATGTACATGTTAAAACTCATCAGTTACACACTGGGAGGAAGAGGAGAAATTCTACAGCATGTAAATTATTCCTTAATTTAAAATTAGGGAAGGGCTGGGTGTGGTGGCACACACTTTTAATCCCAGCAAGCAGAGACAGGGGGATCTCTGAATTTGAGAACAGGTAGGGCTACACAGAAAAAAAACCTGTCTCAAAAAACAAAACAAACAAACGGATGGATGGATGGACGGGCAGACAGGAAGACGGGGTGGAAGCTACAGAGATAAGTCAGGAATTAATAACTAGATCTTATGAGGATGGAGAGATGATTTAGCATTTAAAAGCACTGGCTGCTCTTCCAGAGGACTCAGATTCCATTCACAGTACCCACACTGCAGCTCACAATTGTCTGCAACTCCAGTCTCTATGGATCCAGTACCTCTTCTGTCTTCCAAAGACATTGCGCACACATGGTGCACAGACAAAAATTCAGGAAAACAGTTAAATATATAAAAATAAATTAAATTCAAATTCCCTGGAATTGGAGCCATATAGGTGGTTATGAGCCACCATGTGGGTTCTGGGATTTGAACCCAGATCTTCTGTTCTACAAGAGCATCAACAGTTCTTAACTGGATAAAAATAAATAAATAAAATAGAAAAAAAAAAAGAAAAAGAGATGGGGTCAGAGGGGCTAGCTCAGTGGTTAAGTGAGTAAGTGCATAAGTGAGGGCAAGTTTGAATGCCAGCACCCATGGCATGACTGTGCAATGCCAATAATGAAAACCAAAAGATAGTGGGATAAAGAAAATGGGCTGAAAGGAAAATTACCCTACCCTAACACTGTACACCCTGGTAAATGTGCAGGCATACAGTATTTACGAATCCACTTACTTCCTTATCTAGTTAATTTACTAATTTATTAAAGGTGGGGTCTCCCATGTTATCCAGGAACGTCTTAAACTCATGAATTCAAGCAATCCTTCTTGAGCCTCTACAGTAGCTTAAGCTATAGCACCTACCATCAGTTATCTCTGTCTATATACCATATGTGTGTGTTGGGGGGGGGTGTATATAAACACATGTACACAAACAAACATCTGACACCCTCTTTTGGCTTTCTTGGACACGAAGTATGCATATAGTGTACACACTCATAGGCAAACGCTAATATACATAAAATAAACAAACCTTAAAAATAATTTTGAAAATGTTTATTATTAGCATCTGATGTATCATTCTTCACATGTCTTCCATCTTTTGTTTGAGACCCGAGCTATAATTGGCCTGGAACCTCACTAAGTAGGCTAGACCAGCTGGCCCATGAACTTCCAGGGATCTACCCATCTAACCATTACTGGAATCACAGGTGTGTGCCAATGTACCCATCTTTTTTGTGGGTACCAGATCTCTAAACTCAAGTCCTCACATTTGCAAGGCAAATACTTTAATTACTGAGTCATCTCTCCAGCTTCCCCCAACACACCATTTTTAAAGGCCACAAACTAATCCTGTTATTTTAAGCACAGTCCTATGTACATGATATTCAGACCATCAAGATGGTCTAAGAGCAGGGGATGTAGCTCCATTAGACAGGATGCCCTCCTAGCATGTACAAGACCCTGGATTCACTTTCCAGCACCTCATAAACTGAGCACAGTGGCACACATCTGAAAGCCTAGCACTTAGAAGGCAGAGGCAAGAACCAGGCATGGTGGTTCGTGCCTTTAATCCCAGCACTCAGAAGGCAGAGTCAGGTGGATCTCTGTGAGTTCAGGCCAGTCTAGTCTACAAAGAGAGTTCCAGGACAGCCAGGGCAGAGAAATCCTATGTGGGGGGAGGGGGAAGAAAGAGGATAGGTATTCCAATGTCATCCTCAGCTACAAAATCTGAGGTACATGAAACCCAATCTCAAAATAGTATTAAAATACTAAAATAAAAATTAAAAAGATGTAGTCTAACTCCTTTGCCTTATTGATTCTGAGCTTGGCCATCTAACTTATTATGGACCAAGAGTTATTAGTTATTAGTAAATAGGATAAAAGCTATCTGAAGAGTACATATGTACTGGAGCTCAGCCCTCTGTAGTGCTTTTAAACTTTAACTCAGCCACAACTTCCTCTTCCCTAAGTAATGAAGCTTCCATAAACAGCCAAAAGGACTGGGCTCTGGGACTTCCAGATAGCTGGTCATATAGAAGCATCTGGACAGTTAGAAGAGTGGTCATAGAAGATCCTTATCCTGGTCTACATGTCACCCTTTGCATTCCTCCACATGGTTGCTTGATCTATATGCTTTTAAAAATATTTATTCATTATTAATTATGTATGTCTGTGCACATGTATGCAAGTACCCAGAGAGGTCAGAGGAACCCCCATGGAACTGGAGTTCAGGCTACAAGACTCCTGGTATTAGGAGCCAAGCTACAGTCCTCTGCAAGAACAGTACACTTTATGAACCAGTGATCCATCTCTCCACCCCTTATTTATTTATTTATTTATTTATTTATTTATTTATGGTTTTTCAAGACAGGGTTTCTCTGTATAGCCCTGGTTGTCCTGGAACTCACTCTGTAGACCAGGCTGGCCTCGAAACTCAGAAATCCACCTGCCTCTGCCTCCAAAGTGCTGGGATTAAAGGCGTGCGCCACCACTGCCCAGCAAATATTTTTCTTAATATTTGTTTGACTAACAGTTTCCCAAGCTCTGTGTGCTGTTCTAATAAACTAATCAAATCCAAAAAGACCATAGAAACTGTGATTTATTGCAAAGTGGCTAGAAACATAGGGCAAAAACCTGTTTTTGTAACTGCAACTGAGTTGAGTCTTGCAAGATTGAGCTCTCTATTTGTAGGATCTAGCTATATCCTGATAAAATTCCTTTCGGGGTTTAGTCTAATAACCGATTGCTATGTCTTGTATTCAGGCAGCCAGAGGGGTTGAAGGTGACCACTGAAGCCAAAGAGGAGGTTACTTCAAGAAGACAGTTAAGTGCCCTCAGCTGATTAAATTAAAGGCCAGTGAAAGGTACAGAATCGGAATGGAACTGAGTTCCAGCTGACTGCAGCTGGGGGTTCACTGGAGCACTTATCTACAAAACTGGATGTTTGTTGCTGGGGAAAATCCACAGACACATGCTGTCAGAAATGGTCAGAAAACCTGGTGCGGTAGTGCATCACTTTAATTCTAGCACTCTGGAGACAGAAGCAGGCAATCTCTGTGAGTTTGAGTCCAGAGCTACATAGCATATGTAGAGACCCTGTCGGAAGGAAGGAAGGAAGGGTAATCGCGAGAGAAAAGGTATGAGATTATATTTTGAGTAAACAGTGGGAAAAACACGTTTTCCCCTATATCTCCAGACATACAAATAAATGTACCATGAAAAAAACAGGAAAGTTATTTCAAATACTGGATAGGAGCTATAGCCATAGCTTAGTGGTAGAGCCATGCCTAGCATGTAGTAGGCCCTAGATTCATTCCTCAGTACAGGCGATGGGGATGGAATCATGGGAATATATATACACATACATGCACAGAATAAAGACAGGAAAAAAGATCTACTGGTAAACTGGCACCCAAGTGACTTACTTCATTATCATTATCATTATTATTATTATTATCATTATTATTATTATTATTATTACTATTACTACTACTATTTGTTCGTTTTTTGGTTTTCAAGACAGGGTTTCTCTGTGTATCCCTGACTGTCCTAGAATTCACTCTGTAGACCAGGCTGTCCAGGAACTCTGAGTGCTGGCATTAAAGGTGTGCAATACCACCCCTGGCCCAAGTGACTTTCCCTAAAAGAAATTAAAGGATCAAAAATATGGTTCAACAGTTTAGTGCTTGCCTAGTGTTTTATAAAGCCTTCAGAGTTCAATCCCAGTACTGTAGTAGCTGAAATACAAGAAGGCCTAGAAACAAAGTATTATTAGTAATGTAGGTAAATCTATTTTTAATTAAAAAAAAAAACAGCAATGACAGTAAAAGATTAAAATACAAATCAATACCTATTAATTCTTTCTAGACCTTTTAAATTGTCAAAAAAAGAAAAGAAACAAAGTGAGCACTGACATTCTAAAAAACAAAAATTATCCTATTCCAGACCTGTGCTTGGGAGACAGGGGTAGAGATCAACAGATTTCTGTGAGTTTGAGGCCAATCTGGTCTGTATACTGAGTTTCAGTCCAGCCAGGATTGTGTAGTAAGATTCTGTCTGAAAACCAAATAAATAAAATAAAATAAAAATCACCCTAGGTGAAACTCAGGTTAAGTATCTCTACTTGAGACAGGTTGGGAGTGGGGGTGGGGAGAAACAGATGCACACCTTTAATCCTAGCACTCGGGAGGCAGAGGTAGGTTTGTTGTTACACATACATACATACACATACACACACACACACACACACAAGCATTCATATACTTTATTAATTTAAGATTCACCATTATCTCACATAATAGGGGTAGAGAGAACCTCTGCCAATTATAAAATGTTAAGATGGGAGTATTAAAAAGTGAACACATGGGCCAGAGAGATGGCTCAGCAGTTAAGAGCACTGACTGCTCTTCCAGAGGTCCCAAGTTCAATTCCCAGCAACCACATGGTGGCTCACAACCATCAGTAATGGAATCTGATGCCCTTTTCTGGTATGTCTGAAGACAGCTACAGTGTACTTGTATAAATAAATAAAATAAATAAATCTATTTTTTTAAGTGAACACATTTTAGACATGATAAATTAGAAGGCATTAAAACCAAGGAACTAGGGTATTTTCCTTGGAAACCATACACCAGTTTAAAAACATTCCATCAAGGTGCTAGGGAAACTGCTCAGCAGTTAAGAGCTCTATCTACTTTTTCCAGAGGACCCAGGTTTGCTATCCAGCACTCACCTGGCAACTAACAACTATCTCTGTAACTCCTCCAGTTCCAGGGGATCTAATGTCTCCTCCTGGCTTCTGTAGGTACTAAGCGCATGCTGTTGAACACAGACAACATGCAGGCAAAACACTCATTAAAATGTAAACTGCAAGGAGACATGGCAATATCCAACTTTATTACCACTACACTGTGGTGAGTCAGTTAGACTGGACTTTAGAAGGAACTAGGAGACATGCTTCTGAGTCTTTCCTCAGAGTGGGAGGTATCACCCATGGGCGGCTGAGCTAATCACTGACTGTGGTGGATACAAAGTGACTAGTCACCTCATATTCTTTCTGGGACAGAACAGAAAGAGCCAAACTTTCAGTCACCATTAGTCAGGCTTTTTTTCATAACATGAAGAGTACCATAAACTAACATAAACACATTAAAACAGATTCATAAAAATGTTCACAAGCAGAAGCCTGCAAATATGTGCATTTTGTGCACACACTAACTCTTAAAAACTCAAACTAGCCAGGTAAGGCAAAAGAAGGTAAGAGGCAGTCCAGACTGGTCCCCACAACAAATTCCAGAACAGCCAGAACTCTACATAGTGAGATCTTGTCTCAAAAACCAAAAACTCCTCAAGCTAGTTTTTGAGTTGTTTTGTTTTGTTTTGTTTTGTTTTGTTGTTGTTTTGAGATCCTCTTCTGGAATCTGGGGGCATTGCCCACACATGGTGTCCAGACATACACATAGGCAAAACACCCATACACATAAACTAATAAAATAAAAATTGTTTTAAAATGGAGATGGCTTCACAACTTCAGGTTGTTTAGGGTTTGTTTGTTTGTTTGTTTAACTGGGGAAGGGTAATTTTATTTTTTATCACCAGACCTGAGTAGCAGTGAATTTGATCTCCTTTAAAAAAAAAAAAAAGCCATGTTTACTGTAAGAGCATGAGGCTGACTCATGACTGATGAAGAGAATGAAACAAGGAAATGAACTAAAACTGATCTCATTAAAGTAAAGGTAAAAGCGTTCTCCAGAACTCAGCCAAATGTCTTACTCAACAGCTACTGACTTGCCTGAATACTGTTTGTAGTGCAGCATTCCCACCCATTTTACTCTTCAGCTTTGCAAGATTTCTCGCTCTATGGAGTACACTTTCAGAGTATACCACAAAAATGAGTATGTAACATGAAAATAAAAGCAAATTCTAAGAAATCAATAGAAGGGTAGATATGCAGTACAGTGGCTGAATGCTTTAGGCCCTAAGCTCTATCCTCAGCAAGAGAGGAAAGGGAGGGATTGAGGCTAGATCTTAAGTATTCTATTAAAATACTGGGTAAATAAGAATAAAGATTTAAGAATTGAAAATGGAAGCCTGGCAATGGTAGTCCATGAACTTATTAATCCCAGTACTTGGGAGGCAGAGGCAAGCGGATCCTTGAGTTCAAGGCCAGCCTGGTCTATGTAGCATGTTTCAGGACAGCCAGAGCTATAAAGAAAGACCCTATCTTAAAATTTAAAAAAAAAAGGGGGGGGACCAAGAGGGGGGAAGGGATGGATTGGGGCAGGGAACGAGGAAGTAGAGAAAGTTGAATAGGGAAATTACAGTTTTCACATAAAGCTGGCAGGGCTGACTACACATACACATTGCTTGACTGAAAGAAAAAAAAAGAGGGGGGGGGAGACCCAAGTGCCTGTCAGCACACAGAGTATACATATGACTTTAGGAGTATTTCCCAATGTTCCCTTGGTATCTTACTCTGTTGCACTTCAGTACGAACAAATACACAAAAAGATCTGCAACCCAGGATGCGGGGGAACTTGTGACCCTCCTAACCTTCTGTCTCCTGAATGCTGGAATACAGGCATGTGCCATCACACCCAGTTTATGGGATGTTGGGATCAAACAGGTTCTGAAGCATTCTAGGCAGGCACTCAATCACTACACTACATCTTCAGCACCACCATCCTTCCAAACAAAGGTCTAGGTCATAAAGAACAGTAATCAAATATTAAAGATTCCATGACAAAGAACCAGATTCAAAACACCACTCTTGCCAGGAGTTGAGCACATGCCTTCAACACCAGCCCTAGGAAACAGAAGCAGTAGATCTCTGTGGGTTTGAGGCCATCCAGGGCTACATAGTAAGACATTGTTTTAAAAATTAATTAATTGAAAAAAAAAATTTTTTTTTTTGAGATAGGGTCTATGTAGCCCTGGCAGGCCTTGAACTCCCAGAAACCTGCCTGCCTCTAAGTGCTGGAATAAAAGGTGTGCACAATTATGCCCAGCTTAAAAAAGTACTGTTAATATACATAATAACTAATTCCAGGAGGGTTTTCTGAGCCTACCAGGAAAAATTCAAGTGCCAAGCAGGACATATAAGGAATTGTTAAGAATCACAAATAATAGTTATTTGTGTAAAATATAGATATAACACTGAGCATAGTGGCACACAGATAGAACAGTGAGCATGGTGGGTGGGAAATGCCTGAAATCCTATAGGCCTGGGAAGAAGAATCAGAAGATAAGAGATTTCAAGGCCCACCTGGACAAATACTGCAAGACTAGAAAGACAAGGACCAACCTCAGTTGTTCTCTAATAATACAGGCACAAAGGCACACACGGAATTATAGGGTAAAGCTGGGTGTGGTGGTAACACCTTTAACCCCAGCACTAAAGAGGCAGAGGCAAAACTTAGTAGATTCAGGCCAACCCTGTCTACATATCAAATTCTACTTTCCACAAAGCTGAACAGTGAGACCCTAGTCTCAAAAACAAAAACAAAAACAAAACAAGCAAACAACAACAACCAGAAAAATACTCAACACTTAAAGATCATCTTTGCATACATAGTAAATTAGAAGCCAGTCTGGGATACAGGACTGCCTCAAAAAATAAAATAGATCCAGGTGGTGGTTGTGGTGCATTCCTTAAATCCCAGTACTCAGGAGGCAGAGACAGGTGGATCTCTGTGAATTTAATTAAGGCCAGCCTGATCTTACAGAGCTAATTCCAGGACAGCTAGGGCTACACAGAGAAATCCTGTCTAGGAAAACCAAACACAAAACAAAACAAATCGAAGTAAAAATATCTTACATACTTACACATGCCCATGCATGCTTCACTCACCAGTGATGAAAATCAGAGTTAGGCATACCAATATACACATGCATATATGTGTCATGTTATCTGACACTAAGTCTTCCATCCTTCCTTCCTTTCTTCTCTTTTTTTGATCGTTTTTGGTTTGGTTTGGTTTGGTCTGGTTTTAAAAACAGGGTCTTGTGTAACTATGGGTGGTTTCAGACTCTCTAAGAATGGGCCTTCAACTCCTATCTTCCTTGTAAATACAGGTGCATACCACCACGACAGTTCTCTCTCTTCCTCTCCCTCCTCCCACTCTGTGTGTGTGTGTGTGTGTGTGTGTGTGTGTGTGTGTGTATTAGTTAAGAAGGGATAGATGGAACTAAAGCTATCAGGAAAGCCCTTTACTTGATGATCTAACATTCCAGACCCTTTTTCAGTAGTTTGCTGAGATAGGGTCTCATTCTATCTAATGCAAACTATCCTCACATTTTCAGTCTCCCTGCCTTAGCCTCAAGTATCAAGGTTTGCCCTTCTGCTAAATAGTTCATTAATTAAATGTTGGGTGTCTTCTTTAGTCACACTCCATCTTTCTTCCCTTTAAATATTTTTACATGTGTGGGTATTTTGCTTGTATATTTGCCTATGTACCACAAACATACTTGGTGTCCAAGGATGCCAGAAAAGGGCATCAGATCCTTTTGAGCTACTGTGTGGGTGGTGTGAATCAAACTTATTTCCTCTGCAAGAGCAAAGAGGGCTCTTAACTGAACTGAGTCATCTCTTCAGTTCCTCCACTTGATTTTTTGATACAGGGTCAGGGCTGGAGACATGTTTCAGTGCTTAAGGGAATGGCTGCCCCTCCAGCAGACTCAGGTTTAATTCCAGCACTCACCTCTGTAGTCTGCAACTCCAGCTCCAGGGGACCACTGAATCTGGAGCTCACCGATTTCACCAGCCAGGCTAGCTAGTGAATTCAGGGTCTCCATTCCCTGGCACTTTGGTTTCAGATGCACACTTAGGTGCCAACTATCTTGGTTTTGAGGGGTGTTTTATTTTGTTTTTAAAGACTAGGGTCTCACTGGGTAGCCTCAGCTGGCCTGGAATTCACTGTGTAGGCCAAGAGTCCACCTGCCTCTGCCACAACAATATAATCCCTGGAACTACAATTATAGCCCAAGTCCCCTGCAGGAGCAAGAAATTCTCTTAACCCCTAGAGCCACTTCTCCAGGTCACCTCCTCCCCTTCTTGATGCAGCACACTCATTCCATTCCTCAGAGGCACTTCCAGTCTCTCTTTACTGGTTCCCTTTTCTGTGTCCTTAAACTAAAATGGGTTTTCTTTAATTGCACACATGAGTGTGTGAGTGTGTGTGTGTGTGTCAGTGGTAGTGGGGAGTGCTGGGAGTTAAACACAAAAGCTGTAGCTGTAGACTGAATTTCCTTTATCTCAAAAGATCTTTAGCTAACTGGGATGTTATAATTACATTTTCAGCAGCAAATTTCTCAAATACATTAATATAGTCTTGATTAGTTGAAATCTAGGTTCTAAAGAAACTGTTGTTCTATTTTTCTATAAAACAACGTCCTTGGGGTTTAGCTCAGTGGCAAGAGCATTAGATTACAACATGCTCGTTTCTCAGTCAATAATTTTTTATAAATTCTGTTTACCCTCCTGATTACTACTACCTCTTTAAAACTGCCCTGTCCTTGACTCTCACTACTGAAACTTTCCTTTCCTTGGTCTTCACAACTAAATTTTTGCAAATCTTCTTTCAACTTTCTACCACTCCTTCTGTCCCCTACAATTCCCTCGACCAGCCTCTTTCCAACCCTTAATTGTGAGCAGTCCCCAGGGCTCAGTCCTTGGAATCCTACTCTGTATTTACACATTCTTTAAGAGGGCTCAGGCATTTTCCATACTCCAGCTACACCTTTTTTTTAAGCTAAAATAACTGTAAATTTTAGATTCAGTTCAACATTTGTTCTAAATATACATCCTCTTACTGGAAATTGCTTTTAGTGCCTGGCTGTCATTTGAAACCCAGCACAAGCTGAAAACCTGTCCACGTTCCTTTCTTTCATAGCACTTATCAAAGCTGCAATTTTCCAAGTACTCTGTGAGTGACAGAGAGAGAGAGAGAGAGAGAGAGAGAGAGAGAGAGAGTTTATGGGGACTTAACCAGAGCCTCAAGCATACAAGGTGAGCACTATGGCTGAGTTATAGCCCCAACCTAAAGATTTGTTTTTGTTTTGTTTCATTTTGATTTTCTGGTACTGGGAATTATTACCAGGACCTAAATATATTTGGCAAGTACTCTGCCTGCACATCATTTATATCAGCTCTTATTTGTAGCTTCTCTATTAGGAGATATGCCCCATGAAAGTAGGGGTCAGATCTTTCAGGAACAGGAATCAGGGAATGAAAATATTCACATTTCCAAGTACCTACCACTATGTTTCTGTAATGTAGCAAATGGTATTTACTCAAAACTTGATCAACAAATTAAAACATATTAAACCAAATCCAAGTTTGCCAACAAATTTCAAATTAATTAAAGATATATTTCTTTTACCTAAAAACAGTCTAAAACACCTGTTTATAAACTGTTTTGGAGACAGGGTTTTTTCTCTGTGTAGCCCTGGCTGTCCTGGAACTCACTCTGTAGACCAGGCTGGCCTCGAACTCAGAAATCCACCTGCCTCTGCCTCCCAAGTGCTGGGATTAAAGGCGTGCGACACCACTGCCACTGCCGCCCCGACCTCAGTCTTTCAAAACCACGTGATAGGAGAAGTGATTTCTACAAGTTGTCCTCTATCTCTGCATGTCCTCATGTACATACATATAAATAATATAAATAAATATACACATAAACGTTTTCAGTTTTAGTCTCCAGATCACTGGGTGGCTAACCATTTCCCAAGTCTTCTGTGTTAGAAACATGATATTTTTGGTCTTGACATGGCAAGGTTTTATCCTAATACATAAAATGAAAGTTTTTTTAAAAAGACAGGGTCTTAAAACATGATTCTCCTGACAAAGTTTCTCAAAAGCTGAAATTACAAACCTATGTCAAGATGGCTAGTTTATCTTAATTTTATAAAGGTACTGTGTGTGTGTGTACATATATAACAGAAGAATAAAGGAGAATACAGTGGGAAGTTTCTCAAGGGCCTCCTCTTTGTATACAGGTACACTTCATAACTTCATCACTTTCTTTACAAATGTTTTAGCTGGGAGCAGTGGCCTACACGTCTAATCCCAGCACAAAGAAACTTTGTCTCAAAAAAAAAACCAATAAAAACAAACCATTTTTTGTTTTGTTTTGGAAACAACATCTTTCTGTGTAGCCCTGGTTGTCCTGGAATGCCTTGTGTAGACCAAGCTGCAAAGATCACCTGCCTCTGCCTTAAAAGCACTGGATTTAAAGGCATATGCCACCATCACCTGGCTAATAAAAATGTTTTTATGTTTATTTATTCTGTGCGTACTTGTGTGGGTACATACATGCCATGGCACACGTGTGGAAGTCAAAGGAGAGCTTGAAGAAATTGATTCTATCTTATGGGTCCCAGAGATCAAACTCTGGTCTTCCAGCTCAGAAGCAAGTGACTGTACTGAAACATCTTCTGTCCATTCCTGCTTAATTATTTCTTTAGGTTGTTTGTAATGTAAAAAAAGACCTTCACATTTATTATATTTTATATATATAAATTCTGAATAATTTTTCAGAAAAAAAGGAATAAGTCAAAAGATATATATATATATGAACATTTAAAAATTCTTTGTGGATTATTGTTTGTTTGTTTTGTTTGTTTGTGGTTTTTCGAGACAAGGTTTTTCTGTGTAGCCCTGGCTACCCTGGAACTTGATCTGTAGACCAGGCTGGCCTAGAACTCAAAGATCCACCTGAGTGCTGGTATTAAAGGTGTGCCCAGCCTTTGTTGTTTTTAAGATAAAGTCTCCTATATCCCAGGCTGACCTACAGCAGGCTATGCAGCCAAGGCTGACTTTAAACTGTTGTTCTTTTTATGTACTCACCCATGAAGGATTAACTACCACAGCAATTGCTTTCTTTAAACCTTATATCAATCAGACAAAATACAAAAGTACTGTTTAATCTCTGGGACTCTCACCCTTGAGCAGGAACCCAAATAGAATCTCTTGCTCAGTAGTGGAGGAAAATCACTCAGGAGATGTAAACTGAATAGAACTTTCAAGATAGTCAACAAAGAAAAAACAGAGAACTGGTAAACACACACACAAACACACAAACACACACACACACACACACACACACACACACACATGAGATCTGCTCAATGCCCTCGTGAGTAATAAAAATTTAGCAGACTTGTTAAGTAAAGAAACAGGACTATGGCCAATGACAAAAACAGCCCAATAGGAAATGATCAAGAAATGAGAACCCTGGCCGGGCAGTGGTGGCACATGCCTTTAATCCTAGCACTTGGGAGGCAGAGACAGGCGGATTTCTAAGTTCAAGGCCAGCCTGGTCTACAGAGTGAATTCCAGGACAGCCAAGGCTACACAGAGAAACCCTGTCTGGAAAAAAAGAAAAAACGAAAAAAAAAGAGAAAGAAATAAGAACCCTAAGATACGTATACAAGCACATTTCTTTAATCCCAGTACTCAGGAGGTAGAAGCAGGTGGGTCCCTGTGAGTTCAATGCCAACCTGGTATACATAGTACACATGCCAGGGCTATGTAAAATGGCTGTCTCAAAATCCTATTGAGAGAGAGAGAAAGAGAGAGAGAGAGAGAGAGAGAGAGAGAGAGAGAGAGAGAGCCCCAAACTGTGAAAACACTGAAGGCAGAAGGGTCTGGTAGTTCCTATCTTTGATCCCAGCACTCTGCAGCCAAGTGCAAGTGGATCTTTGTGAGTTCCAAACCCAACCAGGACTACATAATAAGCCCCTGTCTCAAAGAAGAAAATAAAAAATAATTTATTTTTAAAAGAGGAAAAAATTGGGGCTGGAGAGATGGTTCAGTGGTTAAGAGCACTGGCTCCTCTTCTAGAGGACCTGAGTTCAATTCTCAGCAACCACATGGTGGCTCACAACCATCTTTAATGGGATCTGATGCCCTCTTCTGGTGTATCTGAAGAGAGAGACAGTGTACTCAAATACATAAAATAAATAAAAAAATCTTTAAAAAAAAAAAAAGAAAGAAAGAAAATCTAATTTTAAGTGATCAAATCAAACTTCTACATCTAAAATAAAATTAAAAAAAAAAAAAATACAACCAGGCATGGTGACAAACCATCTTTAATCCTAATACTTAGGAGGCAGTGGCAGAGGCAGAGGCAGAGGCAGATGGATCTCTGAATTCAAAGCCACCCTAGTCTACATATTGAGTTCCAGGATGGCCAATGAATTATAGTGAGATCCTGTCTGAAAAAAACAAAAACAGAACTAAATAAAATAATACAGTAGATGAACCTAGTGTTCATGCTTGTAATTCCATCACTAAGGAAACTGAGGCAGGAAGACTGAAAGTTGAGGATCAGCCTGGTCTACATAGTAAATTCAAGGTAAACCTGGACCTTATAAGAGACCAGGACACAATTGAAACTCCTGGGTAGTATCAATAGCAGCCTGGGATATATAAAAGAAAAGCTCCATGAACATGAAGACACAACAATAGCAATAACCATAGATGAAACAGAGCAAGAAAATAAAACACAATGGAGTGTGTGTACAGAACAGAGGGCCCTGCGGCCTTGAAGACCTCAGCATGCAATCTAACATATGTGCAACCAGAGCTGGGGAATAGGACAGGAGAACTGTAAAAGTAATGGGATCCCAGTGTGTATTCAAATTTTGATTAAATAAAAAATTAGAAAGAGTTGCTAAAATACAAGAAGCAAATACATTAAGATATTTGTACAACAGTGAAAGCCATCTGAAAAGTGACACAGTGACACAGGAGTACAGGTGACTTTGGGACTGCCATCTAAGCTCTCACAATATTATGTGATGTGGGCAAATCACAATCTGATCGAGGCAATTGCCTGACTTGTTACTTTGGTTTTTTGAGATGAGGTAGTCCAGGGTTACCCAGATTGACCTCAGGTTCCTGGACTCAAGCAATCCTCCCATCTTGGCCTCCCAAATAGCTGGGGTAGAAGGTATATACTAAACCTATTTTGCTTTTAAAAATGGTTAAAAAAAAGAAAGAAAAAAGGCTGCTACCTCCCATATATCTATCAGGAGCAGTCACTAACGGGAGCAAATGAGGTGAGGGTTTCAGTAAGTAAGTATTAATCCTTGGCCAGAGTAAAGAAATACTTGGGAAGAGGTGGTTAGATAAATAATAAGCCTTGAGTAGGTTAGCCGTCACTCCATGCACGGCGCTTGCCTACAACCCCAGCGTACTTCAGGAGGGAGACGGAACAGGGAATTTGAGGTCAGCCTGGGTACATGTTGAAGACTGTCTCAGAAATGAAACAAAGATGGCATGAGACTTTAATCCCAGCACTTGAGAAGCAGAGGCCTGTGGATCTCTGTGAATAGATCCTAGATAATGAGGACCAGGCCAGCCAGGGCTGCATAGAAATAAAACAAAAGCACACAAAAGGAAAGAAACAAAAACTGGAAATGTGTATCTAAAGTAATAGAACAAAACCCTTTCCAACAACTACCACAGTCGCTGTCTGTCGAGCATTCACCATTAAAACCTATAAACCCTACAAAGTCAAAACTGTAACTCTGCGCTCTCCAGGGACCCACAGCACTAGTCTATGTATTTCTGGCTGTGGGCAGTAAGGTGTGTATGGAGTTAGCTGGGGCTGTACAGTGAGAACCCTTCCCTTAAACAAGCAAGCAAACAAACAGCTAGGCCTAATGGCACAGGCCTATAAACTCAGGATTTGGGAGGTTCTAGCAGGAGGGTTATAAACTCCAGGCCAGCCTGGAAAACTAAGTGAAACCTTTTTTCAAATAAAATATAAAAAGGGCTAGTTCATTGGTCGAGCTCTCCCCTGGCATGCAGTCACGTCCCCAGTACCAAAGTTATATATGTATATACGACCGGCACCCGAATGGGCCAGAACAGGGTATCAGATCACTGAGACAGACACTAAACTCGGGTCCTCCAGCACTCTTATAATGGATGTATGCTCTGTAGTTACATTAATTAACACACGGCAGTCTCTGCTTGTTAGAGCTTCCTGAGCCAGGTAGAGTAGCACACCTCTGTTATCTCAATACTTAGGGAGATTGAGGTAGAAGCAAGCTTGGGGTACACAGGAAGACCTAGTCTCAAAAATCATATTGACACATTAAAACAAACAAACAAACAGGCAGGAGAGATGGCTCAGTGGTTAAGAGCACTGACTGCTCATTCCTGAGTTCAATTCCCAGCAACTACATGGTAGCTCACAACCATTTGTAATGGGATCCAATGCCCTCTTCTGGTGTATCTGAAGACAGCTACAGTGTACTCATATACATAAAATAATTCTTTAAAAATATACCACAATTCCCAACACATGCTTTTTCTTTTCCTTGAAACCTACTGTCCACTTCATACTACAGCACCATAAAGCTAATGTGGCCAGTATGAGAACTCTGGAAAGATCGTTTTGTTGTTTTGCTTTCTTTTTTTAATGTGGTTGAGGTTATGTTTGTACAGTAAGCCAGCTCTCAAGCTCACTAGCTCCCAAATTTATTTTATTTATTTTCTTTGTTTATTTTGGTTTTTCAAGACAGGGTTTCTCTGTATCCTTGGCTTTCCTAGAACTCTCTCTATAGACCAGGTTGGCCTTGAACTCAGATCCTCCTGCCTTTGGCTTCCCCAGTACTGGGGTTAAAAGCATTTGCCATTCTACCTGGTTAACTTTGAACTTTTGATCTTCCAAATCCTGGTTTGTACCTAGTTTACGTGGTGATGGGGATCAAAGGCTTTCTGATAAGCAAGTACTCTACCAACTGATCTACATTGCCAACCCACAACACAGAATTTCTAATCCTTCTGCCTCTACCTCCAGAGTGCTAGCTAGTGTCACAAGCCTATGCCACTATGCTGGATTTATTCGGAGCTAGGGAATCAAACAGAGGGCTTCAAACATGCCAGGCAATCACTCTATTAACTAGCTATATCCTTAGTACTCAATCTAATGTCACCTGGTGTCAGTAAATTAATGTTGAGTGCAAATAGATATTTGGCTCTCTCCCTTTATTTATTGTTTTTAGATTCCAGTCCACACTTCTTGTTCCTTCGCGCTCTATTTTAATGCAGATACAAAGGTAATTACTAGCTCAGCTCTGAGCTCTGAAGGACATCTCTTGGAAATTCTTGAGTTTCAAATTTATCTAACCTACCCAAATAAGGATGAGTCATTGAGCAATTTCAGTTTTATCAGAGTGCTGTTCCTCTGGACGAAGTTAAGACATCCCTTACAGTCAACACATGAATCAAGCTGAAGATCTAATTTATCCATTAACAAGATCAGGAGACACTGTCTTTCTTTCGTTGAAGGAAGAGGTTTAAGACAGGGGTACTATACAGCCTACCCTGTCTCAACAATCCTACAGCAATCCTGCCTCAGCAGCCTGAGTACTGAGATTACAGGTATACACCACCACACCTGGAAAAAAGTAGCTGATTTTAATAATATATTTTAATAAACTCAATATACCCAAATTATCATTAAACATATAATCAATATAAAGACTGAAAAAAAATTGCACTGTCTTCTAGACAGTGCCTTACACTGTATAACTCAGTTCAAAGTAGATACAGCTCAACTGTTAACAGCTACAGCTGGCTGGTGATTATCATACCAGATAGTACAGCCCTGGTGTACAAATGCTATAGGCACAGATAGAGTAAGCTATCTTATAATTTACAAATTTACTTGTAGTTACTGATCCTGTTTACCTCATTTAAAAATAAAAATTGTGGGTGGAGGCAAGAGGATTGGGGATTTAAGGCCGTCCTCTTGCTGAAAAGACAGTTCTAGGGTAACCTGGGAACTATGGACCCTCTTTAAAAAAAAAAAATCTAGGCACAGAGGCTCCTTATAATCCTAGCACAAAGGAACTCAACAGGCTGGGAAAGAATAAGGCCAGCCTAGGCTACAGAGTAAGATTCTGTCTCAAAATCAGCCCTACTATCCAGGTGGTGGTGATACATACCTTTAATACCAACACTCTGGAGGCAGGGTGAGTTCAAGACCACATGGTCTACAGAGAAAGTTCCAGGACAGACAGAGCTATGCAGACGAACCTTGTCTCAAAAAAACTAAAAATCTCCCCACCCCCAAAATTAAAAAATACACTTTTCATTGGATTAAATAATACCTAGAAAGTATTTTGTCTCTCTTAGAGCAGACCTTATAAGAAACAACAGCAGCCAGGCAGTAGTAGTGGCACACACCTTTAACCCCAATACTGGGGAGTCAGAAGCAAATGGATCTCTGTTGAGTTTGAGGCCAGCCTGGTCTACAGAGCGAGTTCCAGGACAACCAGAGTTACACACAGAAACCCTGCCTTGAAAAACTAAAAAAAGAAACACTCAATAAAAGCTATTATCAATATCTATATTACCAACAATGAACAGTGTCTTAGACACAGGATTCAGTAAATATTTGCTGACAGATGAAAAATTAATTACCTACCAGCCATTTTAATAGCTTCTTTTTAAGAAATATAATCTTGATATTGCTGACTATATTTGATGAACAAAACTATAGCAAATGTAGCTATAGCATTTCCTCTTTTGAACTATTCAAGTGTGTTACTTCCTCCTGCAGAACAATAAATTATTAACAAACTATATGCTATAAAGCACTCCTGTAAAGAGTCTTCTTGAGTATTTGCTGGAAATGTCAATGCTATTTCACAGGTAACTCTCAATTATCTGGAGAAGTATCTTTATCTCAAGTTGGGATAAAAAAAAAACGCCAGCACTTAGGAAGCTAAAGCAAGAAGACTTAAGGTTAGGAAGCTAAAGCAAGAAGACTTAAGGTTTTTAAGATTATCTTGGGTATAAAAAAAAGATCATTTAAAAACATTCTATTTCTGAACTTTATTTAGAAAACCAGTTAGCAGACCTAGCACAAAGGAATGCAAGGGGATGAGGAAGAACAGTCTTGAGCTGCCGGTGTATGTACATGATTTCTGATAGTACAATAAGGTTGTATATTTTAATATATTGCACATATTTAGCATAATATAAATAG
Source organism: Rhynchomys soricoides (assembly GCA_019843965.1). Lineage (NCBI taxonomy): Eukaryota > Metazoa > Chordata > Mammalia > Rodentia > Muridae > Rhynchomys > Rhynchomys soricoides. Next base: position 1,421,689 of record JADRCH010000090.1, read on the forward strand.
CACTTAAACTCTTAAATTCATGTGTGTCTTCGCTTAAAGCAGAGCTAAATACACAGCCGTTACCTTATTTATATATATATATATGTATATACATATATATATATATACAGAGAGAGAGAGAGAGAGAGAGAGAGAGAGATGGCTAGAGAGATGGCTCAGTGGTTAAGAGCACTGACTGCTCTTCCAGAGGTCCTGAGTTCAATTTCCAGCAACCACATGATGGCTCATAACCATCTGTAAAGGGATCTGATGCCCTCTTCTGATGTGTCTGAAGACGGCGACAGTGTACTCATATACATAAAATAAATCTTAAAAATAAATTTGATTTTTTTTCTAGTACTAGAGATTGAACCCATAATAGGCAAGTAATAGAATTGGTTTTTGGGGTGTGTGTGTGTGTGTGTGCGTGTGTGTGTGTGTTCTGAGACAAGTTTTCTCTAAGAGTCCTGGCTGTCCTATAACTTGCTATGTAGATCAGACTGGCCTTAGACTCAAGATATCCACCTGTCTCTGCCTCCAGAGTAGAGGGATTAAAGGCATATACCACCTTACTAGGCTAGATAATACTAGGAGTAGCAGGGCTGGGTACCACCCAAATTTACCCTAGATTTGTGTTCATTTCACTGCTCTAAAAAAATTTAGAATCTATATGACATCAGTTATTAACACTCTGATATAGAACTGTTTCTTGTTCACAATCTCATTTATCAAACTAACTGTAAGCCATGGCAGTACCTCAGTATCTCACAGTACTAATGTTTTTCCACAATGAAGTGCATAATAAGAGGTCAATAATGATTTGCTTGCTTCCAACCACGGGGTTAGCATGAGAGGAAATCCCATATGATCGCTAACAAAGCTGCTACATCCTCAAATCAAACAATGCTCGGATTGATTGCTGTCTGTGCTATTCCTACCACTATCTCCCTCTCAATGAGCAGGACATCATGAGACAGCTACATAGCACATCCTGGGATCCATACAGTGTACGCCTACCCAGCATATAAAGACAAACAACGGAGACAGAAAAATCTTCAGAGCTGGGGATCAGTGATAAAGAACTTACCTAGGGAAAGCCCTAGGTTAAAGCTCTAGAAATACACACACGCATACACACACGCATGCACGCACGCAGGCACGCACACATACACACACTTCTTTCCTAGGGCTATAGGGTTTAATAGTGCTTGCTGCTTTTGCAGAGAACCTAGCTAGTTCCCAGCACCTACATTGCTACTGACAGCCAACTGTAGCTCCAGTTCTAGGGGATCCAAGGCCCCCTTCTAATCTCACTCACTTAACACATGAAGAAACTAATTAAGTTTCAGAGTGGTAAATGTCTTGTCCACAGTCTTATAAGCAGCTAATAGCAAGCCAGGCATGGTTACTCCTACCTGTAATCAAAGCAGTTGGGAAGCTGAGGGCAGGTTGCTAGAAGTTTCAGATCACTGTAAGCTACACTGTGAGCTCTAGGCCAACCTGACTATAGAGTGAGATTCCCAACTGAAACAAAACAAACAGGACTAGGAGGACCCGAATTTGCATTCCCAGTATACCTGTATACTGGCTAGCCAGTCTAGCCAATCAGTGAGCTTGAGGCTTAGTAATAGCCCCCCCCCCCCCCCCGTCTCAAAAAATGAGGTGGAGCATGGTAATGAGCACCTCTAATCTCAGCAAAGGCAAGAGTATCTCTGAGTTCTAGGCCAGCTTTGTCTACATAGAAAGCTCTAGGGAGTTGAAGAGATGGCTCAGTGGTTGAGAGCACTGGCTTATCTTCTGAGAACCTGGGTTCAATTCCCAGCCCCCACACGGTAGCTTACAACCATCTGTACCTCCAGTTCTATAGGACCCAACACCCTCACACAGTCCTGTATGTAGGCAAAACACCAATGCACATAAAATAAATTATTTTTAATTTATTGTTGTTTTCAAAACAGGGTCTCTCTGTGTAGCCCTGGCTATCCTGGAACTCACTGGGCATGGTGGTACAAGCCTTTAGTTCCAGCACTCAGGAGGGAGAGGCAAAAAGATCAAGGCCAGCCTACATACTGAGATCCAGGACAGCCAGGGCTGTTACACAGAGAAATCCTTTCCTGGAAAACAAAGGAAGGAAGGAAGCGAGTAAGTGAGCAAGCTGGGAGTGGTGGAGGGTGCCTTTGATCCCAGTACCTGGGGGGGGGAGGTGGGGGAATGCTGAGACAAGGGTGTGGTGGCGGGTGCCTTTGACCCAGCACCTGGGGGGGGAGGCTGAGACAAGGGTGTGGTGGCGGGTGCCTTTGATCCCAGCACCTGGGGGGGAGGCTGAGACAAGTAGACCTGTCTGTAAGTTAGAGGCCAGCCTAGTCTAGACCTAGTTCTAGGACAACCAAGGCTACACAAAGAAATCCTGTCTCGAAACACCAAAGGGGGGAGGAGGAAGAGGAAGAGGAAGAGGAGATTATAAAGAGGAGGGGAGGGAGGAGGGAGGAAAAGAAAGAGAAAAGAAAGAAAATTCTAGGCCAGCCAAGTCTATAGTAAGACCCTGTCTCAATAAAACAAAACAAAACAAAATGCTGGAGATAGGGCTCACTGGTTAAGAGCACTTACTGCTCTTCCAGAGGACCCCAAATCAGTTCCCACCACCCACTTTTTTGGTGACTCAAAACTGTCTGTAACTCCAGCTCCAGGGGATTCAGTATCTCTGGCCTTCTCAGGCAAACACTCATGTGTAAGTATACAAATACAGACATACATAATTAAAATAATTTTTTTGGCCAGACGGTGGTGGCTCATGCCTTCAATCCCAGCACTTAGGTAGTAGAAGCAGGCGGATCTCTGAGCTTGAGACTACAGAGTGATCTACAGAGTGAGTTCCAGGACAGCCAGGGCTACACAGAGACCCTGTCTCAAAAAACAACAGCAATTAATTAATTAATTTGGGGGGGGGGTGGAAAGATTTGAGCCAAGCTTGATTGGCATGGAGCTCAATATGCAGAACAGTCTGGCCTTGAACTCACAGAGATCTGCCTGCTTCTGCCTCCCAACTTCTGGGATTAAGGGAAAATTAAATTATTTAAAAATAATAGGGCTGCAGAGATGGCTCAGTAGTGAAGAGCATTCACTGACTCTTCTTCCAGAGGTCCTGAGTTTAATTCCCAGCAACCACAAGGTGGCTGACAACCATCTATAACGGGATCTGATGCCCTCTTCTGGTGTGTCTGAAGAGAGCTACAGTGTACTCATATACATAAAATAAATAAAGAAATAAATCTTTCTAAATAAATAAATAATAGGGTAGAGAGATGCTTCAGAGGCTAAGCGCTCTTGCTGCTTAGTTCAGGTCCCAGCAACCACATGGTGGCTCACAACTACCCAAATCTCTAGTTCCAGGGACCAATTCCTTCTTCTGACTTCTCTGGGCAACAGGCATCCACGTGGTACATATTCACACATGCAGGCAGAACACTCATCTACACAAAATAAAAATAAGTAAATCTAAAAGAAAACATTTTTTACAAAGGTGGGAGAGTGCTAGAAAGACATCTAATGTTGCAGGTACACATACATCAAACACAGTAGGTAGGTAGGTAGATGGATAGGAAGGCAGGCAGGCAGGCAGAAGACAAAGTTAATGGCCTTACTATTACAGCCCAATTCACTTTTTGTGCGGTTCATGGAGCTAATTCAAGTAACAGGAAAATATAACCAATTCTTCTATTTCAATAATAAAAATTCTGGTTCAGGTGAGCTGAGATTTTAGATCCACTGCATTACACAGAAATTCTGTTCATGATAGCCCCAGACCAGTAATTAAATTAGCATTATCTGATATTGCTGGTTTGTCTGCCTGGAAAAAAAAAAATCAACACTAATTCAGTGCACGAAAGCTGCTACTATTTAATTGCTTTTGATATTGAAGAAAAGAGCTTCTGGTATGTCCTTCCTATTTTGTACCTATTTATACACATGCAGCATCTTCAACAGCCACATACTAAGCTCCTTAGCTGCAAACAGTAACATGAATGGTAAATGATTCGGTCTCTAAGTCAGAAGACTTGTTAAACATCAGCCACACCAGACAATAAGACAACACTACCTGCTCACAGGACTATCATGAGTATTAATTAGATAACAAAGAGTGTGCCTGTTCTCTCCAGTATAAAGTCAAGTTAATGATTAAGAACAGAGTAACAGCTGGAAGGTGGTGGCACGCACCTTTAATCCCGCACACAAGAGGGAGAGGCAGGTGGATCTCTAAGTTTGAGGCCAGCCTGGTCTACAGAGCAAGTTCTAAGAAAATCAGAATTACACAGAGAAACCCTGTCTAGTAAAAGAAAAGAACAGAAGGAGCAGAGTAACAGTCGGTTCTGGGAATTTACTTATACCCTGTCTCGAAATCTGAAAGAAGAGGTAAAATGAGGGTCAGAAATACAGCACAGTGGTGTGTGCTTGGCTGGCCCTGGGCTCAATCCCCGGCACTGTAACAGAGTCATCAAAAATGCTCACCTACTGACTTTGAAAGTGGATTTAGTAGCCAGGGGTATGTTACATACCTTTAATCCCACTATTTGGGAGGAGGCAGAAGCAGGTAGATCTTAGTTTGAGGAACCTTATCTATACACTGAGTTCCAGGCCAGCCAGGATTACACAATTAGACCCTGTCGCAAAAAGATAAAAAAGAAAAGTTTGTAATGCTGAGATTTTTTTTCCTGCTCCTTATATAAAACAGTCCACCTTAAATAAATACAAAATATTTACTCTACGCAAAGATTTAGGTAGTGGCTCACAATTTTTATGAGATTAATATATTCATAGAAAGTACTAAGAAATATTTTTAAGTATCTCAGACACACACTCGTAAATAAAATGACATCTGGTGTATGCTTTAAAATATATCAGTCTCCCAACACTATGCTAGAAAAAAGAAAGGGGAGTGATAGTTCAAGCTGAGCGGCAAACACAAACACAAACACAAGCAAGTGTCTGACAGCCCTCCACTGTTAACACTCTACCATCTACTAAAGAGTGAGTATAGGACAGATCCTGAGGCCAGCCTGGTCTACAAAGCTAGTTCTAGGACAGCTGGTGCTACATAGAGAAGCATGACTCAGGCTGGGTAGTGGTGGTGTACACTTTTTTTTTTTTTTAAATGTATGCCAATGTTTTGCTTGCATTATGTCTGAATGAGGTTGTCAGATTCCCTGGATTAGAAGTTACATATAGTTGTGAGCTGCCATGTGGACGCTGGGAATTGAACTCAGGTCCTCTGAAAGAACAGCCAGTGCTCTTAAACCGTTGAGCCATCTCTCCGGCTCTGGCACTTGCCTTTAATCCTAGCACTTGAAAGGCAGAAGCAGGTAGATCTTTATGGAGTTCAAGTTACAGGCCAGCCTGATCTACAGATTGAGTTCCAGAATAGCCAAGAGTATACAAAGAAACCCTGTCTCAAAAAAGTTATGTCTCATCAGAGGGGTCCAAAAGAATGCTCTACATAATGGTCAAACTGCCTTCAGTAAAGCTGTGATGAATTAATCTATAGTTGATATAAAGTTTCACTAAGGCATATCCTCAAATGTACAGTTTGTTGGCAGATGACACATTAGATGAACTGAATTAAATACCAAGTGTTATTACTTAAAGGTAAAACTATCCTCCAATAAATCCTGTAAGTGAATTATATAATTTTGGACCACACTAGAGAGAATCTTAAATTCTAAACTTGTGGCAAAGCCTTTAATCCGAATACTCAAGAGACAGAGGCAAGTTAAAGCTAGGCTGGTGGACACAAAATTCCAGGGAGAGAGAGAGAGACAGAGACAGAGACAGAGGCACAGAGAGACAGAAAGAGAGGGGGGAGGGGCAGGCAGGCACAGTATTCCCAGGACTTGGGAAGCAGAAGCAGGCAGATCTCTTGAATTTGAGTCCAAAGTGGACTAAAGGAAAGCCTGGGCTACACAGAGAAACCTTGTCTTGAAAAACAAAAACAAAAAATGAACTTGAGGGATTAGGGATGTCATGGTTTCATGGTGCAGTGCTCCGCTCAGCAAGTGAGACCCATCATTGTATCGAATATTCAGTTCCTTCCTTCCAATAGTGGGTCTCCGATTTACATGGCACTCCCTTCCTCTGGAATATAAAAGCACACCTATCAATTCACTCATTCTCAAGTAGCTAGCAATATTTTCTGAGTTCCAGCACTGAACTAGGTACTCTAGGACATCACAAATAAAATACAAAGCATAGCTACCAACCATCAGAGTTTATATATGATCCTGACAAAAGAAGGTGAGTTTACTGAAATATCCTTGCTGGGAATTGGGAATTTGACTACATTTTCAGACGAGTGTACTTTTCTTTATTCAAACTAATCTAAGGGGGAAAAAAATGGTACCATTAAGTTAAAGACTCTAAAATTAGACAAGTCTGTTCTGTATAGGTGGAGAGTGCCTCTACACACTTTTACATGCGTGACAGAAGGCCATTCAGGGCTTCTACAAGGAAAGATGTATAGGTGTCCATAATGTACACAGATTTAGGCACTCCTTCAACCGGACTTTTTTTTTGCCACTTTCCCCTAATACCCCATTTCTATAACAAACAGTAACAATGTATCTCACCTTAAGGAAACAACATCTAGTAAGTATCCTCAAAAATCAAATGGTCTACAGAGTGAGTTCCAGGACAGCTAGGGCTACACACAAAAACCCTGTCTCGGAAAAACAAAACAAAACAAAAAAAAACCCCAAAAACCAAAAACCAAATAGAAAATTCCAAAAAGTTTAACAGTTAAGACAATTGGCTATATCTACTTTCCAGTCTTCAAGCTATACATGAGACCCATGTAAGGTTCCACATTTCTGGTGGCTCTGGAAACTTTCTGGCTCTTGATTTTTGTATGTCTTTTCCTCTTCTGACTTTTTTTCTTTTTTAAGTCTTATTGTTGCCCTGGCTAGTCAGGAACGCTCTACTTAGACCAGATTGGTCTCAAACTCAGAGATCTGCCAGCCTCTTCCTCTTAAGTTCCAGGATTAGCAGGAAGTACCGTTAAAAAGGGCCTTACCTCTGTATAACACTAAACAAGACTGGCAAATGTCTACAAACCATCAGCCACCTCGTGGCCTTGAACAATCCTGAAGATACACTATTCCAAATGAAATGGCCAAATAGCAGTTTTCTACTTGCCAACCTTTGGGATTAATCTTGTTTATCTAAACCTTTGAAAACAAATACTTCTACCAATATGCCCTCAACGTCTGCAGCACCAAATATAAAAAAGTTGTCAATGTCTTTTAACTGAAGCACACCAAGTAATATCGGCTTTAGAACTCACTAAGAGATACTGTTAAAATTATTTCAAACTAGGCGAAGTGGTTCAGCTAGAAGCAGAAGGATGCCTCCCATAGGCGGCCAGCCTGGGCTACAAGCAGATCCTGTCTCAAAAACAAAAAACTATCTTAAAACTTCAGAAAGACCCCACTACAGACCACAAACACTGTGTATTTATTATAGCGTCAAATGCTGCCTGCAACTTTCTCAGGCTTTAGGGTTCCAAGCAATATGAAGGAATATCCTAAAAATGAGGTCCTTTACAAACTGACCACAGAAGTGAAGACAAAAAGAAAAAAGAAAGAAAAAAGCATTTGTTTCAGCACCAGGTAAATAGTAAGGATTTACCAATTACAAAAGAATGTTAGAAACAGTAAATTTGGCTCTTGACTACACTCACACCAAAAGAGAACCCAGGTTACCTCACCAAGAGTCTACTGCTAAATAAACAGCAGATCGTTCTTTAGTAGTTTAAATATACCGATCATTTTTCACGTTGAAATCCACTGCTACAAACTGTCGAGGTCGAAACGGATAGCAAAAATCCTAAACTGGTTTTCGGCGAGGAACCACTCTGCATAGAGCATCACACAAAAGACAGGAGCACAAACAGAAACACGCTCCTTAGGCCTTCGCCTACTGAGGCCGTGAGCCGAGGTACTGATCCCAGAACACCGCAATAGGGAGCGAAATAAGGGACTGGGGAAGGAAGGATTGGGGTGGGATCCGCTTGCCCGAATGCACCCGGGAGTGAGGGGCAGGAAAGAGAAAGGCGCGAGCACAACCCCGAAGGAAAAGAGCGAGGGAAGGAAGCAGCAACCCGGCATCCGAGGCTTCCAGGCTGGCGACACCCTCCGGCCCGCACCAGGCTCGGCCCTCCGCCCAGGCCCGTCCCACCTTCTCACCTCCCTCACGTCCTGCAGGCACTCGAGCACCGCCAGGTTGTTGCTCCAGGTGTGTTTGGGGCACACACGGGTCACGTCCTCCCTGCAGGACTCTTCCTCCGCCAGCTTCCAGCCTCCGCCAGTCCCACCGGGCCCCGCTCCGCCCCGCCGGGCCGGGAGCCCGCCCGCCGGGAAAAGAGACTGCTGCTGCTGAGGCGGCGGCGGCGGCTGCTGCTGCTGCTGCTGCTGCTGCTGCTGCTGCTGCTGTTGCTGCTGCTGCTGCTGCTGCAATAACTGAGGCTGCTGAGGCGGCTGCTGCCCGGCCGGGCTGCCGCCTCCAGCTTGCCCTGCGAAGGACCTAAAGTTGGCCCCCGGACCCTGGCCCTGATCATAGCTATTCTGGGCCCCTGCTGCCGCTAGTAGCAGCAGCTGCAACGCCGCCGACAAGCGAAACATCCCCCGTACACGTCCACACACCGCCATCTTGGGTTCGCGGCGAGCTCGACGCACCCGCCGGCGACGTGTATTTAAATGAGGGGGCGGAGCCGCGGGCGTGGGCTGGCGTGGCTCCTCCCCAGCGGGCGGTAGACGCAGGAGTCCACCGCGGAGTGAGAAGCTGAGGATGCGCTGGGAAGGGCCTACGCCCTGGTCCCGGCTGGCGGGAAAGTAGTTTTCCTTCCCGGAGGAACTGCTAGGGCTGCTTAGAAAACCTGGGTAGGGGCACCATGGTATAAATCTCTTGATGGTCGTCATGGAAAAGAAAAAAGAGAAATGTATTTGGGTTGACACAACTAAGATGGCCGGTGGAATATTTCGCCGGTTCAGTGACTCACGGTGGGTGTGTGGGTGGGGGGCGTGGAGGGGGAAGGGTTAAAAACTTTGTGTGTATAGATGAACTTGAAAACCGAATGTGTTCTGGTATCTGAGAGCCTCATTTTGTGTCTGACCAGTATTTCTTACCTAGAGAATTAAGTGGCAATTGAATGAATGTTAAGAGTACATAGGTTATCCTTGCTCTTGGGCTTTCTAGGTGATCGCTCAAATGCAAAGTAAAACTGAACATTTAGAATAAAAACAAGGAGAGTCTGGTGATGTAGGTCATTTGATAGAATGTACAAAGACATGGGTTTGATTCCCTTCATCTGCCTGTGATCCTAGCTTTCAGGAGATGAAGGCAGGAAGTTTAAGGTCAATGTAAAACTGATTCAAGGGGGGAAAAAGTAACAAAATCAAGTTCCAAAAGTTATAGTCAGTATTATTACACATAGAGGGCCTTTGCCTGAATATCTTTAAGAACCAGGACTTAAGCCGGGCAGTGGTGGCGCACGCCTTTAATCCCAGCACTTGGGAGGCAGAGGTGGGTGGATTTCTGAGTTCTAGGCCAGCCTGGTCTACAGAGTGAATTCCAGGACAGCCAGGGCTACACAGAGAAACCCTGTCTCGAAAAACCAAAAAAAAACCAAACAGGACTTAGATTCCCTCGACCTCTGTTTTTGAAACAAGGCCGTGGCTGACTGACCTGAAACTCACTATATAGATAGACCAGGCTGCTCTCCAACGCAGAAACCCACCTGCCCCTGCCCCTGCCCCTGCCCCTGCCTCCTGTGAGCCACAGGTCCAGCCTGTGTCAGCAAATTTTATTGCTGACCTGTATACAACATCTTCAACATTGCTTTACCACACACTAGTGACCCCTCCTTGGGTTAAGAGCGTCACGCTTCGCTTCACTTCACGAAGCCTTTTCACATCCAGCCAGATTGAATGAACTGCCCGGGATAAACTCTGCCAGTCTGCAGACAGTTTCCAACTAGAATCCTCTTGTCTTCTCACCACTCTGGGACACTTCTATTCCACTCTGGCAATTCAGCATGTTGGTGGTAAATGAAGACAACTTGAGACATAAACATCTCTACTGGGCAACATTTACTGACCATACTGTATTTATTTATTTAGTTATTTATTTATTTATTTATTTATTGGTTTTTCTAGCATACTGTATTTAAAAATACAAATGTCTAAATACAGAGAAACCCTGTCTCGAAAAACCAAAAATGAAAAATATAATAATAATAATAATAATAATAATATAAAATAATAAAAAAAAAAATACAGCTTAACAAAAGGAAAAAGAGCTGGGAAGATAGCTCTTCCAGAGGACTTGACCCCAGCACCCACATGGAAGCTAAAAAAAAAAAAAAAAACAACAAAAAAAATCAGTATCTGCAATCCCAGGACCTCCAGTGCCCTCTTCTGGTTTCTCCGGGCACTGCAAGCACACGGTACACAAAAAGTTATGCAGGCAAAACACCCATACACAAAAATAAATAATTCTCTCCCTCTCTCTCTCTCTCTGTCTCTGTCTCTGTCTCCTCTTTTTTTTTAAACAAATATGATTTTTTTATTTTTATTTTTTTCCAAGACAGGGTTTCTTTGTGTAGCCCTGGCTATCCTGGAACTCACTTTGTAGACCAGGCGTGTGCCACCACTGCCCTGCTCTCTCCTTCTCTTGTTTTGTTTTTTGAAAGAGCATGTCACTGTGTAGCCCTGGCTTCCCTGGATCTCACTCTGTAGAACAGGCTGGCCTTGAAGAACTCACCAAGATCAGCCTGCCTCTGCCATGCTGAGATTAAAGACGTGCATCACCAACCCTGCCAATATGATGTGTTTAAAGCAAAACAAACAAAAAAGATGTAATGGAGCATAACTTTAATCCCTGAATTCAGGAAGCTGATGCAGATGGACCTCTGTGAAATTTGATGTTAGCCTGATATAAATAGCAAATATCAGGCCTGCCAGGGCTACATACAGAGTGAGACCCTGTCTCAAAAACCAAAACAAACACAAAACCACAGCTTCTGCTCTTCTGAAACCATAGATGGATCGTTAAGACTAGACTAGAATCAGAAGAGTTGAATAGGGGCTTGGCCACCAGGAAAGGAAAGCCCTGAGACAAAATAGTCTGTAGATTCAAACTGCTCACTGTGGGTGGCCCTGGCCTCTGTCTCTTAAGAATAGAAGTATGTCAGCATTTCCACCAACACTTGCCCTTGTTAGTACCACAAAATTATCTTGAGACTTCTGTTAAACTTAGTCATGGACTAAAGTAGCTCAAGGTGGACTAAATATACACAGTCCATAGCATTAACAAGACGTAGATAAGTCTCAAACAACCACACCGCCACAAGCCCAGGAGGTCACTAAGGGCCAGTGCTCAGATTATTTTAAGCCAGTCTGAGGCACGAAGTTGACAATCTGCTCCGAGACAGCAGCAGTTGCCTATCTCTCATCTTGCACTGAGCAAATCCTACACCATGCCACAGATGGTCTCTAGTGATAGGGATGATGATAAATCTATCTTGAAGTCTCAGTGACCAAGAAACAAGATACTGAGAAATCTGGGAACCTAGCCAGCTAAGGCTGTGCCCCACAGATCCAGACCTTACAGAAGGCATAACCTCACACCAGTAGCAAAATGGTTGGTTTTATACAAGTCTTCCAGCCTCATTGACTTTTCAATATAAGGTACACTACATCAGGCCAGGCATGGTCGCTCATGCCAGTAATTCCAGCACTTGGGAGCTTGGGAGAGAGGAACGAGACAAGAAGAGAAACACTGCAAGTTCTACCTGCAATCACACACACACACACACACACACACACACACACAAGGGGGGGGGGGAAACAGAGAGACAGAGAGACAGAAAGACAGAGAGGAAACAGAGAGAGAGAGACAGAAAGTACCTAGACATGTAGCTCAATGTTTTAGCATATGCCCAGCATGTCTAATGCCCTAGGTTTAGCTCCTAGACTTAATAAAATACATGACCTCTATCAGAACTAGGAGTTATTTTTACTCATTATACTGTGTTAAGATCCCTGCTTCACCAGTTTATGTATTCAGTAGGAATCTGTTGACCATTTTTGTTTGGCTTGGTTTTATAAAAACAAAGGCCTCAATACACAGAGCAGGCTGGCCCAAACTGGCCTTGGTTTCCAGATATTCTTGCCTTAGCCTCTCTAGTTGCTAACTAGCGGCAACTAGATGCAAACTAACCCACACACCTGCAGAGGAATGTTTTTAAAATCGGTCAGGCATTGCTTAAGATCTGGTATGTGTGAGGGGACAGTTTAAAGATATAAGATCGTGGGGCATGGTAGTGCACACTATTAAGCCTTGAATTCCAGCACTCAGGAGGTAGAAGCAGGCAGATTTCTGAGTATGAAGCTAGCCTGGTCTACAGAGAAAGTTCCAGGACAGCCAGGGCTACACAGAAAAACCCTGTCTTGAAAAACCAAAAGAGAAGACAAACAAACCAAACAAAAATAAACTAAATTCAAGACCCTGAGAAGATGGAAATTAGCATCTATAAGGAAGAACTAGGTTTGGAGGCATGGGTCTATAATCCTAGATGCAAGATGACTGCAGAGTCAAAGCCAGGCTAGGCAACATAACAAGCCCTTGGTGTCTGGTAATGAGGATCAGGAGAGATGGGAAAACCAGAGAACTGTACAGGGGTCAGCTTTTAAGGCCTCTAGAAAGTTTAGGAAACCAGTAGTCAGAGTGGGGTTGATAAAGGGCTGTAAGTCTAACGGATGTAGCTTTTGAGTGGATTCCCAACACTGTGACAGTTCATCAGAAGACAGCCCATATAATAAATAGTATTTTTATTGAGCTAAAAACATAGAGGAAGGAGTTCAGAGCCTCCTTCCCCCAATACCTGGTACTTAAGGACCAAAACACAGGAAAAAGCCAGGCACTGTAGTATGTGCCTCTAATCTCAGCATTCAGGAGGAAGAGATTGTTTGCCACAAGCCTAAATTACTCAGCAAGACCCAATCTCAAAAACAAAACCGCAAAGACAAAGCTAGGCTTGCCCACATGTCCTCAGGATACCAATTAAGCAGACAAGTGATAAAGAAAAACTTTCAGGGGATGTACTCAGTGTGGCCACCTTTGGAAAAGGAATAAAGAAGTTCAGTGATCCCCCACGTCCATCTTCCTTTAGTGGGGGACATGAGGTTTATGTTTACAGAATGTGCAAGATTTATGCATAGCTAAATAATCCCAATCAAGACGTTAGGGTGTGGTCCTACCCATTACCCTCCACGGTTATCTTGACTTCACTCTCTCTTGCAAGGTGGCCTGATAAGTTGTCAGAACTGTATGAATGTGCCCTCCCACCACATACCCCCCAAGTATCCCCTCTAGCTGGCACCAGACTTTAGTCTTGCCCTCTCCCAGCCTGAGATTCCTGAGGAAATAGCAATTTGTTAGGTCTCAAGGAAAAGTCTGCTGGTTTAAGGAACGGACATATGGGTCTCTCCGGAATGTCTTCACGTCTTCCAGATTGTTACAAAACAACAAACAAAAAAAACCAAACTAAAACAAACAGAAACAAACACACTTCCCCCACCCCCACAAAACAAACAAACCATAATTTTCAAGTGAAGGAAAAATCAAAGAGCTAAAAATCTCTGAACACATTTCCCCCTAAATCACAGACTGACTTTTAAGGCTGCAGGTATAGAGCAAGGCTCCCAATACCCCAGAAAACAATAGCGGGGGAGTAATTAACTGAATGGATTGTGGAGCAGCTCTAAAGGGCTGAAGAAGTTGATTGACTTTAGGGTTTAGACCATGCAGAGATAGAGTAGCCTTGGGTAAACACTTCTCAGTTGAGGCCTCAGAAAGGCAACACCCTGAAGTAAAAGACATGTACTCTAGGAAGGACCTTGCCCTGGATTAAAGGGCAAAACTACAATAGATCAGCCATTATAAAGCCTAACACATTCCCCAGTGAAATCAAGGTTATTCATTCTGAAAGAGAAACATTTTGAGTGTATTATTGTGTGCACACGTACATGCTGTGCGTGCGTGCGTGTGTGTGTGTGTGTGTGTGTGTGTTGTGTTGTGCTGGTGGTAGGTTCATTTGGTTTTGTAGGAATTTTTGTTTTTCAGAGTGTAGCCCTGGCTGGCCTGGAACTCAATACACAGATACACAGATCAGGTTACCCTCAAACTCAGAGTTCCATCTGCCTCTGCCCCTCCAGTGCTGGGACTAAAGGTGCTCACCACCTCTGCCTGGCTACAACCCAGGCCATCATTAAAAATGACTTTGAACTGATCATTCTGCCTCTACCTCAGGAGTCAGAATTGCAGGCTGGAGCCACCACCACACCTAGCTGTAATTCCCTTATCGGGAAATCAAAAGTTAGTATCTGATGTTTTTCCTTGACCCTAAGAGGGGGAGTTGAAGGAGAAGCATCTTTGCCTCGTGATATGAAGTACATTCACATTATCTTAGCAGTTAGGGCATCCCCTTCCGGAAAGGAAATGGGGGCATGGCCACTTGGGTAACTCGGGTCCCAAAACTTCATTGGGATTGAAGTTCATTTAATCTTCATTCATAGATTCTGTACCTACTTCTCTCCAGCCCAGTGTCATCGTTTTTCAACTGTTCCTGGATACAACCAATTCTTGAGATTTATCCTTTGGCAGGGTAGTGGTGGTGGTGGTGTTTTGTTGTTGTTGTTTTGTTTGCTTTTGTTTTTGAGACAGGGTCTCATGTAGTCCAGGCTTGTCTCAAACTCAGTATGTAGTAAGGTGACACAGAACTCCCTAATCCTCCTGCCTCCACCTCACAAGCACTGGAATTACAGAGGGCCATTTACCACACCTGGCCTCGAACATCCAACCTTTTAGACCATATTTGAGAGATTTGAGTTGCTAGGTGATGGCGCACACGTCTTTAACTCTGTCACTCAAGGCAGAGGCAGGCAGGTCTGTGTTTCAGGCCAGTCTGGTCTACAGAGCCAGGATAGCCAGGGCTACACAGAGAAAAACCAGGGAGGGAGGGAGGGAGGGAGGGAGGGAGGGAGAGAGAGAGAGAGAGAGAGAGAGAGAGAGAGAGAGAGAGAGGAGAGAAGAGACGAGGAGAGACACAAGAGAGAGGAGACACGAGACACATGAGAGAGACATAGAGAGAGAGAGAGGAGAGAGAGAGATGAGAGAGAGAGAGAGAGAGAGAGAGACACTTTGGTTATCATATCCCCTTCACTAGCATAGGAGCTGTCTTTAGGCATCACCAACACTGATGGTGTTTAAATCACAGTCGGGTTTATAAGCATCAGGAAGAGCTTGAAGATGCAGCACTGGTTTTATTATTTTTTGAGACAGGTTCTTACTATATAACTGACTGAAGCCTGCTTCCCTGGTGTTGCTTCCCTAGCATAACTGTAGCCATTTTGTTTCAGGCCTGTCTGCCATCTTATATTGCTGACACAGAAATCAGCTTAACTAGAGACACAGAAAAATAGTTTGGCTCGAGGCAAGCCAAGTTGACCTCATATCATGTTATGCTCAGAGCTTTGTTACCATGTTTTGAGGACCGTGCTTAGAAATTCTCCAGCCATAGCCATCTCTCAGGGTCAAGCAAGAGAGGGGTCAGGTTGAACTGTTATGTCTGAATGACTAAAGAAACTTGGAAGACAGACCACCCTTTAGCCCCTGTATCTGCTTATGAGCTCATATGGTTTTCCCCTATATAAACTGGCCCTGGACAATGTCCGTGGTTGCAACTTCCAGCTCCCGAGTCTGAAGCTCCATCCCTGATCAATTAGTCTTGGAATGTGCAGTCAATAAACTATCCCTGTCTGCCTGAGATCGGTGTTTGTGTGGTTTGTGGGACAATTCCTGGACCCTAAAAAACTAGGCGTCCAGGATGCCCAAAGCCTCTAATTACAACTATTGGGGTTCAGGAATCGCCACTCAAACCAAACAAACACTGATTTTAACGAATACACATCATAATACTGGACGTCCAGGACTGCAAAACGGACTGCGGGAGCCTAATTGCGGTACTAGTCTACTCTCAGGGTAGACTTTTTATAGGAAAAACCAGGTTCAAAAGTTTAAAGGGCAAGGAGGGGAGCAGTTGGCTTACTAGGCAAAGTATCATCAGCTAACTAAGCTGACTGGTCCTGAATAAGGTAAGGGGGTTTGATGGATGGGTGGTGAACAGGGGAATTTCAGAACACTGAGATAACAGAGCATGAGTATTATAATCATAACTTCTTAGCATTCTTCAGTGTCAGCCACAGTGAGCTCATATGTAGGTGCAGGAAGGACTGTCCGGTGGTCAGCTCTGACTCAATCTGATTTAGACGTAACAGTTCAGATTGACCTTTGATTTGATGGGTTCTATATAAAGCTTTGTGGAATTTCTTTTTAAATTTTCCTTGTTTACTTTTGAGACAGGACCACCATCTTGAATTTCTATTCCCCTCAATGTTAATCCTTTCTTTTATTGAGATTCAGATGTTAGCTGCGGCCCACACTGAGCCTCTAGGACAGCCCTGCTGCCTAGTGTCCATTACTGTAAAAAGTGCTACAAGGTCGTGTGTTTGTTTTGAATTGTCAGCACACACACAAAAAAATTTGTGGGGCATCTGTCTGCATTGTCCTGGAGACAGAATCATGGAGAGTCAATATGAGCTTTTACATTTTTTTCAATTTTTTTTTTTAAAAAAGTATAGAAATAGTTTATTTAGGGCATGGGGAGGGGAGTTAAGACGGTAGTAGAGGCAGAGAAAGGCAGAGAGAGGGAGAAGTAAAAGAGCAGAGAAGTGGAGAGGTGGAGAGAGGGGGGAAGGGAATGGGGAGAGGTAAGAGAGGCAAGAGAGGCGAGGAACTTTTACATTTTATTTACTTTTAAATATTTATTTATTTTGGTTTTTCAAGACAGGGCTTCTCTGTGTAGCCCTGGCTGTCCTGGAACTCACTCTGTAGACCAGGCTGGCCTCGAACTCAGAAATCCGCCTGCCTCTGCCACCCAAGTGCCGGGATTAAAAGCGTGCGCCACCACTACCCGGCTGGCTTTAATTTCATTAGGATTTAAAAAACATTTCTTTCTTGAAAGATAATGAGTAATTGAAGGGTTTAAAAATTACCTACTAATAATTTCAAGGGTCCATGATTTTTGAAGAATGATACCCCAGATTCAAATACTATGCCACAGCAAAGAGTGTTTATTCTTGAGAGAACCTGCACGCAGGGGTCCACCATACATTGGAAGACAGAGGTGTGGACTTTGCAGGGTCAATTTAAAGCCTGTTATGGTAGCAGTGGTTGACTTTTACCTTTCTTTTCTTTGATTGGTTGGTTCTATCTTAAGGGGTATAGGTAGGTGCCTTTGTGATTGGTCAAGGCTCTGGGGAATTTTGGGAGACTTTTACTGATTAACTATACTTGGTTCAAACTAGGAGGTGGGGCAGCTTCTACAGCTCCTGACTGGCTGCCCATGAGGGGTAATTTTTCCTGAAATTAAATATTTCCCATTTTGGACTTTTCCAGTTCTGGGGAACAGAAACTTCAGCCTAGCCTCCCAAACTGCCAGTTTGCAGCCTGTCATGGAGTCAGTCTGGCTCTGGCTAACTTGGTCCTTTCAGAATATATTGTGTACTCCTTCAATCCCAGCACTTGGGAAACAGAGGCAGGTGGATCTAGTCTACAAAGATACATATTAAATTCCAGACCAGCCAGAATAGACAGACAATAACTTTTTTAAAAAAATGCTGTCCAGATTCTTAGCAATTTGGGACTTATAACTCCCTCTTTCCTGGAAACACTTGGCTCTGTAACAATAGTACGGTTATACTTCTAAATTCTGTCCTCTTGGAATCTTGCTCAACTGGAAGACATTTCCACCTTTTCCAGTCTGACTGTAGAGCATGTTTGTACCAACATATTAATCTGAAACAGAACAATCTGAAACAAGTGGCCAGAACTGTGCTGAGAACTCAAGGGCTAATACTTGATCATTGCTAATGCCCCTGCCAAAGTATTGGCAAATAATTTTAAGAAATTATTTCCATCTCTTCCCAGCTTACAGGTGCCTCAATTTAAAATGTGACAGGAAGCCACCAAGCAGGAAAGTCTGAGGAATGAATCAATCACTCTATCTATCTATCTATCTATCTATCTATCTATCTATCTATCTATCTCAATCTGGCCTGAAACTTGTAATCTTCCAGGCTGTTTCCTGAGTGCTGGGATTAAAACTATGTGTTCCCATACTTAGCTGATTTAAGAGGCAAATGAAACTTCCAATTAGCAACAGCAAAAAGAACTGGCAGCTGGAGCCTCCCTAGTTTACACAAAATATTTACACTGGGCACAATGGAGCACACCTGAAATCTCTGCACTTCGAAGGTACAGGTAGGCAAGAAGCAAGGCCAGCCTTTCCTACATGGGGAGTTTAAGTACAACCTGTGCTACAGAGACGGACTCAAAGATGGCTAATTAAATAATTATTTACTTAGCTCCAGGGACTACCCTGTGTAACTCATACCCAGTACTGGATGCGATGGAGAATTTACTAGAGTATGCACCCAACCTTTCCCAGGAGGCAGGTACATTCCTGCCTCTAGCAAACAGGCAGAAGACACTGGGATTGCTGTGATACATTACAAAAATCTTTATTTTGTTAACATTAAAACAAACATTGAAACACAGCACAGAAAATATTCACAAATCCCAATGCCCTATGACAAGATTTAAAAACAAACAGATCCTGCTGGTGCTAAGACTAGAGCCTGGGTTTAGAGAGGAAGTTTCTTCCAAGTAGGGATAAGGTTGTCTTTGGAGAATTGGTCCACAACGTGAATCTGCTTCCAAAACACAGATTTGGGTTTCTAATACAGGTCAGTGGTTGAGCAAAAAACTTAACCAGGTTGAGGTCCTGGCACTCCCCTACCCCAATCCAAAGTTACTGTGGAAATGCAAAAACTGGCAAGGCTTGATATTTAGCTTAGCTTCTGTGGTAGCAAATCCTCTGAGTCAGCCTTAGTTAATTGTTCTTCAAGGCAAGTCAAATCCTAACTCTGTCCCAACCTGACACCTACAGCCTTTTCTGTGGCCGTCTGCTAAAGTCAGTTGAATTCTATTTAATTTAAATCGTATCCTGAAACTGAAGGGCTGGGCCCAGGCCTTAATCATAATCATCAATCTATCAAAAAGTGTCTGGGGGGAAGAGAGGGAGAGAAGGCGACTTTTCTCCAAGCTGTGGAAGCTGACTTCTTTACTCCAAAACTCACTCTGTAGTGAGGGTGGCCTTGAACTCACAGGGATCCACCTGTTTCTGCCTTCAGAGTGCTGGGACCAAAGGCACGTACCTCCTCAACTGGCTGGAAGCTGACATTATTAAAGCTTACTTTAAATTTTAAATACAAACTACACATCTTCAAATAGAAGGTTTCATTAAGCAGATACAGCCACAACTTGGAACCCCGGGAAAATTAACAATTTTCCCTTAACAATCCCTTGTTGGCAATAAGGATCCCCAAAATAGCTCAGGAGTTTGATAGGCATGAAAGAACTTTTATTAAAAAAGATAGTGCTTCATCAAAGAACATCTGAGAAAATCAGACATGTTGCCTACACCTTGAGACAAGATGTCCTAGGAGCAGTGGCTTAGTGGAGTAGCCTAAGGCAAAGTAGACAAACATAACCTGAGCAAAGCTCTAAATGCTGGAAAATTCGGGGCGAAAGTTTCTAAGAGTCTTCCTTTCTGTCATCCACAGATCTCTAGCCACTATTACCTTCCTGAGAATAACCACTTCATTAACATTTTCAGAAAAAAGTGGGACAGGGGGAAGCCTTTACTTGGGAATTATATATCCTTACACATTGACTTTGGGTGGAGTAAAAACCTCAGAGTATCCCAAGCTAACTAGAAAAATCCAAGTCTTTAACAATTGCCCAAACAACCGGTCCCTTTCCTTATCTCTCACAATGCAATGAACTTAGCAAACAAAGCTTATAGCTATGGCTTACATATGGCTAGCTCATCAGCCACCTCCATCACTGGACTTACCAACATTCGAGTAGGCATGGATACCTGGGATGTAACTTGTTGCTACAAAGCATACTACACAGAAGTACCAGACACTGGGGCAGATAGCAGCACAGGGGTATGGGCGAAATAAAGTCACTAAAAGGTTATAAGCATTCAGACTTGGAAATAGGCCAAATCTACACAAGATATTAATAGTGCCCGTGTGCTTAATGGAAGACTCACCCATGTATCTTTTGCAACCAAGGAGCAAGACAAGCCTTTTGTGTACCATTTTTAAGCCAATTAGCTTAACTGACAACGTAGGTTGGTTGGTTACTACAACTCCACAATGCTTGGTGCATACTTACATCCTAAATAGTAGCTGACAGGACTGTAAGATCCTGCAGAATTTAAGTAAAAAATTTCCAGGCAAGATTCACAGAGGCACTCATTTGGTGCAAACAGCACACACAATCTTAGTGTTTCAGTGATATACAATAGCACTAATCCAATGAACCATGATCCAAACATTTTAGTTCCAGCATGTAAACAGGTGTCTTGCTCAGGGTTACTAGGTGCTAAAACAACGCAACGTTAACTAGCAGCATGTCTGCAAGTCTCAAGACCATGCTCACTCCCATTTGTAAACATGGACAATCTTCTCCGTTAAGGTGGCCAAATAGCTGTTCTGATTCGTTTCAAATGGGCAGATGTCCAAGACAGGTTCATCAGTCTTCAGGTTCTGCAGCAACAAGCCACTGCCAGCATTCCACAACTTAAACAAACAAAACAAAACAAACAAACAAACAAGCAGAAATAGAGGTCAACAGTCAGTCAGCACAGGGGGTGGGGGGGTTAATAACTGTCTCTAACATAACACTCTACAAAGCTAGTACACCCTAGGCTGGCTTGAAAAAGCAAGCCAAGGACTCATTTCTTTCATCTAAGTGCCATCTAAGTCTGCTAAATATTGTCCCTTCTAGAGACAGGAAAGTCAACGAGACAAGGCCACTATTTTTTGTCCTCTTGGAACAAATGTTTTAAAAAATATATTTATTTTAATTATGTGTGTCTGCGTGGGATACCCATGGAAGAATGTGGATCTCCTGGAGCTAGAATTATATCTGGCTGTGAGCCACCCACTTTAGGTGTTGGGAACCAAACTTGGATCCTCTGGAAGAGGAGTACACCCTCCTAACTGCTGAGCCATCTCTCCAGCCAAGGAACATACACACTAGCAAGTGTTTTACTTTCTAAAAGTTTTATTACAATTGTAAACCATTGTGAAGTATTGAGAACTGAGGTGGCACAATGAGAAGACACTTGCCATGCCAGCCTATACTGAGCTAGACGCCCAAACCCCAGGTAGAGGTGGAAGAACAAAGCCTACACCTGTTCCCTGACCTCTACCCGTGTGGTGCAGCACAGACTCACCATTCCCCACATCCTACGCTAAAGTTTTAGAAAACTGAGGTATGTCAGGCACGCCTTTAACCCCAGCATTCAGAAGCCAGAGACAGGCAGGTCTCAATGATGAGTCTGAGGCTATCAAGATCTATATAGGGAGTATACAATGAGACCTTGTCTCAAAAATACTTTCAAACAGTAAAAAAGGGCATGGATTGGGGGGGGGGGGCGCTAAGAGAGAGGGACTGGGAGGAGAGGAGGGAGGAGAAGCAGCAACTGGGATGTAAACAAATAATAAAAATGTATAAGAAGCCATCACCACCTGAGACGGGATATCAGTATAGGGCCCTGGATGAACTGAAACTCACTATGTAAACCAGGCTGGCTTTGAATTTAGAGATCTGTCTGCCTCTGCTTCACCTCCCAAGTGCTGGGACTACAGGTATATATGCTGCCTTGCTTGGCTTTTTACATGCATACTAGGGATCTGAACTCACAACTTCATGCTAACTTGGCAAATACTTTACATTTTACCAAATGAGTCACCTTCCCAGCCCCCGTAAATAAACTTTGATATATTTTAGTAATCCTGCTTTCTTTCCTTTACTTGCACCATTACTTCATACTGTTTAACACCTATGGTGTAATCACTGTATACCAGTGATAGGCACTGTGTGCACATGTGTATAGATTTATATGTGTGCCCCTGCATGCGCATTTGCAAACGACAGGAGAATATGGGGAGGGAGGGTCTTCTGGAATTGCTATCTTTTTACTTTAGACTGGCGTGGTGGGGCCTGTGACTGACTCCCTCATGTATGCTTCATAAAGGCAAGTGCCACCAGGCAGTGGCACTTTTACCCCAGTACTGGGAGGCAGAGGCAGGTAGATTCTGAGTTCGAGGCCAGCCTGGTCTACAGAGTGAGTTCCAGGACAGCCAGGGCTACGCAGAGAAACCCTGTCTTGAAAAACCGAAAAAGAAAAAAAGGAAAAAAAAAAGGGCAAGTGCCTCACACCTGGGCTAGGCCCTCAAACCTTAAACTATTTTAAAATATGAAATAAAATGGCTCACCAGGGCAGACTGTGATGCTTCATCCCCAGTACATACTAGGACACTGCCGTTATTCTCTGGGCTTTGGAAGATGGCACTTTTGGTCAATAGTTTGCAAGTGGGTCCCCCAAGGAATGTTTGCACAGGAAGGCAGGAACAGACTGGCTCTCCAGCATCATCCAGTTTGTACGACATCTCCAATAGCACAGTTCGGACGGTGTTGTGGCTTTTATCTGAGACAGAGAACTAGTGTTACCTCATGGGGGTGAACAAAAGAAATGAAGTGTTTGAACCTCAGATGTTTACAACTTAGTTGGGCAGAAAAGCTAAATACATTAAACCACAAGCTCCACAAAGCAAGTACAGCAACACAAACGAAATTCCAAAGCCGGTGCTAGGATGCAGGAAATCATCTGCAGCAGGTTTTTCCTGCTAAAGAAACAACGCTGAGAAGGCACTGGTTTATAAAAATCACTGCCCCCCTGAGACCTGGGGATTTACTGTTCAAGTGTTCTAACAGTACTTTTCCTTCTTCTACCGAGGACGCCATTAGCTAGGAATCACAAAAGTAAGTTTATTTGAGGTACTTTTGAGAGACAGACAGAACAGAAAATAAAACAGGACCCCCAAGCTTTCTACGAAAGTCTCAGCCATGATTTGATAAGAGCCAAAAGGCCAGAAGCAGCAATTCAAACAGATAAAACAAACATGCAATGATAAGGTCTGTCCACAAATGGGTACTCTGATGACCAATCTGACCACCAAACTTGACAAACCTACTTGACTGTCATACATTTGGTAAGAGTCGGTTCCTTAGAACCCATTTTTTAGTGCTGACTTAAATCAGTATACACAGATAGTCCATTAGCCAGGCATGGTGACATGGACGGACATATCAGACTGTTTCCAGTCCCTTTTCTTAGGTGAAGTGAGGGGCAGATGAAAGTGGCCTGAAGAAATGGACTCTTTTCCCTGGAGCTTTAAGTAGTAAACTTGCTTTTGTTATTTGTGAGCTTTGTTGTGCTGCCTGTGACTCACCTGAACCTATCTTCTGATCTGGTTGGGGCTGTCTAGGTAGGAATAAATTGGATTCAGACTAGGTAAGCGTCACAACAAGGGTGTCTGCCAGTATAAACAAATTTCCTGGGAGAGAGACACCTATTTACAGGTCGGAACTTAAGATACAAGGTACTTGCCAGGACAAAGACATATTTTGTGAACAGTGAGTACACCATAGCCAACCATCACTAAATACCCAGAATCCCATAAGGGCAGGGCTAGAGTTCATGCCATTCTCTGAAGATCTCAAGACCAAGTTAAAGGGGCAAACCCTCACCAAACTGAAGGTCAGAAATAGATTCTTTTCTTTAGGTGGGAACAAAACAAACCTGTAAATTAATAGCTGCTCAGGGTTCTATCCACGGATTTGGAGGCAGTGGAGTTTAGCTGCCTAGATAGTCCCACGGGCCCATGGTGTCTGTCTTAACTTTGTTGGACTCAAATATGGAACAACTAAAACCCCTATCTGGTAGCAGGCTGCTTCCAGTTGGGGCCCTTTCTTAGGTGAAGTGAGGGGCAGATGACAGTGGACTGAGGTGATGAGATGGACCCAAGGGAGATGGTCTCATTCTATCACTGTTGCTAGGTACCCAGGATCCTGGAGCGGCGAATTCATTTCCAGAAGCCCACGATAGGAAGCTTTCAAATACAGGGTAGGGAAACAGGCTCTGTAGAGGAAATGGGAGCCACCATCTTCACTGAGCTACCAAGATTGCATCACAGCCTGTCAGCTGTAGAGAGGTTGACCAAAGCCACCCAGTCTCTTCTTCTTCCCTATACTTCCCCCCCACCCCCCAACCACCAAGATAGCAGACCCATAAGAACTTCAGAACTCACCAGGCCTGTAAGTCACAAGACAGTGCCGGGTGCTGCTCTCTGTCTGAAAGTCTACAAAGCCCCCTGGCTCCAAGGACAGCACATGAGGCTTATGATAAAAGTCTGCTTTTAGCTCCCAGAAGGAGGCATTCTCCAAGGTTCCAGCCAGCACCCCACCATAAGGAAATGTAGCCACCGCAGCTCTGGGTAAATATGACAGGGATACCAGAGGACACCTGAAGGAAAAAAAAAAAAGAAGAAGAAGAAGAAAAAGAAACGCTGACATACATTCCAAATCCAACACTTTTGCTGCTCCAGACCTCATGACCAGAAGACCTGGGCTACATTCCCAACTCAACAGCAGTCAAACACAAGGGTAAATATCCTTCTGCACCCTCTACAAAGCAGTGGACCACCTCTATAAAAGCAATGAAGAGGGTATACATATATAAGACTCTGCACCTACTTTCAACATAGCTGGGATTCAAACCCAGGACAAACGGCTGAGGTACACATTTAACATACCAAAGTGGACCTGGACTCCAGGTTCTCCCAGCACCCCTATCTCCACCCTCTACACTGAACTTCCAGCCCAGGGGCCTTTTCCCACATAATACAGACACTGTGTCTCCCCACACCGCCTCTCACTGCTTTATCTGTGCATGCTCTTTCTCTCTTCCTCTTCCTGTTCCCTCTGTCTCTCCCCATGCTGATTTCCCTGGCTTCGTTTCTCTGTTAACAGCAAACGCGCTCAGAAGTGGTTTCCCAACAAATATGTCTTTATATATACTCTAATCTGGCTTGAACTGGTTCATTTCACTGAAATAACTTGTCCAACAGGATACATCAGATGCTCCCAAAGAAAAACCCTGTAACAGGCTGGAGAGGTGGCTCAGTGGTTAAGAGCACTGGCTGTTCTTCCAGAGGACGGGGGTTCAATTCCCAATACCCACATGGCAGCTCACAACTGTCTGTAACTCCATCCAGTTCCAGAGGATCCAATGCCCTCACATAGACATACATATAGGCAAAACACCAATGCATATAAAATTAAAAAACAAACAAACAAAAAAAAACAAAAAAAAACCCCTGTAACAAAAACATACCCTAAAAACAAATCATATTTTAACTCAGGAAAAAAAAAAAAAATGTTCTTGTTTTGTTGTTTTTTGAAGTAGAATTTCTCTATGTGGCCTTGGCTGTCCTGGAACTGGCTCTGTATACCTGACTGGCCTTAAATTCATAGAGATCTGTCTGCCTCTGCTTCCCTGGGATTAAAGGTGTGTGCTTCCACCATTGCCAGGCCCCCCCCCCCCCCCCCCCCCCAAAAAACAACCCAAAAAACCTTTTTTTCCCCCGCCTTCAAGACAGGGCTTTCTCTGTGTAGCCCTGCTCTGGCTATCCTGGAACCTGCTAGCCGCCAGTATCAATTTGTCTCTGCCTCCTGTGTTGATTGGGACTAAAAGTGTGCACCACCATGCCTGGCTTTGATTAGTTTAGCTTCCAAATTTCCTTCTACAAGCTTATGATCAGTATTACATGCTAAGACCCTTTCACCATCCTATAGACCATGTTCCTCTGAACTTGATTATGCACACTACTCAAGCAAAACCATTCTCTTCTTTTTCTTTTCTTTCTTTCTTTCTTTTTTTTTGAGACAGGGTTTCTCTGTGTAGCCCTGGCTGTCCTGGAACTCACTCTGTAGCCCAGGCCGGCCTCGAACTCAGAAATCCGCCTGCCTCTATCTCCCAAGTGCTGGGACTAAAGGTGTGCGCCACCACTGCCCGGCTCTTTCTTTTTCTTTTCTTTCTGGAGACAGGGTTTCTTTGTGTAGCCCTGAGTGTCCTGGAACGCACAGAGATCTACCTGTCTCTCAGTTGCTGGGAATAAAGGTGTGCATGCACCACCACACCCAGCCTCAAATTAATTCTATTGACTCTGAAGTGAGAGAGTAGCAGACTTTAGATTGCTGGTCAACTGGGGATACACGCCAAGGAAAGAACTAATATAGTAGCAATCTATTAAGAGTGCTGTGACCTACATAAAAATGAGCTCTTCATACCTGGCTTTCTGAGGAACTAATTCCTGAATATAGGTATTTGTGTTCCGTAAGTCATATATCATAATCGAACCATTGGCCAGTCCAGCATAGATGTAATTGTTTTCGTCAAGACACCAGCAGCAGCTCCAGACAGGACGTCCAGTGTTGTAAGTCTGCACCACAGTATTTGTTTCTAGGCTGTGGAGTTAGAAGAGACTTTTATCACTATACATTAAAAAAATCATCTACACAATGGCAATAAAATTTAATAATAAAACATTTCACAAAATTGTATTTATTTTCTCTGTAGTTAACTTACACAGCGAGCAATGCCATAAAGTAAAAAATGTAAGGAAAACCACAAACTAATCCAACCATCCAGAGGTAGCCATTAACCATGCATCTCCCCATCCCCCCAGACCTTTGGAGATGCTAGGTAATGACTAGACACTGAGGTAGGCATTCTCACTGAACTACATCCCTAGCTTCTCCTTACCCGTATTGTTGTTTTGAGACAGGGTCTCACTGCTTAGCCCTGGCTGGCCTAGAACTCGCTAAGTAGACCAGACTGGCCTTGAACTCAGTGATCTTCCTGCTCTTGCTTCCCAAGTGTTAGGTCAAAGGCATGAGCCACCATGCCTGCTGCCTTTTTAACTATTTTTTTAATTCTAAAATTATTATCACTTTTAAAGATTTATTTATTATATGTAAGTACACTGTAGCTGTCTTCAGACACCTTTTCTTCTCGCTCCGGTCCCCATCAATCCATCCCTGCTCGGTCACTGTAGCTATCTTCAGACACCCCAGAAAAGGGCATCGGATCTCATTACAGATGGTTATGAGCCACCGTGTGGTTGCTGGGATTTGACCTCATGACCTTTGGAAGAGCAGCTGGCACTTCTAACCGCTGAGCCATCTCTCCAGTCCCCAAATTATTATTTTTAATATGTAAGGGTGTTTTTCTCACATGCAAGTCTGTGTACTATATGAGCACCTTTCCTGAAGAGGCCAGAAGGAGTTTTAGATCTCTTGGAACTGGACTTAAGACAGTTGAAAGCTGCCATCTGTCTGTTGGAAACTGAACCCAGGTCCTCAGGAAGGGTAGCCAGTGCTTATAACAACCAAGCCTTCTCTTCTATCCTCTGAAGAACAGAAAGCTCTCTACCACTGAGTCATCTCTTCAGGGCCCATTCCCCACCCTCATAAAATGTGTGTGTGTGTGTGTGTGTGTGTGTGTGTACGAGAATGCAGATGCATACATGCCACAATGTGTATGTGGAGTGGTTCTCCCCCTAGCCATGGGTTCAAGTCATCAGGTTTCTGGAGTCAGTACTTTGTCATTGAGCTGAGTACACACTAGGGTTTCTCCTGTTGCTGTCTCCTTACAATGTCACTTGACTTTGGTTTTTTGGGTTTTGTTTTGTTCCATTTTTTTTTTTTTTTTTGGCTTGTTTGGTTAAACTGCCCTCCCCATCCAGCATTCTGCAGCATACAGAATACAATGTTATGCTGAAAGTTGGGTAGATTAACGTCTTCACGGCACCAAGGACTGAACTCAAGAATACCTTGCTCATCAGCCATGTGGTCTACAACTGAGTTACATACATCCTACCCTTAAAGATTGAAGATTGATTGTCTGCTTGTTTTTTGACACTGGGTCTCTCTGTGTAGCCTTGGCTGTCCGTGAACTCACTCTGCAGACCAGGCTGGCCTCGAACTCACAGAGTTCGCCTGCCTCTACCTTAAAAGCATGCATCCCTATTGCCCAGCTCTTTTAAAGAATTCTTAGAGTAAAAAGGAGTAGGAAGGTAGCTCCAAAAGAACAGGCCACTCAGGTCTGGTTACACTGCTCACTATCCACGGGACAGCCCTGGACTAAGCAGTCCGGGCTGCCATTGCAATTCTATGAGGAACAGTATCTCCCCACACTACCATCCCAACACCCAAACAACACTGCTCTCATTCAGATCGTCTAATATGTATTTTAAAATATGTAATTCTAGGGGATGAAGGGATGGGTGGGGCACCTATTTTTCTTGAAGAGGATGGAGATTCAGTTCCCAGCACTCACATGGAACTCTGGTTCCGTTCCAGAGGACCTGATGCCCTCTTCTGGATTTTACAAGTACTGCATGCAGGTGGTTCACAGTAGACATGAGGGCAACACACACACACACACACACACACACACACACACACACACACGTACACGCACACACACGTACACGCACACACACGTACACACACACACACACACACACGCACACACACCCAATAAAAATGTTAAATGGAAATTTAAAGATTTAGGATAGCCCGGCCTTTGATGAAGGCCAGAAATGCCAGCTATTCAAACAGAAGGACAATTACAAGGTCAAGGCCAGCCGAGGTAAATTACTAAGAGACCCAGAGTAAAAATGGCATGGACAGAGCCATGACAGAATGCCTGCCTCGCACACTTCAGGCCCACGCTCAATCTGTAGCACCATAAAAACCAATGAACATGATTCAGGGTACCTCACATTAACCTAGTGACCTGCTATGTCACTTTTTAAAAATACTCCTTTTTTACCCAGTCTCATGCGTCTTGGGTTGACCTTAGTCCGCCTGTCACTACTTGTCAGGGGCTAGAATTACAGGCACCTGCTACCCCCCTAACCCCCCAATATATGTCTGCTTTTCTGTCTTTGTTTTTAAACAGGGTCTAACTCTGTAGTTCAAGCTGTCCTGTTTGAGGTAGCCCAGTCTAACCTCAAACACATGGTAATCCTCATGCCTGTCAGGACCCCGAGTGCTAGGATTACGGGTGTCAATCACTACACAGGGCTTATAGACTTTTACTTCATTCATTTATTTATTTTGAGATGGTCTCTCTTCATAGCCCTGGTTGTCCTAGAACTCACTATAGGTCAGTCTAAAACTTGTAAGAGATTTGCCTGCCTCTTGATGCTGGGTTCAAAGGTATGTGCCTGGCTGCTTATATACTTTTAAAAGAAGACAACGCCTCAGATCAAAAAACAAACAAACACACACCTAAGGGCATCATAACACTAAGACTAATTTGATGCACAGTGGCGCAGGCCCCATCTCTCCCTTGACCCCCTTACCTCGTCAGTTTAACGGTGTTGTCAAGGGAGGCAGAGAGTAGCAAGCCTTTGGACTGACTGCTGAAAGCTAATCCCCGAATCTGCTTGCTATGCATAGGAATATACTGACTGCTTTTCATGTCGGCCATACTCAGCATCTTAACACCAAAGCCTACCAAAGAAGAAAGTTAAAACAGGTACGTAAAAATAAATCACGGCAAAATAGAATTGTCTTTTAAAGTAATTAGCACCTTTCAAAAGTAATTTGCTCACCTTTCTTGGAATCCAAGCCCCTAGGAAATAGCTAGTCATATAATGAAAATGAATATTCCCCAAAGTTATACTTCTTTTTTTTTTCCCCCGAGACAGGGTTTCTCTGTGTAGCCCTGGCTATCCTGGAACTCACTCTGTAGACCAGGCTGCCCATGCCAAGAACCTTAGGATAATACATAAATTTTAAAAAGCAAAATCCATTTCTTATATCCTCCAAGAGACGGATGAACAAACAAATTTACCAAGTATATGTAAATATATATAAAATGAGACACCACCCAACAATAAACTATCAATTTACATAAAAACGTGGATCGTAAAAACAGAAAGGAAGCATATGCCGCATGGTGCCATTTATATAAAATTCTAGAACGTGCACTGACAAAGGCGGGTTGGTGGCGGCCTATGAGTGAGTAGCAGGGAAGGGTACTGCAGATTTGTACAACTTACTGCAGATTTGTACAATTTGACTTTATGACATTTGTATTTTAGTACAGAGACAGGAGGGCATGGTAGGGTACAACTAAAAGTTTGAGGCCAGCGTGGTCTATGTGGTACGACCCAGTCTCAAATAGACAAAATAAGTTGTATGGACAAGTATCAAGCATATTGCCTACAAAAAAGAGGAGATTCAAGATTCAAGGACAGGAGCAATACAAAAACAGAGACAAAGGGCTGGAGAAACTAAGATGTCAAGTTTTATTTAAGATTCATTTATAGTTATGCTTTGCCTACACGTATGATGTACACCACAGGCACACCTGGTGCCCTCAAGAGGCCAGAAAAAGGGTGGCAGATCTCCTGGAATGGGAGTTACAGGTTGTGATGGTTGTGAGCTACCATGTGGGTGGCTGGGAATTGAACCCAGGTCCTCTGGAAGAACAGACAGATAGTGAACTTTACCGATTTTTAACCAGCTCTCCAGCCCTAGGTCTTGGCGTTTAACTGTGTGGGTATATGCACATAAATGTGGGTGCCCATAGAAGCCAGAAGAGGGTACTAGATTCCCTGGAGCTAGAAGTGGCATCATAGGTGGTTATGAGCGGCCTAATGTGGGTGCTCAGCTTTAAGCTATCAAACTTCAAAAGAGTACCTCTTTCCTGTCTGCAAGAGCAGAAAGAGCTCCCCATTAATAAAATGACTACTCTATTCCAGAAATTATCCTATTTGCAATCATTTGAATTAACCTCTGGGGCAGTTTTTGTAAAACAGTGCAATGGATCTGTAAGGTAAATGACAGGGTATATTTTTCTCCTTGGACTTAGCAGTGACAGCTGACACTTCCATTACCTCCTTCCTCACATTAACATTGTTACTGGTATTGGTAATTTCCCAAATAAAATCAGCAATTAAAGTACTACTTATAGGTCAAAGAAACATTTTCTATTTGCTCGAAGCAGGATCTCGCTATGTAGAGTACAGTGGCCTAACGTCTGCCTCAACCTCCTGGACACTGCCACTACAGGTGTGCGACAGCAGACCTAGCTACTATAGGGTCTTTTGTTTTGAGACAGGGTCTCTTAATGTAGCCCAACTTTCTTGGAACTTGCTACGTAGAACAGGCTGGCCTGGCCTGGAACTCATAGAGATCTATCTACGCCTGCCTTTTAGGTGCTGGGATTAAAGGCATGTGCCAACATGCCAAGCTAAGAAATGCATCTTTGTAGCACCTGAAGTACTTGCATTAAACTAACAGACAGACAGACAGCAGACAGGCAGGCAGCAGATTGACAGACAGAGACAGAAAAAAGTGAGTTGATAGCCTGTTACCAGTCCTTAACCACTACGGAGTCTAAGATTCTTCAAGACGGGAAGAGAATTAAGTAGTATGTAATGACGAACGCAGAGGCAGAGGGTTCTGAGTTGTTTACCTGGAAGGAAGGAAGCCTGAGGAGAGGGCTGGGACGCCACCAGGCAGCTCAGACCATCACAATATGCCATGATTCGGCAGTTTCCCGTCTGAGATATTGTGAAGGTCTTTTCTGAGTTGTACTTGCGTTGGCTCTGACTGGAGGGCAAGCAGCTACTGCAAAGTGCTTGGGAGCCGCTGAACTGCTGCACAGCTGGGTTCTGATGTGGCACAACAAGCTTTTCCAAGTCCTACGGAAAAGACGCTGTGAATGAACACTTCCCCGCTTCTCTGGTTTTCTTTCTTCTTTTTTTCCCCAAGACAGGGTTTCTCTGTATAGTCCTGGCTGTACTGGAACTCACTCCATAGACCAAGCTGGCCTTAAACTCACAGAGCTCTGCCTACCTCTGCCTCCCAAGTGCTAGGATTAAAGGTATGTGCCACCACTGCCCAGCAAGAACGATTTCTTGATTGGATAAAAGATTTCTTGCCAATCATGAAAATGACACCATGAATCTTAACTGAATTTCAGAGTATTTCACCAAGTAACTGAACTAAAGAATGCAGAGATTTGTTAAATATTAGGGTAAAGAAATCTTTAATGGTTGTCATGTGTCTGAAGCCCTCATAGAATTCATACAAGCATAGGTTTTGGGCAAATGTCTTATCATTGAGATAAACCTAAAAAATATTTATGTTCTTCTTAAATTGCCCTTCTTTTTAATTCTGATTCTAGAAATTTTTTGAAATAGAAAAGACAACTCACCTGGACACGGCTATTGAGTTTAGTGCATTTATCAATAAGGGCCTGAAGTTGCAGCCGGCACTGTGCAGATTCTAACTCAGCCTGCTTCCTGAGCATTTGTTCATTCAGTAAGTCACTAGAGGGGAAGATCGGGGGCAGATGAGCATTAGGAAAGCTACAGAAGACATCCCAGCAAGCTGACATAGTAAGTTCACATTGTGATATACATACTTTAATGTAAGTACGTCATGGCAGTTAAATAAAGTAAAACTAATCTCTCTAGTAGCATGTGGGGCTAAACAGCCAGCCCATCGGGGTTCAGTGTTAAAAGCAAGCACTGGAAGCCAGAAATATGACTTCTACTACAGAATGGAGACTAAAAATAGCACAGGAAGATGAGGGAAAGAACCAACTCACTGCCAGAACCAAGGCAAATTATAAAAGATTAAACTTGAATGTTAAAAGACCAAGATTATCTACTGGAGTAAAAGAAAATTTTGTTGGTTATCACAAAGTATGCAAACTAAATAGCAACCAAATTAGCAGAACTAAAGCTTTAAAAGGCAAGGAAGTTTACACTGAACAAATGTAACAAAAGGCCAATTAGAATAAACACAAAATGCTTGACTAAGTACAAAAGACAACATGGTACAACCATAAATTTGTATATACTTAAAGATAATTTCAAAAATGAAACACAAAAACAAGAACAATATTTCACTTGACTAAAACAGCAGAGAAGCAATATGAATGCTGTAGTGACAAGTCTGCCCTTATTTATTTATAAGAAACTCAAATTAGCCAGACTATGGTGGCATATGCTTGTAATACTACTAACTAAGGAGAGGCTGAGGCCGGGGAGATCATTTAAGCGTAGAAGTTAAGAGTCATTCCTGGGCAACAGAGACTTTAGTTCAGAGCAAACAACAAGAACGCCGTATTTGAGACCTGAGAGATGTTCAGCACTGAAAAGCGTTCATTACTCCTGCAGAGGACCAACCAGGGCTCAGTTCCCAGGACCCACATGGCAGCTCACACTTGTCTGGAACTCCAGGTCCAGGGGATCTGATGCCCTCTCCCGTCCTCTGACAACACCAGGCATACACTGGTGCATATATATTCATGCTGACCAAATACCCATCCCATGAATATTAAATAAACAATCGTTAAAGGAGAGAAGGGGGGGTGGTGGAGGGGTGGGGGTGGGGGTGGATTTCAGAATTATCCTTGTCTACAGAGAGCAAGGCCAGCTGGACAGGGTAAGACCATGTCTCAAAACAACAAAAGAAGACAAAAAGCCAGGCCATGGAACACAACCCTTGAGTTAAGACATAGGTAGCAACGAAAACTTAGTGCAAAAAGAACACAGTATCCAATAAATCATACTATAGCAGTTGAAAATCCATGAAACTAGACCTCAGAGTTAAAAGCCACTTTGACAAATAAAAATTTCAGAGATTAGAGGCTACATATTGGTCTTAAAATAGCAGAGACAAGCAGGAACAAGAGGTTGACGCATCTGCATGGAAACAAACTCAGGCTGAGCCTGGTGGTACAGCTATTCAGGAGGCTGAAGCATGAGGGTCACCAGTGAGTGGCTTCTTTAGTCTTCTACGAAGTGAGTTCAAGACCAGCCTAGACAATGTACAGACCATCTCAACAACAAAACGCCCCCATAATACTTAAGAAGACTTTGTGCAGGTTGCCCAAGTTGCTCTCCAAGAGAACTCATGGGCTCTGTCAGTGATCTGACCACCTTTAGAGCAGCTGGACTTCAGAAAAGCATATGCTTGTTTGCTTAGGGCTGACTTTATAGAAAGGCCTAAGATAAAAATGGCACAAGGTTAGGATTCAATAGAAGCCAAGCACAAAGGTGACAGAGTGTGTCCCAGGACAGCCAGGAGGGCTACATGGAGAAAACCTGACTTACAAAAATGTAGTCACAATGTTTTTACTGACCTGTGTGCACTTTAACTATTTTTGCAATGTCTAATATTATGCTACATAGATGTCAGTTTACTCAACTAATTAATCTACTTCAGCTAGATTATTAACAACATAGATAGTGTTCATTAAGTAAACCTTTGTGCATATCCTTTTTTAAAGAACTGCTTTCCGGAGCAGGACACTATATATTTGCACTCGACATCTATAAATTAACCTTTCTCATTGCGGTGACTAAATACTCAACAAGGAACACTTTGAGGAAAGATTTGTTTTGGCTCACAGCATGAGGTCACACCTCGAGGGAAGGCATGGCAACAGGTGGCTCCAGGACTGCTCACTTACATTTCTGCCAACAGGAAGTAGAGGGGTTAGGCTAGGAGGAGCAGGTTAACTCCTGAGGTCCTCCCTGCCCAGTGAATCATTTCCCGAAGCTAATCTTGGCCTCTTAAAGGATTCACAGTCTCTCAAATGACACCCCCAGCTGGAAGTATTTAAATATTTACATTCAAACATTACCAGTAAAATGTGAATGAACACATTTCTCAAGGGTGGGCACTTTAGTCTTTCATTTCCTTAGAGAGACAGGGTCTATGTGGCACAGGCTGTGTGGAACTTGCTAGGCAAGTACCACTTAGCTAGGTCTCCAGTCTCAGCCTCAAACTTGTGATTCACCTGCTTCCATCTCCCACGAACATGTCACCATTTGGGGAAGAAAAATCATACTGTATGAGAATGTGGGTGATTGTGTGCCACACCACATACGTGGAAATCACAGGGTCACTTTGCGAGTGGGTTTTCTCCTTCTACCGGGGATTCTAGCAATCAAATTCAGGTCCCTGGGCTTGTATAGCACGGGCTTGGATCCACTGAGCCATCTCACTGGCTAATGTGCCACCATTTTTAGTGTTCTTAAATCATTTTTTTCTTTCTTGGTTTGGTTTTCTCTGTCTGTCTGTCTGTCTGTCTTTTTTTTTTTTTTTGGAAGATAGGCTTTCTCTTTATAGCCCCAGCTGTCCCCTGCCTCTGCCTCCTGAGTGCTGGATTAAAGGCGTGCGCCACCACTGCCTGGCTATTAGCAACTATTCAGAACCTACAACCTTCAAGTACTCTATGTGCAAACCTCACTTAACAAATCTTCTGAAAGAAAACTATTTTAAGGGGAAGAGTGATATACAATCAAAAACAAAAACACCAAGAAATGTGCCAAGCTGGACATGGTGGTGTGCACTGGTAATTCTAGCCCTTGGGAGATGAAGGCAAGAGGATCATTGGCTATTCCAGGCCAACCTGAGCTAAGAGTATGACTGTCTCAAAAATACAAACAAAACATGAGATATGCTGAAATTGTTTTCCTTTGAGCTTCGGTCTCATGTATCCTAGGCTGACTTTGAACTCTTTTTTTTGTGGTTGTTTTTTGCTTTGGTTTATTTTGAGACAGGGTTTCTCTGTGTAGCCCTGGCTGTTCTAGAACTCACTCTGTAAACCAGACTGGCCTTGAACTCAGCAATCTGCCTGCCTCTGCCTCCCAAGTGCTGGGATTAAAGGCGTGTGCCACCACCACCCGGCTCTAGCCTCACATGTTTAATGTTGCATGCACTACAAATCATGCAGGTGATATAAGTAACTGTCTGAAACTATAACGTCATTGATTCTCACAGATCCCAAATCAGAAATAGGTAAAACCCCAGAGTCATAACAACAAAAGTAGACTGATAATTTCCTTATCAGACACGCTTAAAAAGAAGCAAAAAGAGCTGGGCAGTGGTGGTGACACATTTAATCCCAGCACTCAGGAGGCGGAGGCAGAGGCAGGCAGATCTCTGAGTTCAAGGCACCAGTCTGGTCTACATAATGAGTTCTAGGACAGCCAGGGCTACACAGTGAAACCCTGTTTTGAAAAACAAAACAACAACAGAAGCAGCAGCGAAGAGACTCTAGCTAGGCAGGTTTCCGTCTACTTGTAAGCCTTTCTGCTTCCTCCTTCCACCACATAGGGCCTGCCACCAGACCTTCCTTACCTTTTCATGCGCTCCTGTTCACTAGTGTCCAAAGCTCTCAGGGATCGGGCATAAAGGACAACGATGTCACTATGCTTGGCTTTCTTGTTGCACTAAAGAGTCCAATGAGACACAATCAATATGGTTCTAGGAATTCTGACTTAACAGAGTACTCGTTTATCGCCCTTACCTGAGGACATTTTCGTGTTTGTCCTTTGAGCCATTTAGAAATGCATTTATATCCAAAGAGGTGGCCACAGCGTAGCGCTGAGAGCCGGTGGTCCCCAGCGCTGGTCCACGGTTCCAAACATATGGTGCAAGTTTCCCCTTCTTCATCTTCCACAGAAGGTAGAATGCTGGCCTTCTGGGGAGACTGCTGGATGAAAATTGAAATGAGTTCAAATAAGTACATAAGTAAATAAACCTGA
Source organism: Rhynchomys soricoides (assembly GCA_019843965.1). Taxonomy (NCBI): domain Eukaryota; kingdom Metazoa; phylum Chordata; class Mammalia; order Rodentia; family Muridae; genus Rhynchomys; species Rhynchomys soricoides. The sequence goes on from JADRCH010000090.1 coordinate 1,458,408, forward strand.
AGGAAGAGCTGCCGAGAGTGTACACCTACCAGACACATGCCACTCATAAAACACAATCTGACAAAATATGCACTGTATACTCCATGTAACATCTACTTCTAGGAAGTAGATTCTAAACATGTCTTCTACCACCAAGCTACATGCCAGCAATACTGACTGGTTTTTTTTTTTTTGTTTTTTTTTTGCTGTTGTTGAGAAAGGGCCCGAATACAGAACCATACTGGCTTCGAAGCAGACTCTTAACCTTGACTGCTGGGATTACAAGTGTGCACCACCACACCTGGCATGCCTTTTGTTTTCATTCATTTACTCATTCATTCATTTTATGTGGAGTTAAAAAGATAATTTTCAGGGGTTGGTTCTCTTGTTTACCAAGTGGGTCCCCAAGAGTGCTTTTACCAGTAGAAAACTCTGATCTACTAATTTTGATTTTACAAGAGTCTTTGATTCTCTTTCTTTTCCAAAGCTATAGAAAGTGAAGCAAAAACACTCTGGTAACTACTGTGACAACCAACTACAGGTAGTAGGTGGGCTCTTTTTACTTTTTGGAGATAGGGTCTTGCTATTCAGCCTAGACTAGCATTGAACCATGTGCACCATCATGCCCCACCTCTAACTGTTATTAAGTATATGCATGAATCTATGTACATATATGTGTGTATATATGTATATAAACCATATATATATATATATATATATATATATATACTATAAACACAACCTGCTCAGTCCACATAATGTTATTTGCATATTTTTAGGGCTAACCACTTGGTACTGGATAACCAATTGGTGTGCTCTTCCTAGGGAAGACTATCTCTCCTGCGTGCATATGTATATGTATATGTGGGTATCTACTGATTTATTTTTATTTTATATTTATTACTATTTTGTCTGCCTGTATGTCTGTGTGTAGGTGTCAGATCCTCTGGAACTGGAGTTACAGAAAGCTGTGAGCTGCCATGTGGGTGCTGGGAAATGAACCCAGGTCCCCGGGAAGAACAGTCAGTGCTCTTAACCACTGAGCCATCCCTCCAACGCACTTAGTGTTCTTTGTCTAGGGTTAAAGCCTCACTCATTAGCATCCCTTCTTCCACATTACAACATCTGTTAATGCTATCCTTGTTCAAGAGGTTTTTATACATGCAAAAATGAACTGATCATCAACTCATACAGCCAATTCACCTTATTCCAGTCAAAAGGAGATATGAAACCATAAAAATCTTACAAAATATAAACACTGATCAATAAGTAATCATTTATAGATATTAATTGCAACTCAAGAAACTACTTTTTATTTATCAGACTGGCATAAATTGCTACCTGATGATACCAAGCATTACTGGGATATACGTTTATTATCCCCAGATGTATCTGCATTTGTGAGGCTGAGATAAGAGCATCGCTACAAATCCCCTTGAGCTACTTCCTGAACCAGCCAGGAATCAAGAGGGAGACCTTGTTTCAATGGGAAAAGAAAACCAGATATGCTAATTGTTGCTGTAATAGGTTCCATAAATTTCCAAAGGCACATTAGCCACATTTATCAAAATTAAAACACCTTTCCTTTTATATAGAAACCTCTGCTAGAAATAAACCTCATGACTATAGTCACCACAATTTGTTAAGATAACTATACATGCAAAGTTTTGACTTATATCAGAAAATTTTTAAAAAGGAGGGGTGACAGGGAGTTGACTGAAATGTATCCTGGACGGGAACATAAACAGACAGTAAAGCAAGGCCTGTCTGGGCTGCCTAACAGCTGTCTGAAAAAACAAAACAGCAGTGCAAAAGCCGGGCGGTGCATGCCTTTAATTGGAGGCAGAGGCAGGGGGATTTTTGTGAATTCCAGACCAGCCTGGTCTACACAATGAGATCCAGGTAAAGCCAGGACCTGATAGTGAGACCATGACCCCAACAACAAGTTTATCACACTGTAATCATATTCTGCTTGAATATTTATAAACCTCATTTATAGCTTACTTTTTAAATGGTATTTAATACCTTGTTAGGTTATTCTCAAATATCCCTGATGTTTTAAAACATTAGAAGAAGCAATCGTGGCTGAATGGTGGTGGCCTTTAATCCCAGAACGTGAGAGGCAGAGGCAGGCAGATCTCTGAGTTTTAAGTCAGCCTGGTCTACAGAGTGAGTTCCAGGACAAGGGGAGCAATCACATGGTGAATAACTGAAACTGAAATCGCATCTGAAATTCTCACCCACAAAGCCGGCAAAGCTTTCTGGTTTAACCTGAAGCCTCATGTAAAATGGACATCTTAACTCACATTTAAAAGGATGTCCAGCCTGGTCTACAGAGTGAGTTCTAGGACAGCCAGGGCTACGCAGAGAAACCCTGGGGAAAAAAGGATGTTCAAACTGGATGTGCTGGCAACCCTTGCGCTTAGTAGGGCAAGGGCAGAGGATCCCGAGTTAAAAGCCAAACTAACTTCAGGTAAGACCTTTTATCAAGACAATGCTGGTGTTAGGTTACCTCTTTAGGGGCTGCATCACCTCCTGTGATAGATGTAGCATCTTCGTCTGTTGAGGTAACTCCTTGTTCTATAAAGTTGTATCCAGAAACGGGAGCAGGGACAATGTATAAAAGACACAAGTTAGCCATGAGAGACTAGCAGGAGCTATCCACCTGAATTCATAGTATTTATAGTATCCTCAAATACTGTAAATAGGTGCCAGGTCCACCTACTTAACATTGGTGATTTGTTATTATTATTACTTGTTTTGGATACTCCATAAGTACACAAAACCCACAAGTACCCAGCCCTCAATTTAAAAAGCACCTCAGGTGTTAAGAGAGAGACAGCTGAGTGGTTTAGAGCCCTGGATGCTTTTGCTCACAGCCATCCTAACTTCAGTTTGGTACACTTGGTACACCCATATATACAGCATTTATACAAATAAAATCAATCTAAAGAATATAAAAACCTCACGAAGTCTAAGCCCCGCCCCACTGTTCTTGTGTATTCAAATACCAGACAAACGTTAAACTGTCAGTACACTTGTCAAAGTCTTTACAATATCACTAAGGACTCCCCCCCCAACTTAAACGACTGTATCATTAATACTCCTTGAAGAATTAACAGTAACTCGTCAATATCATCTAATAATAAATTAGCTAGTTTACATTACAGTCGCTCCGTACAGCTGACTCACCCTTGTGCTTTTCTTCCTAACTCCTTTCCCCTCTTTGCTACGGATGTGGAAACCTGGCCATGTACTTCCTAAAATGTCCTACATCTTGGAGTTGGCTGATGGTTTACCCACTGTATTGTTTAACTTTTACATTAGTTTGACCTGGTTTGACACTGAGAGCAGCACAGCCACCATGACGTTCTAGTTCTACACAGCTCTAGGAGCCAAGCAGAGTGGAAACATTAAAAATGCCCGGCCCCTTGGGAAAACAAGCAGGATCACTTGAGCCTGAATCTGAGGCTGGCCTTGTCAACATCAAGAAATACCTCACCTACAAATTAAAAAACAAACAAACAAACAAAAAACCAACCAGCCCCCCCCACCCCCCCCCCCAAAAAACCATTCTTATTACTTCAGGAAGATTCCATATATTCACTCAGTGTCATTTCCGTGTGGAGTTGCAGGCCTACCCAGCCTCTAAACAATCCTTTCTGGGTACTTTATACAATGAGAAGGATCACGGGAATTATTTATGCTGTACACTGCTCTATTTTCTTTTTCTTTTTCTTTTTTGTTGTTTTTTTTTTTTTTTCTGTTTTTTGGTTTTTTTTTTTTCCTTTTTTTTTTTTCGAGACAGGGTTTCTCTGTGTAGCCCTGGCTGTCCTGGAACTCACTCTGTAGACCAGGCTGGCCTCGAACTCAGAAATCCACCTGCCTCTGCCTCCCAAGTGCTGGGATTAAAGGTGTGCGCCACCACTGCCCGGCTGCACTGCTCTATTTTTAAGATACTGACATTTTTATGTTTTGCCATTTCTAGATGCCAAGGTTTTCCTTACTCCGGCCTTGGTTTCATTACCCACGCTCTGGTCTAACAGCAGAATGGCTTCATCTTCTCTGGTATGCCTTTGCATGCGTTCACACGCAGTCAGCCTTGGCATTGCTCCTAAGAAGCCATCCACCTCCTTATCTCTTCTGTGTTCCTTCTCTGGAGATAGGGTCTAACTATGAGACTGACCTTGATCTTGTGAGCTTCCTGCCCATCCTCTTCTGCAAGTGACTACCAGCATGTGTCAACCACAATTAGCCCACCCTATACACTTACCTGATTCACTTGTCAATTATTCTCTTTTACGGTATCAAGAATGGATCCAGCCAATTTCAATGTTTTTCAGTTTACTACCCAGTTGTAACCACAATATTCAAGTCACTGTTTTTTTTAAAAATAGAAGTTCTATATTTTTAGGATTTGAGAACACCATGAGGAAAAAGCCTGTATCTAATGAGCTATTCCCTTTTTTTATTTTGTTTTGTTTCAAGGCAGGGTCTCACTATGTAGCCCTGGCTGTCCTGGAACTCACTCTGCAGACCAGGCTGGCCCCTGAAGTCAGAGACTTAAGTGCTGAGACTAAAGGTGTGTTTGAATCCTAACAGTTTCAGAACCCACATAGCTCTCAGCAAAAATAGATCTGCTTACCTCTATCCCAAGGGGCTGGGATTAAAGGCAAACAGCACTGTGTTCAGCTTAAATATACAAATGTATTTCAAGTCATAAAATGGCGATTTCTCTATTAGTGCTATAATTACCAGCTAGATTTTTTTTTTTTCCTACTTAAAAACAAAATCAGGATCTGGAGAAATAACTCAGCAGTTGAGAGCATACGTTGCTCTCGCAGAGGACCAGGGTTCAGTTCCCAGCAGCCACATGGTGACTCACAACTATCTATATAACTCTAGTGCCAGAGAATCCAATGCCCTTTTCCAACCTCTTTGGCCACAGGCATGTACATGGTACATATACACATGTACAGGCAAAACACTCATAAAATATTTTTTTTAAAAAAATCTAAAGCCGGGCAGTGGTGGCGCATGCCTTTAATCCCAGCACTTGGGAGGCAGAGGCAGGCGGATTTCTGAGTTCGAGGCCAGCCTGGTCTACAGAGTGAGTTCCAGGACAGCCAGGGCTACACAGAGAAACCCTGTCTCAAAAAAAAAAAAAAAATTTTGTAAAGTAAAAAGCTACTGAAAGAACACATTATGTGTATCAGTGAGTTTTTAATTTAATCAAGACATTTACTTTAGAGGTCTCTGTTTACCAACTGCTAAATAAAATCCATTTACATAATACCTAACACTATACTAAGACTAGAAAGTCACATCTCAGATGGCTGAATTTATCATTTTTTCCCTTTTGAGATAGTCTCACTATATAGCTCAAGCTGATCCTGCATTCACATCCTCCAAAAGATTGTGTTATAGACATCTGTGCCAACAACACAGGCACACAGAACTTTTAAATATACAGCATAATCTCTCAAAGGTACTAAGTGACAATGCTATCTTGTCCTGACTCTATTTTGTGTTTAGCCAACATCAACCTTGGCAACACTTTTGAGATTGTCCAGTATCCTCACCATGGTCGATTTATTAACTAAAACTAAAATAATTAAATGTTGTGCAAGCTAAAACATAAAACTAAAACAACTAGAGGAAGCATGCATCTATAACTATTATCTCATGTCTAGAAAACACTGCTAAGTTCTGCAAAAAAGGCAGATGTTACAAGGTTACTCCAACCCCTTCTAACACGGACATAATTGTGCTTTTTTGACTTTTAAAATGATGTACCCCTGAACTTTGGCATCGAGATCTATTTTGGAGATTATTAGCCCACTTTTGGTCTGGCCATTGTTAAAGGACTCTTACATTCCCAACTGACTTCATTAGCGTGGTTGTTGGTGACTATCTCAGGCGGATCATTTCAGAGTAAAAAACAGAAAGGGAATGCCATGCGCCATTACACAGGGACTGACTCAAATCACAAAAAATTATGAGTCAGATCAGAGTCTTTTAACATCACCACAGCCAGTGAAATTTATCTATGCTTTAGGGATTTTAGTTTTGTCAATACAAATCTGGATGAAAAACAGACCTGGAATGTCAGCTTCAGGTTCTTCTGCTTGGACAACAACCTCCTCATCCTCTGCAGAGCCGTCACTATAAGAGTCAGAAGCCGATGGCGGATTCCTAGTCTCTGAATCATGAGCAGTGGCTGGTGGGTAAGGCTGAGACCTGCTTACCTGAAAGTAGGAATATACTGGTGCTCTCAACCTATATGTACAGAGACAAAAGAACCATGGCATGATGAACCGCCCGCGCAAGAACAATCTACGACAGCGTCAAAGAAATTCCTAGTTATTCCACTGAAAGCTGATGAATACTAACAGATCATAGAACTGGAGAGATGGCTCAACAGGTAACAGCACCTGTGCTTAGAGAGGACCTGGTTTGGTTCCCAGCACTCACATGGCAGCTCACAACTATCTGTAACTCCAGTTTAGGAGATCTGATGCCTCTCCTGGCTTCGATGGGCACTAGGCATACAAATGGTACATACACACACTCACAGGCAAACACTTGCACTTAGAAACAAATATAACTGGGCTGGAGAGATGGCTTAGTGGCTAAGAGTAATTGGTCTTCCAGACCAGAGAAGCAGGGCTCAGTTCCCTGCCACCATGTGGAGGCTCACAATCATCTATAACTAGTTCTAGGGGATCCAATACCTCTGGCTTCCTTGGGTACCTGGACTCTCTTGCACACACCTCCACACAGATTGCCACAAAGACATATAATTTAAAGTAGTAAAAATAAATTATCAATTATTATTATTTATTTTTAATAATTATTTTTTAAAACACCAGATTAGGTAAATACTGGTTAAATATGCTCCTTTTTCCATTCAATTATAGGGTCTTTCAGGGACCCAACCACCACACAGATCAGATAGAGAGGATTCTCTCTCAGAGCAGGCCTTGTATTCCAACAGCACTGAGCTCCCCATGGTAGCTGTCCAACAATCTGTTTTCAAGGATACTATGGGCCTGGGCAAAGGATCGAGAATAGGGAACACTACAAAAAGCACCAAGAATCACTTGCTATTTTTTTTTACTAATCACACCCAAATTACTACCGGCATTTGGCTAATTCTCAGTCATGAAAACGTGATTTAAATTTTACTAACTCCTTTACTACTACTCTAAGGAGAAATTTTCCCATAGTCCCATTCTGCTTTGTCATGTTTTCTTTGTGTAGCCTTGGCTGCCCTGGAACTCACTAAGCTGGCCTTGAACTCACAGAAGGCTCCTTCAGGCTCTGCTTCCCAAGTGCTGGGTGGCACGTGCCCCCACAGCCTGCCATATCCTGCTATTTTTTGGTACAGTGCTAGCATGAATAAGGCCCAGAGGTCCTGAGTTGGATCTCTGGCTCCAGCCCTAAAGAATCTCATAAGGACATTTCATGTCCTTCAGTCCCCCTTTCTCTGAGAAAAACAAAACAAAACAAAACAGGGTCTCACTAAGTAGGTCCTCCTGCCTCTGCCACCCAAGTTCTGGTATTAAAGACAAGCATCGACATATCCAGCTTCCTTTTTTTCTTTTCTTCTTCTTTTTTTTTAAAAAATAGGCCCTAGTTGGCTTCTAACTTGCTATGTAGCCAAGGATGACCCTGAATTTCTGACATTCCTAATCTACTTTCCCAGAGCTAGGATTATCGGTATGCACCACCATTCCTAATTCACTGTTGCTGGGAATCAAATCCCGGATGTAGTGCACAGCAGGCAAACTCTACAAAGTTGGCTACAGCTCCTCAGCTAGGGGTCTCTTAAAACTAAAGAAATCGCTTTTTACATGTTCTTAACTAAGCTTAGTTCTTTTGTCCGTTTATTTTAAGACAAGGTATCATCATTTCGTAGACCAGGCTGGCCTCCAACTCACATTGATCCTCCCGACTCCCACCTCTCATGCATCCTACCTAGCGGCCCCTTAACTTTGTTTAAATGTGTATGGCACTTTGCCTGCATGTTTATCTGTGCTCCACCTGAATGCAGCACAAAAGCCAGAAGAGGGCCATCAGATCCTTTGGAACTGAAGTTAGAGACGGTTGTCATCTGTCATCTGAGTACTAGGAATTACACTCTGGTTCTCTGGAAAAGTGGTCAGTGGTCTTATATCTCTCCAGCCCACCCTTTTCTCAAATTAACGAATACACTCGGCACATTCAGCTTTTCTTTGCCAGCTGCAGTCCTAGTCTTTGTGAGTTTTGGCCTACCTGGTCTCGCCTGCTCAACAATATCTCTAGAGTAAAATGCAGTTTCACATACTAGAGTTAGAATATTTGATGAATAGATGATGGTTCTGGCTGTTGGAATCAAGAAGGAAGGGGTTGGGGGCTGGAGAGAGGGCTCAGAGGTTAAGAGCACTGTTTGTTCTTCCATAGTTCCTGAGTTCAGTTCCCAGCAACCACAAACCTCTGTAATGGGATCTGGTGCCCTCTTCTGGCCTGCAGGCATACGTGCAGGCAGAAAGCAGTATACATAATAAATAAATTTAAAAAAAAAAAAAAAGGGAGAAGGAAGGAGTTTGTGACCGTTGCTGAAGGGTCTGTTGTAAAGAACAGCTCAGTAATTTTCCCAACTTTGACCTTCTGGTCTAAGGCAGAAGCTGCTCATTTTGGCCTCACAGTGTCTATCAGGTGAGTCAACAGCAAACACTTCTGTGAGAATTTCTAAATTTCAGAAAATTCAGAAGCTGGCACGGTGGCTTATACACTTATAATTTCAGCACTCAGGAAGTGGAAGCAAGTGATATTACCAAGCTAGCCTGAGCTATACAGTAAGATTTTATCTCATTGGGAAAAAACCCAAAAAACCACCAAAGCCAACCGGCCAAAAATCTCTGCCCAATGCTGGCAAGCAAGCCAATCACTTGAGTCTGGCTGGGTACTCATATGGTAGGACAGAACCGGTTCCAGCAAATTGTCTTTTAACCTTTAATCCATGCTGTGGCAGGCATAAGTGTGTTCCCACATACACATACGAATAAGTACATGTGAAACAAAACAAAACAAAAACAAAAAACCCCTACTTTCAAACAAAGAACAAAAAATATGGTTCAGAAGTCTGAAGCAACCAGTTGTGGGAAAACTCAACAGTGAAACAAATTTAGTGTAGAATTTGCTTAAACATGTAATCAGGGCTGACAAAATTAGTGCTTGCTTTGTTCTAGGACGGTGTTTACCTTGCTCCAGGATCTACGTTCTTTCAACATTGTACATCATTTATTCTATGGCCCACCACCACATGATTTCATTTCCAATTTTGATTTTGAGACAGGATTTATGTAGACCACCTAGCTTCAAACTCACAAGAGATCTGCCTGCCAAGTGCTAGGATTAAAGGCATGCGCCACCATGTCCAGCACCACCATGCCCAGCATTAAAAGAAAAGTCTTAGAAGAGGAAGGAGTACATCATGGCTGGGGAGATGGATAGCTCAGGGGTTAATCACCTGCCACCAAACACAGGGACCAGAGTACAGACACCCAGAACATGTGTAAACACAGGAGGGCCACTTGTAACTCAGGAAGACGAGAGATCCCCTGAGCAAGCTAGCTAGCTAGCTAAACTAGCCATATGGGAGAGTTCTATATTCAACTGAGACCCTGCTTCAACACCCGTGCATACACAGACATACACGCGCACACACACACACCTCATATGTATTTGAAAATGTTTTCATTGAAAAATAAGAGGCCAACCATCAACAGATACTGCTGCTGACAAACTTGCCTCTAGTTTTCAAAGAACACCACTGAAACCCATCTCAGTACTAAATAAACTAAACAAGGCAAGCACTAATTTTATCTGACCTACCAGGACTTAGGAATTCTGAACAGTTAACTTTGGTGGCACTGGGGGTGTGACCAGAGTCCGAGCTTCATACCTCAAAGTGGCATCAGTCACTTAACTTATATTTTACCTGGCATTGTCTGGCCTCTGAGACCCTCCAGCTCTTGCCCTTAAAATGGGTCCCGTTCTTCTCCTTGTTCTTATTGGCCCCACACTATGGTTTGAAGGTGGAGGTCTGAGCATTTCCAGCATGTTATGAAGCCTCTGCAGCCCACTGATGAAGTGGTTCATTGAAACTGATGTAGGGTTAGCACGGGTTCCCTGACCATGCTCCTCTGAAGTTCCAGGATTGTCAGTCTCCATATTTTCTTCTGAGGGCTGTACTTCCTCCGTCAAATCAATGGATGCTGGTGGCACAGGCTGGAGAGTGGGCAATCCACCTTGGCTGTTGACCACTTCAGCAGGGGCAGGCTGGACAAGTGCTCCACCTTGGCTATTGACCAGTTCAGCAGGGGGAGGCTGGAGAAGTGCTCCACCTTGGCTATTGACCAGTTCAGCAGGGGCAGGCTGGACAAGTGCTCCGCCCTGGCTACTGACCAGTTCAGCAGGGGGAGGCTGGAGAAGAAGTGCCCCATGACTGACAACTTCAGTTGGAGTAGCTTGTTCTATAGTACCATCTAATGGTACCTGAAGATCACAGTCCATTACTTCATGAGCCATCACTGGGGATATAGTATTTATAAAATATGTTAGTAAAATAGGTTTAAAAAAAATGTTAATGCAGGTGATACAAGTCTTTCAGAATTTCTGTTTAAGATCTTTTAATAGCAAAACAAGGGTTTAAAAAAAAAATCCTAATAGTAAGAAATGTTTTGGCAACCAACTCTGAATCGTGGAGGATCACTATGAATTCAGGGCCAGCCTGGGCTATATAGTAAGTTATGGGCTAGCCTGCACTAAAGAGTAAGACTCTATATCCAAAACCAAACCAAACCATTTTCCTATATAATCACAGTTCCAAAATAAAAAGGAGGCTTAATTATTGGATTCAAAAGTAATCTCTCAGAAACCTAGCAACTGCGTCTCAACCTGCATATAGACATTTACCAAAGCCAACATAACACTGTATGTAACGGGTAATATTAATCTTTTATAGCATCAAAAGTGACAAAGGATGAACAGAAATGCCACTTTCTTGGTAACATTGAACTGAATGCAGGGCCCTGCCTACACTAAGCATATGCTCCCCCACCCCCACCCATCTGCTCTCAGCCAACCCATAGAAGACATCCTCACAAATAGACATGTTTGCATTTGTAAGATAAAATTTAAATGTGAGGGAAAACCTGAAAAGTAAGACTGAGGGTTGCAGCTTAGTACTAGCCTAGCATACACAAAGCATTTGGATTTATCCCAGCACATATGCAATTGCATCAAAGCCCAGATTGCTGGGCTTGGTGACATATTGCAATCCTAGCCCCTAGAGGGGTCAAGTCAGAGGCAGGAGAATGTCGAACTGCACTCGCCTGAACAACAACACTGGTTTCCAAACAGCCTGAGTGAGCTATTTATTTAGCAAGGCCTCGTTTTAAGAAATAAATCTAATTAACTAAAAAATAAAGTCTAAGATTCATTAGACCTGAGTAATAAATGAAGTTTTTTTCTTATTTTAATTTTTAGCACAGTTCAGTATTTTAAAATAAAACTTCCTCCCTTGGCATGTCTAGAGAGCAACCAGTTCTGATTTCAACGGGAAGATAACAGCGGTGAAGTCCACAAAGCATCGATTGTCATAGCCGGTGCTATGACAAAAGTAGAGGATTGTATCCTCTACTTCTCAAAAAAGCCCAAATGATAAACCAAAGCTACAATCAAGAACATACCAGGAGTTGTTCACTACTAAAACTCTAGTAGACTTGTAGAAAAGAACCTATCAATTTTAAACTTTTATGCAAAAAAGGTGATATGCTTTAAAAATTAAGATCTTCACTACTCAAAAACATGCTTTTAATATGGCTCTAAAGTTTAACGACATCCTCACAAGAATTATCTTTTTTAAAAAGGCTCTGCCGTTGCATTAGTGTCTCAAAACTGTAATTCCATCATTAGAGAGACAGGAAGACTGCCTCAAATTTGAGAGCAGTCCGGGTTCCAGAGGGAGACTGTCACAAACCAATACGCCTAAGTTACGTCTAGATGTACTCTAGGGACATGCAACTGTCCACACTGAACACTGCTTTTTACAGGCTACTATTTAAAGTTTACAATTAAGTTAGTATTCAATCACAAAAACAATGACCGTTTCCCAAATCCTGGGCTTGTACGAGCCCACTTCTTTAAGTCACACAAACGCTAGTCCGATGGCCACGAAAAGTCAGCCACCTTGCTAAGCTTTGGTTTCGATAAACACAGAAGGCGGGAGCAGGGCTCCGGGAGCCCGCGGGGATTCAGTACGATCCGGGTTCGTATCCAGGCTCTCCCTGTTACTAGCTGCAGAACCAAAGTAAGTTTTCCAACCTGTCCGTCCAAGCCTGTTTCACCGCAGGAAGAGGATAATGAAAATGCGTAGGTCGCAGTTCCGCTGCTGTGGTGGTGGTGGCAAAAGTTAAGCTATGTTAAACAGGGAGCAGCAAAGGGTCAATGAGTCACTGGGGCTCGACTCGCGCGGGAAGCACCTGGAGAACTACGCCGTACACGGTCGGCAATCCGTGCAAGCCGAACCCCGCTTCAGCTCCTCCCTACTCCCACTATACCTCGGGACGGAAGGAAGAAGGTCGAGGTCCTCAGCCCCGATCGAAGGGGACCTCTGAGTTCCCAGCACGCCCTCAGCCAACCTTACTGGGCCCCGCGATCAGGCTCACAGCAAGGGAAGACAACCCGCATCCAGAGTCCCCAGGACGGAGGAGAAGCAGGGACCAGCCTCACCTGCAGGGACCAAACAGGACGCCCCGACCGCGACCAGGTCCGTCGTTACTGCGCATACCGTACCGCGCACCCACCCGTGGAGCAACTCTTCTGGACCCTCCGACGCCCCGCTGGAGCCGCGGCTCAGCGAGCTCCTATTGGCCAGCCACGACGGACGGCGACCAATAGCTTTTCTTCTTCTTCCATCGGTCCCGCCAGCGGAAATAGTAGCGCTCTCATTGGCCAGTACTTGATACATTTCTGGGCGAGAACCTCGGGCGAAGGCTCCTCCTGCAATTGGTAGATATCCGGAGACCGCCATTTCGCGCTCCTTCGTTTGAACTGTCGGGCGGGAAGAAGCCCAGAGAAAGAGAGTTTTTTCCTACTAAGAGTGAAAATGTTAAAAGTGACTTCCCCTGCTTCTTCCTAAGGTTTTGTTAAAGAGTTTATCAATGATTTAAAAATGTTGTTCCCAGAATTCCAGAGCCTGTAAGAGCTATATATATTCTATTAGAGGGTTGAGCAACTTGTCTGCAATGGTCAAAAAAAATTTTTTTTAAGAAATTGCACAATGTCTTCAATTTGAAACTACTCTAATAAATTGCTCGTGAGTATAAATTGGCACATAAAAATTTCCAAACATGTTTCTGAAGGAAGAAATCTTATATGTATTAAAACAAAACAAAACAACAAAAACATCAGCACAGTGCCTGAGGGATGGCTCAGCGGTTAAGAGCACTGTAATGCTCTTCCAAAGGTCCTGAGTTCAATTTCCACCAACCACATGGTGGCTCACAACCATCTGTAATGGGATCAGATACCCTCTTCTGGTGTGTCTGAAGACAGCACCAGTTTACTCAAATACACAAAATAAATGTTAGTTAAAAAAAAAACCCTTCACCACAGACTATCTATTGCCCAAATGTTATTAATTCAGCAGTCATTTTTTAGTGAAATTGGTAGTGGAGGGAACTATAAATAATTGAAGTAGACTTTTCTATTTTTTTCTTCTTTAAACCTGCTACCAAGGCCAATGCCAACTATTTATTTAATTGTTTATTTTTATTTTTGTGTATATTGGTGTTTGGCTGTTGTCTGTGCTTATGTGCATGCAGGGCCCACGAGGGCAGAAGGGCATTGGATCGCTTGGAATTGGAATTACAGATGGTTGTGAGCTGCTATGTGGGTGCTGGGAACAGAACCTGGGTGCTAGCAGCCAGTGTTCTACCTCTGAGCCACTTCTCCAGCTCCCCGAGTACCAGAACGAACTGCTGCTTATGTACCGAGTGGCTGAGATAAGGAGGAATGTTTTATTTTTTTATGCACACGTATATTTTATGGACCAGAAAGAAAAATCTTGAATGATTCTCATTGCTATTTCATAAGTACAAGATGCTCTATGCAGCTAATAATACAATGCAAGGAAGCAAACAGAAAAATTGACTCTAGCCACAGAAGTCTTTATTAGCTTTGTGTAAAATATTTAAATATAGATATCTTGAATTCCTTTTCTTTTCTTTTTTCTTTTTTTGTTTTTTCGAGACAGGGTTTCTCTGTGTAGCCCTGGCTGTCCTGGAGCTCACTCTGTAGACCAGGCTGGCCTCAAACTCAGAAATCCACCTGCCTCTGCCTCCTGAGTGCTGGGACTGAAGGCGTGCGCCACCACTGCCTGGCTCCTGGAAATTTTTTAACTAGGAAATTAATAAGTGTAGCACAGTGATAAAGCATTTGCCTAGCATCTGTGAGGCCCTGCCTTCAAGATCCAGTACCTCAACAACAACAACAACAACAAGAACATTGGTACCGTGCAAATTCCCAGCATTTAAGAGACTGAAGCAGTAGAATCAATGTAAGTTTGAGCAAGTCTGAGCTACATAGTGAGATCCAGGCCAGTCTGGGCTATGGAGTAAGATCCTGTCCTTAAAACAAGGAGTTGGAGAGAAGGCCCAATGAATAAGACCACTTGCTGCTCTTCAGTTTGTTTCCCAGCATCCACGTAAGACAACTTCTAACCATTTGTAACTGCAGCTCCAGGGGATCTGACATCTCTAGTTTTTGAAGGCACCTATAATTTCATGTATGTATGCAGAAACACACATACACACACACACCTATACATAAGTTAAAATAATAAAAATAAATCATTTTTAAAACCCTACCAAAATAAGCAAGAGTTGTTTGGATTTTTTTTCCTATCAACAAGACCATGGGTTCATTTATATACAACACAATAGTAGTTACTTGTACTGGTCTGCATGTATATTTAAAATGCAAAATTTGAGGCAGGGGATATAGCTCTAATGGTAGAGTGCTTTCACAAGGCCATAGGTTCAATACCCAGCAATGTATTTATTTTATTTTATTTTATTTATTTATTTTTTTCCATTTCTCTAAACAGGGTTTCTCTGTGTAGCCCTGACTGTCCTGGAACTCAGTCTGTAGACCAGGCTAGCCTCAAACTCAGAGATCTGTCTGCCTCTGGCTCCTGAGTGCTGGGATTAAAGGAACATGCTAATATGCCTGGCTTGTATTTTAGATGCAAAACTTGAAAGAATTATTCAGGCAACTTTGTGAAAGATGCCAAAGAAAGTTGATGGTTGAGTAGATCATAGCTTTAGGCTTCAGAAAGCTGATTATTTTGCCAACTGAAGACAATGGAAAGGAGTTAATGGCAGGCCCAAACTAGAGGAGGGATTTATTATCAAGAAAAAGCCAGGATACTAGAGGAGCAACCAGTGTTCTGTGGCATTTATACTGATAGTGGGTTCCAAACAGCATCATTGGTGTGGCTAACACTTGGAGGAAGAACTCAGGATTTGATTGGAAGTCAGAAAAGAAAGAAAAAAGGAAAACCAAAAGACGGAGCTTAGAATACTTTGAGTCCTTGGAGTAGCAGCTGGAAATACAGTGTGCAGAAAAGGCACTCTATAGACTTGGAGATAGTCTCGACTCAGATCTCTAACTTCTGAATTGGGCATGTGCAGAGCAGGCTTCAAGTAGATGAACACTTGTCAAACATTGCTAAACACAAGAGAGAAAACAAGCAAGCTGGATACGTAATTCACACCTATCATCCAGTACTCAGGAGGTAGAGGTGGGAGGATCAGAAAGCTGTTGTAAATGTGATTGAATAAAGCGGTCAAGTTCCAGCCCCATGGTTGAGGCCAGCTCCTCTTAACATAACGGTAGTAGCCATTTTGTATTCCGACTCCATTTTGCTCATAAGGTGAAATTAAGTTCAGGTTCTCAGACTTCACTTCCCAGATGTAATTATCCATAGCTGACATTGAAAATTTCTTTCCCCCCCCCCAAAAAATAAGGTCATAACATTATGGTTGTATTACTTATTCTTTGGTATCTCAATGCTCTGAAACTCCCGTTCACCATCCCTCCTACCTCACTCCGGACCAATCAGCTTGAAGGTCAGCTGATAATTCTTTGTCTAGTTAGCCAAAATGTAGTACTGCATCCACACTTGCCTTCTGAACTTCTGAACTTGGTTTTTCCTATAAAAAGCCTGCCCTAAGAACAGACTGGTACCACAATTAAGCTCCTGATTCCTGGGTCCTTTTTTATGGTCCTGATCAATCACACTTGGGGTGTACCTTCAATAAACTATTCTTGTTTAACTGAGATAGGTGTTTGTATGGTTTGTGTGGCGATTCCCGAACCTCAACATTTGGTGCACTGACTGGAGATGTCCCTTACTCTCAGGCACCCCTCAGTTACAGCTAGTGAACGCCACCAAGCTGGCTCCCTCCATTAGGAGCTAAGTTTCCTGTTCCTGTGCAGTTCTTTTTCTTGGTTTGTTCTTATTTCTCATTTGGTCTAGACTTTTGGAGACTCAAAAGAGGAAGGCTGGATGCAGCAGAAGCTCCTAGGGACAGAGGTCAAGAGACGTCCTGCTTGCTCTCTGGTTCTGGTTCTGGGTCTCTTCGGTAGGACATCCGGTTCTCCTCCCTGCCCCCAGCTCTATTGGTTGTCCTTGGTTCATTAGTCTGTCCACATCTGTCAATTTGTGTGTAATTTCATTTTGTTGTTTGGTTGTTGCTCTGTGTTTCATATTCAGGAAAAAAAAAAGTTAAAACTTCATCTGCTGGACGTTCACTCCCTGGTTTAGTTTTAACTCATTTCAAGGATTTTTAGAAAAAAAGTGCCCGACTGAAAGAACAAAAGCTGATAAACTGGTGCTGCCCTTGGAGGCCCGCCTCCTGCCTGGATCAAGCCGGCAGCTCTCAAAGGGGCATCAGCAGCTTCTCTGCTTCTCTGATAAGAAGGCTGACGGCTCACTCTGCTACAAAACTTCTGTGCCCATGAGCGTTGGATTCAACAGGTAACAAAGCGCTCCTCCCTTGAAATTAAAATTTTGTCGGTTTTAAATGTACATCTTTATGTCTGACTGGTTGTAAATGTATAAGTTCACTATGTTCTATATGTCTTAGTTATAAAATGTTGGCTTGTAAGTTATGATGTGTGGTTTAAAAATCTGTAACATCAGTAACAGAAAGTTGGCTTAAAACAAATAACTCAGGGTTAAAGCCATTCTGGGTAACAACACATGGCATGAGCCAAACAAAGAAACAGGTCTAAATATTCTTTTAAATTGGGATAATATTTTTATGTAATTCCTTTCCCAAAAACCAGATTTATAAAAGATAAAATTTAAAACTGTTTCTTGGACTAGACAGATGGCTCAGTGGTTAAGAGCACTGACTGCTGATTGACTGACCCCTGAGTTCAATTCCCAGCAACCACATGGTGGCTCACAACCATCTGTAATGGGATCTGATGCCCTCTTCTGGGGTGTCTGAAGACAGCAAAAATGGACTCACATACACAAAATAAATAAATCTTTTAAAAACATGCTTCTTTAATGAGATATTACAACGGCACCTCCATGCATTCATATACAAGAACTTCTCTTGATGGTAGCCAAACTCTGTAACATAAAAATAATGCACTTGGTGTTGATTTTAGAGACACTGGGTTATTGAAACTGTTAAAAAACAAACAAACAAACAAACAAACCCTAGGGCTGGAGAGATGGCTCTTCCAGAGGTCCTGAGTTCAATTCCCAGCAACCACTTGGTGACTCACAACCATTTGTAATGGGATCTGATGCCCTCTTCCGGTATGTCTGAAGAGAGCAATGGTGTACTCACATACATAAACTAAATTAATTAATTTAAAAAACCCCTTGTTTTTGCCTTCTAAAAATTATGGTTATGCTCTATGACTTCACTCTTTAAAAAGATACTTTATTTTGATATTGTAAAAGCAACTTTTGCAGTGGTGGCACACGCCTTTAATCCCAGTACTTGGGAGGCAGAAATAGGCGGATTTCTGGGTTTGAGGCCAGCCTGGTCTACAGTGTGAGTTCCAGGACAGCCAGGGCTACACAGAGAAACCCTTTCTCGAAAAAAACCAAACCAAACCAAACCAAACCAAACCAAAAAAAGCAACTTTTAAAAATATTTAAATATATAAAGCTATGAAACATTTTACAGCTGATTCAATATTTTATTAAAATGTCTTTATTAATATATGATGGTTACAATAAAGGAGGAAATTTTAATAAAAATAACTATAATGATTATGGAAACAACAACGACTTTAAAAATTATAATAGGCAACAGCAATCAATTTATGGACCCATGATGAGGAGACAGTTATGATAAAAAAGCTCAGACAATTCCAATTATGAGAGCCATGGATCTGATGATGGAAACAGTAAATATGGTGACAAAAGGTTGTCTCAAAAAATGCAGCTGTTGATTAATGCAACATGATGTCAATTAGATATACATTCCAGAGAGGTTATTTTGTGCTTCTTTGGTTTTTATCTGTTGTAGCTCTGTCTTTCTCTTTTCATTACATCAGGTATATTGCTCTGGAAATTACAGTGATAATACCAGGAATAAAAATTAAGTAATTTTTAATTTAAAAACTATATTAAAGGGTTAAAATGTTAAAAAGGTTAAGAATCACTGACTCACTGGGCAGTGGTGGCGCACGCCTTTAATCCCAGCACTTGGGAGGAAGAGGCAGGCAGATTTCTGAGTTCGAGGCCAGCCTGGTCTACACAGAGAAACCCTGTCTCGAAAAACCAAAAAAAAAAAAAAAAAAAAGAATCACTGACTCTTGAAATCTGCTCCTCCAGCCTGCTTCTTTTCAGTTTTCCTGAGCTCTTCTCAGCAGCCACAGCCCCCTCCTTTCAGTCCAATCAGCTCTGAAACTCTCCTGTTCACCACCCCTCTTACCTCATCTCAGGACCAATCAGCTTAAAGGTCAGCTGATAATTCTTTGTCTAGAGAGTCAAAACGTAGCACTGCTTCCACTCTTGCCTTCTGAACTTATGAACTTCTTTTTTCCTATAAAAAGTCTGTCCTATGAACAGACTGGTACCACAATTAGGCTCCCAAGTCCTTTTCTGTCCTGATGGATCAGTCTTGGGGTGTGCTTTCAATAAACTGTTCTGAGATATTTTGAATTGTTTGTGTGGCGATTCCTGAACCTCAACACCCATCAAACAGCAGAACTTGGCAGCTTTGGCCACTCTGGTTTTAGGGTCAAAGATGCAAGAAAGGGTTATGGAATCTCCTCCCTCTGTTGCTAAGGTAGGCCTTTGAGGACAGGCAGGTAGTGGGGAAGCCCAGAGAGGCCATTGCATGAAACTGTGAAGCCTGGATTGCCTAGAGACCCTATGATGTTGGAGATGCCAGAGCTGTGGGCTACCTGCTGAGAAAAGCTGCAGACCAGGTATGGAATCAGCCCAAGAGAGAGAAGTGTTTTCTAGTCAACAAAGCTGAACGGAGCTGGAGATCTGAAATGCGCTTTTGACATCCGACATGGAGGTGCAGAATTTGGAGTTTGCCCAGCTGGTTTTAGGTCTTGCTTTACATTATGTTCTTTTCCCTCAGTTTTGGAAGGGTAGTATATATTCTGTGCCGTTGTATGTTGGAAGTATGTGATTTGCTTTTTTGATTTTGATTTTACAGGGGATGACAGTAAAGAGATCGCCAGGAGTCTCAGAAGAGACTTTGAACTTACGATGTTTGTTTTCTGAGACAGGGTTCTCTCTGGTTGTCCTGTAACTCATTCTATAAACCATGCTGGTCTGGAATTCACAGAGATCTGCCTGCCTCTGGCTCCCAAGTGTGCCACCTCTGCTTCGCTGAACTTCTGACTTTTAAACAGTGTTGAGACTGTGAAAGACTATAGAAACTTTGGAAGTTGGACTAAATACATTTCACATGCTGATATGGTTACAAGCCTAAGGGAGCCATGGAGTGGGGTGTGGTGCTCTGATAAAAATGGCCCTTACAGGCTCACACATGTGAATGCTTAGCCGTCAGAGAGTGGCACTACATGAAAGGATTAGAAGGATTAGAAGGTGTGGCCTAGGTGGAGGAAGTGCATCACTGGTGGTGGGCTTTGAGGTTTCAAAGGCTCATGCTAAACCCACAGTCTCCCTAGGCCTGCCAATCAGGATGTAGCTCTTAGCTACTGCTCTAGCATCAGGCCTGCCTGTCACCATAGGCCCTGCCATGATGATAATGGACTAACCTGTGAAAGTATAAGCAAGTGCCCTCAATCAATGCTTTCTTTTATAAGGGTTGCTTTGACCATAGTGTCTCTTCACACCAATAGAACAGTGACTAAGATAATAACCTGTCCTTGTGAATTCTTCAACATTATTTACTTACAGAAAAATGGCCCAACTGTGCTCTGGGCTGTTATCATGTAGATTAAGTTATGGAGAATAAAAACAGCAAGTAGAGGCAGCAGGAAAACTCAAATGTCACCTTTTTTGTTGTTTAGAGTTCACTGTAAAAATGACTGATTTGGGGGTAGTACAGTACAGCTAAGTAACCTGTCTTTAGTTTCTCAATAGCTCTGCTGTAGTTAACAGCTCCGACCTGTTGGCTCATGGTAACAGCTGCTGAGATTTCTTCTCAGGAACCTGAAGGCAGGTTTTGACCAAAGCATTGACTGAAAGCCTTCAGATGTCAGATAGGAAATTCACACATGGTAAGAGTTTGGCAGCTCTGCCGACATAGTGTATCTTGCCTTATTTGCCACCTTAACCTTCAGGTCAAATGTCTGCTCAATTCTGCATTGTACAGAGTGGACAGCATCTGGAAATGTTCTACCTGGAATTACAGTACAAGGATGATTGCATACAAGCATATCTGACCTCTTCCTCCAGTCTAAAGACACCAAGATAAAAGCAGCTAAAATAACACCCAGCTCCACCGAGCGGTGCCTAGAACCCTCTGATTCTCAATTGTTTCTTGCTCAGAAGCCTTCTATGCCTCCTTTTTCCCATAACAGGCCTTTTCACACAGTGCAGTCTCCTAAGAATATCTTTCTTGGTGAGAGCCTCCCATCATCTGTGATTGGCTAGATTTCCTTGCCATCATAACTTGTTCTCAGGTCACTGGACTTTTCCAGTGGCAAGAAAATAAACTTTGGGTCAACATAATATCACCAATTTGTTTGGTTTGTCTTTTGAGACATGCTCTCATGTAGCCCGGCATGACCTCAAACCCACTATGTAGCTGAGGATGACTGACCTTGGGATCTTTCTGCTTCTACCTACTCCCCGCTAAGTGGATTGTTGAGTATCAAACACAGGGCTCTGTTCAAGTACTCTTCCAACTGAGCAACATCACTGGTTCCTGGATCACAGCAATTTAGAGGTTTCTGGGACCTGATGTAGAAAGCCATACAAGGTCAGTTGACAGGACATGAGCATCTAAATGGCAAGTTTTGTACTTAGTTCACTGGGTGAAGGGAAGGGCTACAGTATTTACTATTACAACTGTTATTTAACTTACTGGCTTAAAACAGGAATATATTTACTTAGCTCATGTTTTGTGAATTGGCAGCGGGGTCATTTTTTGGTCTTTTGTGGGCTTACTCCTGCAGCTGGGTCAATTGCCAGGCTGGCTGGCCTAGCGTGAACTCAGACGAGACCAAACGCCTCTGTGTAGTTCCTCATCTTCCTGAATGCCTACCATGCTCATGGATGGATCCTGTTTCAAGAGAGGAAGTGAACATTTTAAAGCCTCTGGAAGCCTAGACTTGGAAGTGGTCCACTGTTACTTCCTTCACATTCTCTTGACCTAATCAAGCCCTTATACCAGCTCAGATCTAAATGCTGGAGCAACAGAGGCCATTTCTTGACAGAAGCCATCAAAGCACAAAAAGAGGCGTGGGCACAAAACCATTTGTCAACTTTTTCAAATAATCTATAGTTAGTATTAGAATTTTTTTTTTTTTTAAGAAATATTGGGAGTTCTTATGCCAAGCATGGTGGCACAAGCCTTTAATCCTAGCACTTGGGAGGCAGAGGCAGGCAGATCTCTGTGAGTCCAAGGCCAGCCTGGTCTACAAAAGGAGTTCCAGGACAGCCACCACTGTTACACAGAGAAACCCTATCTCGAACTCCTACACCCATAAATATTAGGAGTTTTTTTATGTCTGTCATTTTTTTTTTTTTTTAAAAAAGACAGGTCTCTATATAGTACAGAACTTGATCTGGAGACCAGGATAGCCTCAAACAGAGATCCACCTGCCTCTGTCTCCCAAGTGCTGGGATCAAAGGTGTGCACTACCACATTGGGATGGAATTACTTAGTTTTAAAAAAATTTGGGGGGGGGGACAATTTATTTTTATCTTATGTACATTGGTGTATTGCCTGCATGTAATGTCTGTATGCAACTGTCGGGTTCCCTGGAACAGGAGTTACAGAGAGTTGTGAGCTGCCATGTGGCTGCTGGGAACTGAGCCCAGGTCCTCTGGAAGAACAGCCAGTGCTCTTAACTACAGAACCATCTCCCTAGTCCGATGGAATTGTTTTCTATTTGTAACAAATGAGAACTTTGACAGGTTTGGTGGTCTATGTTCTTAATCCCAGCATTCAGGAGGCAAAACTGGAAGATTTCTTTGAGTTTGAGCCAGCCTGTTCTACATAGCAAGTTACAGGTTTGCAGGGGCTACATGGTGAGGTCCCATCTTAAGAAAAAGAAAGAAAAAAAGCAAGCAAGGAAGGAAGAAAGAAGATTTTTGCATCCAGCAATAAGTTGATGCTGCTAGTGGATATGAAGGGCAAAGGTCCAGTTTGTCCCTCTTACGGCTTCTTGTCCATGGATTCTTCAACTGCAGACAGTCTCTCCAAGATTCCTATGAATGAATGAAAATTAGGTGAGACAAGAGCAGGTTCCTGACAGCCAAGCTGGGAACACGAGAAAAGCCTACAGTAGACAATGCACAGGAACAGTGTCTGCCTGGTTTGCCTTCTTCCTAAACCATCCTCACACATGATTCTAACTTGTCAATCTTTGAAAACCCAAATCTCAATTAAGGCATGGTAGTGCATGCCTATCACTCTGGCACACGTGTAACCCCAACTCTGAGGGGGTTCTGAGACAAAATCGGGCTACCAGTCTAGCTGAGAAAATGAAGCCCTTGTGTTCAAGAACAGACCCTGCCTCAAAAAGAACAAAGGGATGACCTGGACCTGTGGGTTATTCCTCAGTGACAAGGTCCTGAGAGAGAAGGCCCAGGAGATCAGACAATAAAGAGAATAGAAGACATGAACATTTGGGGATATGGGTGATCTTGCGTAGGCTATGTCTTATGCCAAGTAAGCTTATTAAGAGACACAGCACCTTATATACCACTTCTGGGGGAGACATGGGGCAGAGTCAGCAGAAACTGTTACACAATGGGACAAAGTCAACAAGAGGCTAATTAACGTTGCACAGGGAAGCACAAGATATCTCAAAAACTTTACAGACCAAGCGCACAGCCGCTTGGGACTGATAACCAAAGCCCCGTGCAATGGGGAGGAGTTGGGTTTCAGTATCTGAAACTCATCTCCCGCAAGGCCTGGACCACAGGCCATTACCCACTCTATCAACATAAGCCTAGTTTTAGAGAAAGAACTATGGCCTCAGGGGAAGCCTGGGATCAGGAATCAGCCCAGCCCTCAACAAATGTCGAAGAAGAGAGGAGGGTTGCTGCCCTCTTCTGGATTTAACACACATGCATACACAAATACATAAGCCAGGTACGGTAGTACACACCTAATCCCAGCGCTTGGGAGGCAGAGGCATGTGGATCTCTATGAATTCAAGGATAGCC
Organism: Rhynchomys soricoides; assembly: GCA_019843965.1. Taxonomy (NCBI): domain Eukaryota; kingdom Metazoa; phylum Chordata; class Mammalia; order Rodentia; family Muridae; genus Rhynchomys; species Rhynchomys soricoides. The sequence goes on from JADRCH010000090.1 coordinate 1,482,298, forward strand.
TTGTCTACAGAGTGAGTTCCAGACCAGCTAGGACTGTAAAATGAGATCCTGTCTCAAAAACAAACAAACAAACAAACAACCTCAAACTTTAAAAAAAAAAAAAAAAAGATCTAAGTCAAGGAAATAATCCCAAGGACGAAACAAGAAGGAATGAGGGAAAGAGGGAGGGGATTGTAAAGGGGTGGATAAAGAGGGAGGGGAGGAGGAAATGGACTGGAGAAAGTATCCAGCCTCTGAACTCCTGCAGTGCCAACACCTAGGCTTCATCATTCTTAGTTGAGAGGGGGGCCGTATGCATCTGGGGGCTCTGTGTTAAATCTGTATGTTTGTCATGCTAGGAGCTGAACCCAGGGGCTCCCATGTGCTAGGCAAGTACTGAACCCCTAAGCTACACTCTAGCCCTGTCTTATGAATGGACTAGCACCTGACCTCTATCCACCATGCCTTCCTGTCTCCTGAACTACAACAACCAAAAATGTTTTGAGACATTGTCAAATGTTCCCTGCAGAACAGAGCTGCTGAGCTCACACTGCCCAGAGTGTGAACCACTTTGTTGGAGCTGAAAAAAGAAAGAAAGAAAAAGAAACTTTGAGAGCTTGTTTGGAGGTTCTTGAAGGGGGCACGGCTACTCCTATACCCTTGACTGAACAGCACTCTGGGAGCAGAGGCAGGCGGATCTCTGTGAGTTTGAGGCCAGCCTGGTCTACAAAGCAAGTCCAGGATAGCCACAGCTATGACACAAAGAAACCCTGTCTTGAAAAACAAACCAAAACCAAAACCAAAAATCAAACAAAAGAAACCTTTCACAGTTGTGAAATAAACACACGGTTTGCATTCTTTGTCAGAAAGAATCCTACCGTCCATTGAGGGCCGTTCAGAGGGTTTGTAGGCCCGGCATTCATCAATGATCGCCCGCAACAACTCGGGGCAATCCTGACCCACTGGCTCCTGCTTCTTGTCCTCAGCCACCAGCTCGTAGATTTTCTTAGAATCACAACCTGGCATAGAAAAAACAGGATATGAGCCTTAAATTTTTCACTCAGTTCTCTCTGGATATTCATAGCTAGGATTAGAATGAAGGACTTGTATGGAAAAAAAAGAAAAGAAAAGAAAAAGACAGACAGGAAGAAAAAGAAAGAAAAGGAAAGAAATACCGAGCTGTACTGACCAGTTCAGGTATTTCCCACATTAGAGAACCAATGACCGGGACAGCACAGATAGGAAATTCCTGGCCTCTCAGAAGAGGACCCAACCCAACCCCAGCAGAGCCAGCCCTCTCATTCTTCACCTTCAAATGGGATCTTTCCAGTGGCAATTTCCCAGAGTACAATTCCAAAGCTAAAAGAAAACCAAGGGCTTGTCAGGTGGGTGACTTGGCAGGCAAAGCGCTTGCTGTGCCACACACTTTTTTTTAAAAAAGACTTATTTATTATATATAAGTACACTGTAGCTGTCTTCAGACACACCAGAAGAGGACATCAGATCTGGTTACGATGGCTGTGAACCACCATGTGGTTGCTGGGATTTAAACTCATGACCTCTGGAAGAGCATTCAGTGCTCTTAACCACTGAGCCATCTTTCCAGCCCTGTGTCACATAAAGGTAGAAGGAGAGAAATGGCCCTGAAATGTTGATCTCTGGCATCCACACACATTTGGTGCTATGTACACACCACCCTTTCTCTCTCTCTCTCTCTCACACACACACATGTGCACACACAGAGATACAGTAAAAATATTTTTAAAATGGGCTGGAAAGATGGCCCAGTGGTTAAGAGCATTTGCTAATCTGGGTTCAGTTCCTAGCACCCACATGGCAATTCACAGCCACCTGTAATTCCAGTCCCAGGGGGATCACACACCCTCATCTGGCCTCTGTTGATAACACACATGGTACATATACATGTTGATATAACACTCATACACTTAAAATAAAAATAAATATATCTTCAGAAGGTTTCAAAATAAAAACCAAGAAACTAAGCACCCAGCACATTTCTTTTCCCATGTCCCTACAGTCATTTCACGGAACTCTGAATTTTCTGGTTTCCACTCAAGTCAGTACCCTGCCACACCCAGTGCTAGGGAATGAAGCTAGAACCAACATACATCAGACAAGCACTTCACCATTGACCTGAGCCCCTGTCCCTGTTCAGTAGAATTAAGATGGTCCTCAGAGGAGGAGTTTGCCTGGGACTGCCTGGTCCTCTCTACCCGAGTTAGAATCTGTACAGGAACATACCTGTATATTTCAGCTTTTATGTCATATTTGCCAAATGGATCTTTCAATCTCTCGGGGGAGACATATGCTGTCGAACTGAATCTCTCTGCTTTAGTGTTCTTTGTCGCCCGGCTGATGGAAGTCTGTGTTTTGCTTAACTCAAATCCTGCAAGCTAGACAGAAAGGTGGTTTAGGTGCAGATGTTGAATGGCAAGCTCCTAGGTGGAGGGGTAGAAGGTGGGGGGGGGCGCTTTTCCCTTGTGGACTTATTTTAATGGTGCCTTCAGGCTTTGCTTTTGTTGACATTGGAGGTTCACGTCATCTTATTGTACTAATCAACTGAAACAGTAGGACAGCTCTTCTCAATAGAACAGGGATGGTGGACGGGAAGAGTATTTGAAACAATGCTTATAAAGCCCCTATATGGTTTGGCAAGTTTACTTACTAAACTTACTTATTACTATTGCTAGTAACACTCTATTAGATATAGGGCCTTCATGGTGAAAGACTCAGCTCCGATTAGTGAGGCTGGAGAAGGGGCATAGAGCAACAGCATGGCTTGATTTTTCCAGACACACAAGTGATATGGGGGAAACCCCTTTGTTCCCCCTGTCCTTGCATGGTGGTCACCTTGTTCCTTTGGATCTTACATGAAAAAGTTGCTTTAGGGTGGGGGTCAGAGGACCATAAATACCCAATAGGCCTGCTGTACTCTGTAGCAACTATTATATATGGGAACTGGCTCATCCATTTCAGGGCCATTGAGAGGTATGTCTGTAGAGTTTGAAGAAATGTTGACTCTTATAAGTCATGAGACTTCAAAGTCTGGGTGGCCCCATCCTGGCCTAATGGGAGCCCCTATCTTTAGTAGCAACCAGTAGGAACAAAACCACTATCTCCTGGATGAATGTGAAGACTTCCATCAGAGAGGACGGGTTGATGCTGCAAGCAAGCTGTGCTCCCTGTGAGATCCTTGTAAGTGACCCTGAATGAGAAGTATGGTGGCACAAGAATCTTCTGAATCTGAAAGCTTTGTTGAACATAAGCAGATCCCCTAGTAGGAACTGTAGTGATGTAGAAGCAGAGTCTAACATCTAAGAGATATGGCTCTTAGCTCATCCCTACTCTGGGGGTGAGTGGGGTGGGGGTTAGAGGAAGGTAGGCACATCAGAGTCGGGAGCAAAGGGTGGAATCTGTTCTGTACAAGCAGGAGAAGAGATGGACCCAGTTCTAAAATCTAGGCGGGAACTAAGAAGGCACAGCATTTCTGCAGCACTCTCTTCTATCATCTCTGCAGAGCTTTGACCAACCCAGGGAGGCCTTGGAGGATGCTCTCACCTTTACTTGGTAGCCTCCGGCTACCAGGAAGCTGGAGCTGCTGATGTTTCTGTGGAGTGTTTCCGAATGATGTAGCCTGATTACAACCAAAGGCAGGGTGTATTAGTGACCTTTTAATGGGATAACGAGGCTGTCTGGTACCCTACCTTCTGCATGGGTGACTGTCTGTGGACAACTTAGAAAAATGCACCTGCCCCGGATCGGAATCAGCAGTGAAAGAGTGGAGGAAAGGGAAACCATTTGGGACTTCTGGCCTGTTCTCCCATCATCTCCGAGATCATCAGTAGCACAGACAGACTCCTCCAGTTCTTTGTGGTGCCGTTTAACCCTCGATACCTGTACAAGCCTCTGGCTGCCCTCAGGACTAGGAGGCTGCGCACACTCATGGTGAGGTCCTTTTCTCTATCCAAAAGTTCCCTCAGGGTTCCATGTTCACAGTACTCCATGACAATGGAGAATTCAGGGGGCGTCACTAGTGGAAAAGAAGCAGGTATTTGTAAAGAAGCAGCCCCACTCAGGGTTCCCACAACCACAAATCACCTCTCAGCTTCTTTCTAAAGAGATACATTCTGCCCTGAAGTGAGTCCCATTTCTCCCCCATCTTAAGACCAACCCAATTTTAAAGTACAGACATCTCAATCTGAAGAAAACTTTTAGTGACACTTATTCTCTCAGGTAATGGCTGAGGTGACAGTCTCACTTTGGATGTGTATGTTCTTTTGTTTCTAGCCTATGACCTGAGACTTTGACTTCTAGTCAACTCTCTTCACCAGTCCCTTCCACCTATACACAGATTATGTGGGACTTAGGCTGTGGAATGATTTCCAGAAGGGGAGATGGGAGATGTTGCTCCCTCTTTCTAGGCAACAATAACAATCATGAATAGCAGGGCAAATGTGGCCACATCAACACTGGATTTAGAAATTAAAGCCACATTCCAAAAACAAACAAACAAACAAATAAACACCTAAAGGAGACTGGGGGTGGTGTCTCACTGTATTGATCACAACACCTAGGAGGCAGAGGCAGGAGAATCTTTGAGTTTCAGGCTAGCCAGAGCTACAGAGTGAGATTCCATCTTAAAACAAAGCAAAATAGCTAATAGCTGGGTAACAGTGTAAAATGCCTTTAATCCCAGCAGTCAGGAGGTAGAGGCAGGCATATCTCAGAGTTTGAGGACAGCCTGGTCTATAGACTGAGTTCCAGGACAGCCAGAGCTACACGGAGAAACCCTGTCTCGAAAGGGTAGGTTATTTGGTTGGGTTAGGGAGTTTTGTAATGTTATTTATTTATTTTTGGTTTATTTATTTATTTATTTTTTCTGAGAGAGAGAAAGAGACTGAGAACAGAGAGAAAGACTCTCTGCAAAGTGCAGAGGGGACTTGGGAATCTGGAAATCCAGCTCCTTCTCCAGGGCTGGGTTTTTAAGTCGTTTAATACTTTGAATTAAGTCTCCTAAATTTAGAGTTGGTCAATTTGAACAAAGACAGGATTGGCCCAGAACCGATTTCATAAACCAGGGTTTAGGTTGGCATAGAGGTAGTGTGCACGTGTCCTCCTGGTAGGAAAACAAAAAAGAGAAAACCAAAACCAAACAAACCCTGCCAAGCTTTTGTTTTAAGCTAGGATTTTGTGACAGGTCAGGAAGAAGTCTTAGAAGCTTGTCACCTTTCACCTGGTTATGCCTTTCTCTCCCTGTCTGTCTGCCTATCAGGGAATTTGTCTGACTTTTAGTTCCTCACCACTACCCTAAAAACGTAGCACATGGGCCATGCATGGGCTTGGTGGTGTACAACTCTAATCCCAGTACTTGGGAGATAGAGGTAGGCAGATCTCTGTGAATTCTAGGCCAGCTCCATCTACATAATGAGTTCTAGGACAGCTGGGGCTACTTGATGGCGAAATCCTGTCTTTTTTTAAAAAAACAAAAAACAGCAACAACAAAAGAGCATGGGCTGGAGAGATGGCTCAGTGGTTAAGAGCACTGACTGCTCTTTTAGAGGTCCTGAGTTCAATTCCCAGGAAACACCTGATAGCTCACAACCATCTGTAATGGGATCTGATGTCATCTTCTGGTGTGTCTGAAGACAGCTACAGTGAACTCATAAACAGAAAAAAAAAGAAAGACTGTAACGCTACACACGCTACCGCAAGGCTCAGTGCACCTGCCTACTTTTCTAAGGCCTGATTCATAGAGACATAATTTTTTCCTTCTCTTTTGTCTTTTCTTCAAGATGCTGGCAAGAGCTTAAGTATGCTTCCTCTGGTACTTTTAGCTTTTTTACTTTCTTTAAAGTTCACCTCCCCACCATGTGGCTGTTTGTCCCCCATGAAGCTGTTTGTCCGCCGTGAGGCTGACCTCCATGCTTAAATCGAAAAACATAGCCCTCACCTACGAATCTATAATAAACTTCTCTTCAAAACTCAGAAAAAGTAACACATTAAAACGCAGACAGCATATTCTACACAAGCTTGACCAATCCCAGTAGCTCCCTTACCTGTTTGATCGATGCAAATCCCAAATATACGCAAGATGTTGGGAGAATCGAATTTCTTCATGGTTTTGATCTCAGCATTGAAAGTGAGCCTCACTATTCTGGGAGGGTGAAAGGAAAAATTAGCATTTGGAATTTGATGGTCCTCAGAGAATGCATAAGTATACTATCCATTCAGCAGGCATACAAGCGGGTGCTTAAGATACCACCAGAGTGATGGGCTTGGCTGTGAGTTTAACTTCCCAGATGGACTTGAAGGTAGAATGAGTCCCTAGGTGTCTATGACAAGAATAATTGGATTTGTTCACCTCTTTCTGGTACTTGATAGAATTATATTTTTGTGACTTATATGGCAAACTAAGATTTTTATTATTACTTTTTTTTTTTTTTTTTTTTGGTTTTTCGAGACAGGGTTTCTCTGTGTAGCCCTGGCTGTCCTGGAACTCACTCTGTAGACCAGGCTGGCCTCCAACTCAGAAATCTGCCTGCCACTGCCTCCCAAGTGCTGGGATTAAAGGAGTGTGCCACCACTGCCCAGCTACTTTTATAATAATATGCCATATTTTATTTTGGTAAATGTCCTGAAAAACTGTGGTATGTGCTCTTGATTAGCAAAAATAAGAAAATTAGGGATTATATATTAAGTGAAAATTTACTTTCAGAAACAAAATCCCTTCCAGAAAATGGCCTCAGGAATATGGATGTCAGTTATTAGAGAGGGTCACAGGCCCCTTCAATTCAGTCCAATTTGTTCATCACATGAGTGTAGGGCTGAAAGAGAAAGTGAGATCTGTGCACAGTCTGTCAGGGAGGCAGATCAGGACCAAAGCATACAGAAATCAACTGTATTTCAATATGACAGCTATGAGAAATCCGAAAATAAAATCAGAATAATTTCACTTACGATAGTATAAAAAGAACAAAAACTTACAAATAAAATTAACAATGCCAGGCATGATGGTGCAGGCCACCAATCTAAGTACTCTGAAGGCAGAGGCAGGAGAATCTCTATGAGTTCCAGGCAAGACTATATAATGAGACCCCATCTCAAACAAACAGACAAACAAACAAACAATAACAGCAACAGATCTCACCATTAGTATGTTCCCTGATGCAAAGACCAATAAATTGACCCACAGGACAGATCAGAGATACAGGAACTAGACTGATGTTTATACAAAAACTTACATATAAAGTATGGTGCTGCCTCTCAGTGAAGGAAAGAACAGGCTATTTAATAAATAATATAGAGAAAACTGACTTACTCTGTGAAAAAAATAAAACTAGACCTTGCATAATATCACATATAAAGACTGACTCCAGGAGAATTAAAGTCTGAACTTAAAAATTAAAACTGGGGGGCTGGAGAGATGGCTCAGCAGTTAAGAGCACTGACTGCTCTTCCAGAGGTCCTGAGTTCAAATCCCAGCAACCTCATGGTGATTCACAACCATCTTTAATGGAATCCAATGCCCTTTTCTGGTGTGTCTAAAGACAGCTACAGTGTACTCACATACATGAAATAAATAAATTAATCTTTAAAAAAAAAAATTAAAACTGGAGGCTGGAGAGATGGCTCAGCGGTTAAGAGCACTGACTGCTCTTCCAGACGTCCTGGTTCAATTCCCAGCACCCACATGGTGGCTCACAGCCATCCATAACTCTAGTTCCAGGGGATTCAGTACCCTCTTCTTGCCTTTGCAAACACCAGGCATGTGAGTGGTGCACAGACATACATGCAAGAAAATCAACCATGCACATAAAATAACATAATAAAAATTTAAGGGCTGGAGAGATGTCTCAGCGGTTAAGAGCACTAACTTCTCTTTCGAAGGTCCTGAGTTCAAATCCCAGCAACCACATGGTGGCTCATAACCATCCGTCATGAGATCTGATGCCCTTTTCTGGGGTGTCTGAAGATAGCTACAGTGTACTTACATATAATAAATAAATAAATCTTTAAAAAATTTAATAAAAGTTTAAAATAACAACAATAATAAATAATAATATGTTATTATTTAATCCCTTTTAATCCCAGTACTGTTTAGGCCAAGGCAAGTGGAACTCAATGAGAGTGAGGTCAGAGCTATATAGTGAGACCCCATCTAATAGTAAGAAAGAAAGAAAGAAAGAAAGAAAGAAAGAAAGAAAAAAGAAGGAAAGTTAATTCTAGGCATAGGGAAGTGTATTTTGAGAGCATGAATAATGTGAAGTTTGGATACACCTAAATTAAAATTAAAGATGCATGTTTGATGATGAACATCGAAGACAAAGTTAAAATGCAGATCATGCGATAATGGAAGATTTTTTGCAATATCGACGGTTGACAAATGTTTGATTTTCATGATATACAAGGCTCTTCCGCAAATGGGGGGAAAAAAACCCATAGAAATTACAAATGTGACTTAACTGGGGTTTTACTGCTGTGAACAGACACCATGACCAAGGCAACTTGTATAAGGACAACATTTAATTGGGGCTGGCTTACAGGTTCAGAGGTTCAGTCCATTATCATCAAGGCAGGAGCATGGCAGCATCCAGGCGGGCATGGTGCAGAAAGAGCTGAGAGTTCTACATCTTCATCTGAAGGCTGCTGGGAGAAGACTGGCTTCTGGCAGCTAGGACGAGGGTCTTAAGCCCATGCCCACAGTGACACACCTACTCCAACAGGGCCACACCTTCTAACAGTGCCACTTGCTGGGCTGAGCATATACAAACCATCACAGTGATAGAAGAGAGGGCAGACGATAGGAAGAGGTAAGTCACAGGAAAGGAAAGCTATTGAGAGCAGTGCAACATTAACCATGCATGCGCGCTCGCCTCTGTGGGAGGCGCAGGAAGACAAGAAAGGTCACATGTTCTCAGTCACCTGCGGATCCTAACTTCTAATGTTTGTGTGTAGGCAGGAAGGGGTTGTGAGAATGGGTATAGACTATGAAACCAGCGAGATCACAAGAGGTGTTGAGAGAAGGAGGGAGGGGCAAAAAGATCACATGTCACACAATGGAAAGGGAAGCTACTGAGGTGGTGAGGGTTCAGAAGAGGGAGTGGAGATAGGAAAAACAAATTGTATTTGAAAATGACATCATCGATGGAGCGATCAGTTGAGAGTACAGGCATATGACTCTTGCAGAGGACCTAGGGTGGTTTGAATGGTAAGGCCCCCATAGACACGTGTTTGAATGCTTGTCCCATGGGGTGTGCTGCTATGAGGAGGTGTGGTCTTGTTGGAGTAGGCGTGGCCTTGTTAGAGGAAGTGTGTCTCTGTGGGGTGGGCTTGGAGGTCTCTTCCTATGCTCAGGCCGTGCCCAGTGTGGAAGAGACCCTCCTCCTGGCTGCCTGCAGAAGACAGTCTCCTTCTGGATGCCTTCAGATCAGGATATAGAACTCTCAGCTCCTCCAGCACCATGTCTACCTGCATGCTGCCATGTTTCCCACCATGATGATAATGGACTGAATTTCTAAAACTGTAAGCCAGCCCCAATTAAATATTTGCCTTGATAAGAGTTGTCTTGGTCATGGTATCTCTTCACAGCAATGGAAACCCTAAGACAGGACCTGAGTTTAATTCCCAGCACCCACACAGTGGGTGGCTCACCAGTAACTGCAGCATCAGAGGATCTGATGCCTCTGGCCTTCATGGGCACCTGCACTCACACACACTTACTTACACATGTATATATAATTTTTAAAAATGTCACAATGAAGCCGGGCAGTGGTGGCACACAACTTTAATCCCAGCACTCGGGAGGCAGAGGCAGGTGGATTTCTGAGTTGGAGGCCAGCCTGGTCTACAGAGTGAGTTCCAGGACAGCCAGGGCTACACAGAGAAACCCTGTCTCAAAAAAACAAAACAAAACAAAACAACAAAACAAAAACAAAAATGACACAATGAAACCCAATTCTCTGTAAGCAAATAAAAATTTTAAAAGTGAAATGGCCAAGCACATAAGATTAAATGTTCAAGCTGAGAGGTGACGGCTCACACTTTTAATCCCAGCACTTGGGAAGTAGAGGCAAGTGGATTTCTGAGTTCGAGGTCAGCCTGGTCTACAGAGGATCAAGCTCTAGGACATCCAAAGCCACACAAAGAAAGACTGTCTTGGAAGACAAAAAAAGGAAAAATAAAAGAAAGAAAATGATCAAATTTATTAGTAAATGAAATGCTTTCAGATCTGATAACACTTTACAAGGATAAAACTAATTCAGAAACACCAACCATCGGTCAGTATATGAACTATAGGTGTGCTCAGGCACTGCAGGTGATATACTGTATACTGTAGGCACACCCACTCCACTCTAAGAGCTTCCTGATAGTACTTAGCCAATTTAATATATGTAGAGCCTAAGATCCAACAGTTTCTATCCTGGAGTTACAGCCCTAAGAAATTCATGTACAAATGTTGGGGGAATAGCTTAGTGTCAGTGTTTGCCTCCATGTGTAAAGTCCAAGGTTTGATTCCCAGTACCTCAGAATTGTCTTACAGATTCAGTAAGGGCTACATAGAGTGGCATCATTGTCAGTGGGAGAAAGTTGGAAGCAGATGTTTTACATCATGGGAAATAGGCAAAATGCACACTGATACCGAATGAGTCACCAGATTCACTTAAAATGATTCAGCATGTTCCACGACCCTGAGTCAGGAAAGTGAGGAAAGTAGCTGGTAGACATACCACTCTCTCACCTATGAAAAATGAAAGAATATATTTTACAGGAAAATATAGTAATAAAACACAGAATTCCCAGCACCACACCAAAAAGAGAAACGTATGGGAAGAGGATGAACTGAGAAACAGGAATATAAGGTAAAAATTTTGTTGTTGTTACAGTTTTGAGACAAGGTCTCTCTGTAGCCCTGGCTAGCCTGGAACTCTCCATAAAGACTAGGCTGGCCTTGAACTCAGAGATGACCTGTCTCTGCCTCGTGGATGCTGTGATTAAAGGGATGCACTGCTGTGTCTGGAAAAAAAGAGTATAAAATTTGAAAGATACCTGAAGTCATGAGTAAAAGGGGTAGAAAGAGAGTTGCCCAAGGCTACCCTATTTTTTTTGGTGTGTGTGTACATGAGTGTTTTGCCTGCATGTTTGTCTGTGTACCATGTGTGTGTTTGGTACCTGTGAGAGTCCAGATCCTCTAGAACTGGAATTGAACCTAGATCCTCTGGGATAACAAGAAGCCCCCCATCTTCTCTGGCTCTATAGCCTCTGTTTCTTAATAATATAGATTAAGTCATTTAATCCTTTAGAGCCTGAATCCCCTCCCCTCCATTTAATAAAGGATAAAATATACCTTTCTCTTTAGGAAGTTACAGAGTAAATGTTGGTATGTATGGAGAGTCATACCCTATAGCTTACCCAACACTTTCGGCCTGTGGGTTGTTAAATACTTTGATGGTAACTGGAGATTTGTGATACTGTCCTCTATAAATGGTGCTCATTTTATTTGTCTTCAGTTTGATCCATGGAGTTCCAAGATGTTCCTTCTGAATCTCCTTGATTTGGAGATCTTGTGGGATCTCCTGTGCGGGTCTTAGTATGCCTGAGACAGAAGGAGTTTAAAAAGTCAGTGTGCTAGGAAAGTGTTGAAAGGAAAGTGACCTCTTGGTGATGTGGGAGGGAAGTGCCACCCCATGAATCAGACCTGGTCCTGGCTAGAGAGCGTCTCAGGGCAGAAGGTCCTCTGCTTCTGAGTTACACGGAGAGCCACAGCTAAAGTTGGCAGTGAAGCTTCATGCACTTTCTTGCCCCCTCTTCCAAACTATTTTTTTTCTTACAATGTCCAATTTTGTCTATCTTTCCAGCCTTAACGCCAGCCTCTCTCATCTCGAGCTATCTCTACTCTTATTGCCACATGGCTTGGCACTAGATACCTGGCATCATATCTAGTTATTTCAGATCAAATAGAGACCTGGTTCAAGTTCAGCAACTGTACTGCTGTCAGCTGTATGGCTGTTTCCTCATGGACTGAAACATTTTCTTCCTCACAATGTCACAAAGCTCATAGGAAACTTACAAGACTGAGGAAGCTCAAGTAAATTACAGGACTCACTCACAGAAGTTTCTCCTTAGTAAACGTTACTGGGTGAGAGGAAACTCTTGTGTAGGAGACCAGTGATCCAGCTTTCCTAAGTTCTTGCTCATGCTACTGTAGGAGGTTTTTAGGCCATTCAAGTGTCCATGATTACCTATACTCCCATAAATAACTCCTCACCCATGCCTCTGAAAGTAACGGTACTATTTGGTTCATCAAGATGGGTTTGGACAGAACCATTCTTTGCACCGTGTGCCAGCTAGTTTTATGCCAATTTGACACAAGCTAGACTCATTTTGGAAGTAGGAACCTCAATTGAGAAAATCCCCCACCAGATTGGTCTATGGGCATTTTCTTGATTGATGATTGATGTGGGTGTGTCCAGCTCACTGTGTGAAGTGCCACCCCCATCTTGAGTTCCTGCCTTGATTTCCCTTAGTGATGGAGTGTGACCTGAGAGTGGTAAGCTGAAATAAGTCACTTCCCCCAACCGACTTGCTTTTGGTCATGGTGTTTTAGCACAGCAAGAGAAATTAAGACAGTCTATCTTTTCCCTTTCTGTCTAAGGTAATAGACATAGACGTCCCAAGAAGGCAGGGGAGATAGCTCAGCTGTAAAGTGTTGCCAAGTGTGGTGGTTTGAATGACAATGGCCCTCCTAGACACATAGACACCATTCGGAGGTATGGCCTTGTCAGAATAGATATGGCTTTGTTGAGGAAGTATGTCACTGAGGGTGAGCTTTAAGGTCTCTGATGTTCCAGCCAGACCTAGTGTCTCAATCTCTTCCTGTTGCTTGTTAATCCAGATGCAGAATTCTCTGCTACCTCTCCAGCACCATCTATGCCTGCATCCTGCCATGCTTCCCATCATGATAACAATGGACTAAACCTCTGAACTGTAAACTGGCTTCAATGGAATGTTTTCCTTTGTAAGAGTTGCCTGTGATCATTGTGTCTCTTCACAACAATAGAAAACTTAACTAAGATACCATGGAAGTATGAGAACCTGAGTCTGATCTCTAGAATCCATGTGAAAAACTGGACTTGGTGGTATGTGCATCTGTAACCCCAGAACTAGGGAAGTGGATATAGGTAAATCACTGGGGTTTGTGGGCTAGCCATCTTAGTCTAATTGATGAACCCCAGGTCTCTGTGAGAGACTTGTCTCAAAAAGCAAAATACATTGTGTGTGTGTGTGTGTGTGTGTGTGTGTGCGCACAGTATGTGCACATGTGCAGGTATTCATGCCTGTGCATGCACATACGAAGGTCAGAGGTTGACATCAAGTATCTTTCTCTAGTGCTTGCCATCTTGTTTATTTCTTTAAAATATTTATTTATTTTTATTTTAGATGCATGAGTGTGTGTTTGTATGTCTGTTTGTGTACCACATGTGTATATGGCCCAAAAAGCCAGAAGAAGGCACTGGATCCCCTTGAACTGGAGTTACATGTGAGTGTAGATGCCCTATGAGTGCTGGAACTGAATGAATCAGGGTCCTCTGCAGGACTAGTGGACATTTGTAACCTCTGAGCCATCTCTCTAGTCCTTATTCAACTTAATTTTGAGACAAGATCTCTCAGAGGCCCATGTGCTCAGAGCATGCTCTCCAGGATGGTGCTATTGGGAGGTGGTGGAGACAAATGGTGGGCCCTAAGATATCCGGAGGCTTCTAAAGGGGATTGGGGGAGCCCAGGCGCTTCCTCCTCTCTTTTTTACCTCTTGACTATCACGTGATTGTTTACACTTCATTACAAGTGTTTTCCTGAGAAGCTGCTTTGCCACAGCTCAAAAACAACAGGACTAATAAACTAATCACGGACTGAATATCTTCAAAACTGTGAGCCCAAGTAAATTATCTCTCTTTCTAAGCTACTACCTTGGGTGTTGTTTGTTACTGTAACAAAAATTTGACTGGCATAGATGCTATTCATAGAGAAAGTTATTATAATTATTTTAGCATTCTTTCTTAAAAATTATTTTTGGTAGTGAGCCTAACCTTTAATGGCTGAGCCATCTCTCCAGTCCTTAAAATTATTTTGATTGATTGATTGATTGATTGATTGAGGCAGGGTTTCTCCATGTAGCCCTAGTGATCCTGGAACTCACACTGTAGATCAGGCTAGCCTCAAAGTCAGAGGCTTGCCTGCCTCTGCCTTTCGAGTGCTGGGATTAAAAACATGCATCGCTATGCCTGGCCTATTTTAGTATTCTGACAGGTACTATGAATTTCTTGCTGGTCAAGAGGTCACTTTCAGATGCTACTTCATGGATAGAAGCCTGGATCAACTGTGACCACACCCCAGAACCTGTGAGCTGTCTCCAGTACCATCCAGCAAAGGAAATGGAGCAGGGCAGGAGGAGAGGAGGCAGGAGCTCTAGCAGCCAGATGAGTTCTAATTTGGGGGCATTTGCTGCATCAGGGCGCTGACAACTTACATTGCTTCAGGGTTCTGTTGATTTCTTCCATGCCAATTTGCAACTGCATCAGAATAACTTTTATATATTCATTTCTGAGGGAAAAGGGGGGCAAGACATGTTTAAAAATACAAGTGCTAAACTGAAACTACCTGTGCATCCAACCCAAAATGCTAATTAACCCCACCAAGGTGACCGTTTTTAAACTCTAAACAATCACTTGGCAGGAAATACTATTGTTAACAATATTCATCTCTGCATGGGTATTCATGCCTGTGTGCCACCATGCTTCCTGCCGTGATGATAACGGACTAACCCTCTGAACTGCAAACCAGCCCTAATTAAATGTTTTCCACGAGTTGCCTATTCACAGCAATGAAACCCAAACTAAGATAGAAGCCAACCCTGCCCTCTCTGTGCTGCCATGTCATGTCCACCTTCCCTGGCCCTGGATCCTCTTTTCTCTTTGATGGTATTTGGTACAATTACATATGTCTTGGTTTCTCCTATTACAAAAAAGTAGTCATTTGCTTAAGTCTCCTCATTTGTCCCATTTAGATGTCTTCTGCCAACTTGACAGGGCATGAATCACCAGCCTCCATTTCAAGTCGATAGCACAGTTACACCTCTGGGCTCAGGCCTCTAAAAGACACATCCATGTGTTCTGTCCTTGTGTGCTCTCTGTTACCATGGCCAAATGAAACTTAAAGAGGAAAGGGTTTCTTTATTTATTTAGCTTACACATTACAGTCTATCATCCAGGGAAGCCAAGGCAAGGACTTTAAGACAGGAACCTGGCAGAGGATCTGCAGCAAAGAGCATAGGGGAACACAGCTTACTGTTTGGTGTGCTTTCCAGGACTTGTTCACTTGCTTTCTTATACAACCCAGGACCACCAACTCAGGGGTGGAACTGCCCACGGTGGGTTGGGCCCTCCCACATCAATCATTAATGGAAAAAAATCCTCACAGACTCCTACAAGCCAATGTGTTGGAGCATTTTCTCAATTGAGGTTCCTTCTTCTCACATGGCAGGAATTTGTATGCTTGCTTGTATGTCTGTGTGAAGGTATCAGATCTTGGAGTTACAGATTCTGATGGTTTGAATAAGAATGGCCCCCATAGACTCGTGTGTTTGAATGCTATTAGGAGGTGTGGCCTTGTTGGAGGAAGTGTGTCACTGTATGGGCTGGCTGTGAGGTCTCACATATATGCCCAGCACCCTTCCTTGCTCCTGTTCTCTCTACTCAAACTCTTCTTCTTTTTTTTTTTTTTTCCCGAGACAGGGTTTCTCTGTGTAGCCCTGGCTGTTCTGGAACTCACTCTGTAGAGCAGGCTGGCCTCGAACTCAGAAATCTACCTGCCTCTGCCTCCCAAGTGCTGGGATTAAAGGCATGTACCACCAAATTCTTACTATTAGCTTTCAGACCCTTTACTTCTGTGCTTCCTCTATCACAGAATTCAGGCCACTCCTCTGGAGTATCTCTCTCTCAGAGTTCATAAGGCCTCCATCTCCTTTGCATCTATAGGATAAGTCCTGCCTAGTTCCTGCTTCCAGGCCCCTTGGCATATTGGCTAGGCCAGGATGTGTCACATGATACTATTGTGGGACCTCTCCTAGTGCTCTCTCATGAAAAGGTCTCGTCATTATGGCTGTCTATGGAACCTGGGTTCCCTAGAAAAGCAGTCAGTGCTCTTAACAGCTGACCCATCTCTCCAGCATCCCCTTCTATCTTTTAGATTAGATTACAATGTTGGGGTTCATATTGTTGTGTCATTATAAGTCTAAGGAGGTCATGTTTGTCCATGGTTCCTTTGTCTTCCCTTGCCCGGTGACCTAGGCCCATCTCTTACCCTCTGCCTCCAGCTTAGCCCATGCCTCTATTATGTTCAATTAGAAGGCCAATCTAGTTCAGGTTTTCGTTACCTCACCCTCTACAATGCTCTCCTCAGTTTACACTTCCATTCTGACTCTTGGGTAAGTTGACTTATTGGCTCTAGCTTCCGACTTCCAGGTAGTGACTGTATACTGCCACAGTCTTGCCATAGCAACACAGAGGGCAAACTGTGCGCCTTCATCTCTTTGTGTTGAGCTTTGCCAGGTGGCTTGTTTCAGAGGATGTGGCACATGTAGAGGCTTGAAACATGGTAGTTCAACTAGGGTTTCTTCTTTGCAGTTCTACCACAAGAGCCATCTTGTCTCTCTGTATGGCTAGTTCCTTCTTGGTCAAAGTGTCCAGTCAAACGCTACTCTGGCTGTTCTTGCTGAACCTTTGTGTACCATTACTTTGTGGCTTTCATTGGCTTTAGAGAAACTTAGCTTTCTACCAGCAGGCTTTACAGTCCATGAGGTCAGAGATTTTTGCCTATTATGTTCTGTACTGTATCCCCAAGGTTTAGAACAGTGTCTTGCATGCTATACCCAATCCACACTTCCTTCCTTTGCTTAATTTAATTCTTTTTACCAGACAACTTTCATCTTAAGTGAGAGTCCCGCAAGACCGTAAGTTACTAATTTTTTTAAAGATGCATTTATTTATTTATATGAGTCTATTGTAGCTGTCTTCACATACATACAAGAAGAGGGTATCAGGATCCCATTACAGATGGTTGTGAGCCATCATGTGGTTGCTGGGAATTGAACTCAGGACCTTTGGAAGAGCAGCCAGTGCTCTTAACCTCTGGGCCATCTCTCCAGCCCTCCAGATATTTTTAAGAGCAAGTGAGTAGAGAAGCAGAGGGAACTCACGAGCGGGCAGCAGTGTGTCCCCTGTTCCATAAAGTCTTCCTCAGGTTTCACCAGCCTCCCCATACAGCAGGATTTCTGAGTGACAAGTGCACACAAGCGTTCAAACTCCTCTCCTTTGGCAAACCAAAGTGAGACGAGGACACTCCCTGATTCCGTCTGCTCTCCCATCCTACTCCCTCTTCCCCAGTCTTCGGGAGACTTACCCGTCCTCCTCTGCATCCTGTCGATCTTCCTGCTGCCAGGATGCTGGTTGGCTGACATCTGACGCGGGCTTCCGTTGATCGACCTGAAGCAGCAACAAGAGCTCCTCCCAGACGTCTCTCAGTTTCTCATTCACTTCACAGAAGAGGACTGCATCACTGCCCACAGTTACAAACTTCCAAATATTGGACTTCTTGTTGAACTTTTCTATCTGCTGGTTAGCCTCCTCCAGGACTTTCTCAAAACGGTCCAGGGCAGCAGTGATGTCATTGGGCAGGTTCTTCATTCCTTGGGCCTGGAGTCTCTGGAGAGGCTGTAGCAGGCTGTGCACACGGTTTCCTAGACGCTGGCACTGTTTCCGGCAGTATTTCATTTTTTCACACTGTTGATAGATGAGGTGGCCCAAGTTAATGATCTGTCCCAATTTATCCATACCTGAAAGAGATGAATAGATTGTTTGAAATACCATAACCCCCTGTGTATCTATTATTCAGTTAATGGAGGATCAAGGGTATCTGTGATCCCAATGCCAGAAACAGGATACCTCCACCATGCATGTAAGGTAGAGGCAGTTTACTGTTTGCCACATCTGTTCTATCTTTGTAATAAAGCTTGAACTGGGAGGTGTTGGTCACTGACCAGTTCAAGCTTTATTAATAAAACGTTGGTCACGTTTTATTTTCAGCTTCCATTGCAACACCTGAGGTCATGTGACTAGCACCTGACTATGGGTTGTGATCAGATGGGATTTGTGATACTTGGAGCTGAGACAGGTTTGCAAGGAGAGGATCTCAGGGATACTGGTACCCCTCCCCCCCCAAAATGGACCCTGGGTTCCCGAATAATTGCTTAGAGAAAAGTTGCCATGTTGCCAGGATTTCTGCTATGGACTATGATTGAAAATGCAGTTTCGG
The DNA here is from genome assembly GCA_019843965.1 of Rhynchomys soricoides. Taxonomy (NCBI): domain Eukaryota; kingdom Metazoa; phylum Chordata; class Mammalia; order Rodentia; family Muridae; genus Rhynchomys; species Rhynchomys soricoides. The sequence continues at coordinate 1,500,664 of JADRCH010000090.1, forward strand.
GGCTGGAGAAATGGCTCAGCGGTTGAGAGCACTGGCTCTTCTTCCAGAGGTCCTGAGTTCTATTCCCAGCAACCACATGGTGGCTCACAACCATCTATAGTAAGATCTGATGCCCTCTTCTGGTGTGTCCGAAGACATCACAGTGTACTCATATACATAAAATAAATAAATACATCTTTAAAAAAAAAAGAAAGAAAATGTAGTTTCAGTTGTATGTATCTTGGGACATCTTGGTCTTATTTATTAGCCTATCCTAACACAGATGTCCTGTTGAGGTATGAGAAATACCTCCAGGGGCCAAACAGGCAACTTAAAGCAGTAGCGTGAGCTGACTTAGCATTAGTCTCAATTGCTGCGAAGAAATATGCTTCCAGTCAAGTATAGTGGTGCTGAAATCTTAGCATTGAGGAGGCTGGGGCAGAAGGATCACAAGTTCAAGGCCAGTCCCAGCTACCTAATGAGAGCCTGTCCAAAATAAAACAAAACAAAAATCCAAAGCTGGTGTTATAGCTCAGTGGTGGAGTGTTTGCCCAGGGTTGGCTAAGTCTCTGTGTGAGTGATCCTTAGCACAGTTTAGAGAGAAGCCCCTGGAGCCAGGGAGATGGTTTAGTGTTTAGGAGCATGTGCTGCTCTTGTAGAGGAGATTCACTGTGCTCTTCTGACCTCTGCAGGCACCAGGCACACATGCAAAACATTCACACAAGAAATAAGGTCATGAATCTAAACTTGAAGAGCGTCCTTTTGGTTTCTGGGACTTTGAGTGCAACTCTCACTTCTGTTTTTTTGTTTTGTTTCGAGAAGGGCTCCGGCTACATAACTCAGAATGACATTGTTCTTCCTGTTCTTTTGCTTCAGTCTTAGTACCCCTGTCTTTGATAGATGGAAGAGACCAGTGATTCACACCCCTTCTTCAAATCCTGTAGGAAAAAGCCATAAGCTGGCCCTTGGGCCCACGATCCATTTGAAAACACATGGAGGCTATTGAGCAAGCTGACAGCTGCTGTTCTGCATGGATAATGGATTTCTCTGTTTCTTGGGAGCAGCCAGCAGTCTGGACTGTCATGGACCTCTCCGTTTCTCAGGAGCAGCCAGCAGTCTGGACTGTCATGTCAGACCTCTTGATTTTAAATCTTGCAAGCAAGCCAAAGAGTGTTTTTAAAACATTGCTGCTTGGGGCTGGGAGATATTTCAGTCCACAAAGTGTATGCTGAATAACCATGAGTTTGGATTCCCAGCACCAATTAAAAACAAAACAAAACAAAAACAAAAACAAAACAAACCAACCCAGGCCTGGTGGTGCACATTTGTGAGGTTGGCTCTGGGAGGACCTGCTCCCTCAAGTTGTTCTCTGACTTTTACATGTAGGCAGACAGACAGACACACACACACATACATACACTTTAAACAAACAAATAGATGTAAAAGATAAAGTGGAGGTTGGTAGGGAGATACATGATCTTGACCTCTGACCTCCTCACACTTATGTACCTAACACCACATGCATACAAATATTCTCTTCACACACAGAGTCACAATCTTTTTTAACAACAACAAAACCTTTTCAGTCAAACCCCATGTGGGTCAAATAAAACATGTCTGCTAAAGGAATGCTACAAGTCCTGATTGGCCACCTTACTCACAGCTGGCCAAGGATATTCAGGATTGCAATGAAAATCAACTCTGGGAGACTGAGGCAGGAGAATTTCTGTGAGTTTGAGGCCAGCCTGGGCTATAGTATGGGATCTTGTTCTCAAAAAAAAAAAAAAAAAAAAAAGGCTGCTTTGGTCAGTCTCATTGGTTTTCTGTTTCTTTTCCTGTGCTGCATATACATGCAAATCATTCAGACATTGAAAATAAAATAAGTAAATATTAAAAACAAAAACAAAAACAGGGCTAGAGAGATGGCTCAGCAGTCAAGAGCACTGCCTTCTCTTCCAGAGGTCCTGAGTTCAATTCCCAGCAACCGCATGGTGGCTCACAACCATCTCTAATGGGATCAGATGCCCTCTTCTGTTGTGTCTGAAGACAGCTGCAGTGAACTCATATAAATAATAAATAAATAAATCTTAAAAAAAAAAACCAAAACAATTGGCACCTAAGCTAATTCGGGCGGAGAGAATGCTTGCTGAGTAAGTGCCTGGCTCCTTTGAGAGAGCTCAAGAAGCCACTGTTTTCTCTCCAGCTATCTCCCTCTGTCCTTCTGTGAATACAAGCGAGAGACCACAGGGCTCTTATCCTACAGCTTGTAATGAAGCTTACATAAAGATGATAGAAAAAACGGAGAAGATTCTAAGTTGATGGCAACTGATCCTGAAATCCACATCACTCCTATCTACAGGCTACAGCCTTCCCTTTTCATTCTTTAATCTTTATCTGTGTGAGTATTTTGCCTGTAGGTGTACCATGTGCAGTGCCTCTGGTGGCCAGAAGAGGGCATCATTGAGTCTTTGGGACTGGATTTAACAGATGGTTGTGAGATGCTGTGTGGGTGCTGGGAATTGAACCCCCGGTCCTCTGGAAAAGACGATGGTGCTCTTAGCTGCTGAGCCATCTCTCCAGACCCCCTCAGCCTTTCTTCTTGTTGAAGTCAGTTTGAGTCATGCTCTACTTGCAACCAAAAGCAACTAGAGTCCAGAATGAATGAGTGGCCATAGCAACAGATCTCTCCGCTTGCAACACACTGAGTGCTGCGGCTTCACAGTTACATTCTCATTTGATAGATAAAGATGTTGTTCAAATGAATTCAAAGCCATGAAAACAGATCCAGAAGTGCTCTTTTGGTTTTTGAGACAGGGTCTCCCTATTGTAGTCCTGGCTGTCCTGGAGCTCAATATGTAGATCAGGCTGGCCTCCAACTCACAACTCATAACTGCCTCAAAAAATGCTGCAATTAAAGCCACACATCACTATCCCTGACTTCAAAAGCATTTTAAATGTTGTTTTAAAGATCTATCTATCTATCTATTTTTGAGACAGGGTTTCTCTATGTAGTTCTGGATGTCCTAGAACTCACTCTGTAGACCAGTCTGGCCTCAAACTCAGAGATCCGACTGCCTCTGCCTCCTGAGTTCTGGGATTAAAGGCGCGTGCCACCGTTAGGAATTGGTTCTAATACTCTGTCTTATTTCGGCTCCTAAAAGCTGCACTTCCAGACCTGAGGGTCCCTGTCCCCAGTTGGCTTCGATTGGTAATAAAGAATTACCATACAGCCAATGGCTGGGCAAGGAGACAGGGCGGGACTTTTAGCTTGGGGGTGGTGGTGGTGGAGGAGTGGGGGTGGGAGGAGCGGGGAGGGAAGGGACCAGGGACAGAGAGAGAAGGGGTTGGGGGAGAATCGCCGTGACTTGGAGGGAGAAGGATCAGATTTAAGAGTTGCAGGAGAGAAAGCATCTTACAATGTAGTTGTAAAGGGAATGTGGCCCTACGGGGGTGGGGGTGTGGGTGGGGCTGCTCAGAAGGAAACAGGGCAGCGAAGATAAAATATAGATTTAGAAGGTGTTAAGCCAGGAATACCGGAGGGAAGTGTGTGCTAGCCGCGCGGAGGTTTAAAAATGCCCAGCTTTTGAATTAGTCGAGGCACATCAAAATTAGCTGTCGTGTGTGTGTGTGTGTGTGTGTGTGTGTGTGTGTGTGTGTGTGTGTGT
>JADRCH010000090.1:1504317-1526976 GCA_019843965.1 Rhynchomys soricoides
TGTGTGTGTGTGTGTGTGTGTGTGTGTGTGTGTGTGTGTGTGTGTGTTTGCGCGCGCGCGCGCGCTTGTCTTTCATTCGCAAATCCAGAGAGCTCTTGGGCCGGTGGGGCGTGTGCGCGCCCTGCCAAGAGCCAAAGCGGTTTAAGTAATTCACCGCTACAGGCCACCACTGCCTGGCTAGATTTGCTAATTTTTATTTTATGTGTACGAGTGTTTTGTCTACATGTGTATCTGTGCACCACCTGCATGTAGAGCCAGGGGGTCAGATTCTCTGGAAGTACAGTGGCCATGTGCATGCTGGGAATCAAACCCGAGGGTTCTCTGGAAGAGCAGCCAGTTTTCTTAACTGCTGAGCCATGTCCCCAACTCTCAAAATACTCAACACCATAGCAAGCTTCTCAGTGGCCAGTGAAACAGGTAGGTTAAGAATTATCTTGGAAAAAATTTAAAACAAGAGAAAGAGTCATCTTGGGGACTAGATGAGATATCTCAGTAGTTAAGAGCACTTGCCACCTGTAGGACCTGAGTCAGTGCCCAGCGCCTATGCTGGTCAGCTCACAACTGCCTGGAACTTAAGGCTCCAGGGGCTCTGAGCCCTTATTCTGCCCTCCATAAGTACCCACACAATGTGGCACACACACACACACACACACACGCGCGCGCGCACACACACGCACACGCATACACATGTGCACACACACGCACGCACACGCACACACACACGCTCACACACACACACACACGCGTGCGCGCACACACACACACACTCATGAAAGAAAGGAATAAATCCATTTAGGAATAAATCACAACATGGAGAAAATAACTCCCTGGAATCCCAATTTCCCTTTAAAATATGAGTCAAAAAGTAAAACCAAGGGCTGGAGAGATGGCTCAGCAGTTAAGAGCACTGGCTGCTTTTCGGGAGGTCCTGAGTTCAATTTTCAACAATCACATGGTGGATCACAACCATTTGTAATGGGATCTGATGCCCTCCTCTGATGTATCTGAGGATAGCAACAGTGTACTCACATAAAACAAATTAAATAAATCTTACCAAAAAGTAAAAAATAAATAAAATAAAAAAATGAAACCAAACAGTCAAACTGAAACCAAGCATGTGAGCAATTAGTTTTCTTTGTCCACAGGATTCCTGGGCAGGAGGCACAGGCATTAATGTCTTTAACAGCTGTCCCATCTATCTAGCCTGTCAGGGTGCTCTTAAACAAAATCAATGGATCTTGGGGCCTAGCCATTCCCAGATGGTTAGCCCAAGTCGTCAAGGCTCTTTCTTGGATGTCTGAGATCAAAGGAGAAAAATCTACAAGTATATTAATGTATTCTTACCCCCCCCCCCCCCCAATAACAAAAAGTCAGATATATCTGGGCTTGGCGTCACAACTTTAAACCCAGTACTTGGAAGGCAGACACAGGTATCTGTGAATTCAAGACCAGCTTGGACCATACAGTGAGTTCCAGGCCAGTCAGAGCTATACTGTGAGACTTCAGTAAACAAACAAATAAATAGTCTAAAAAATCAGATGCCCTTTAAAAACATTACATTAGACTACTCTTGAAATGTGCCCTAGAAAAGGAAGAGTGCATTCATACATAAGAACTGGAATCGTGCTGGATGATGGTGGAGTACGCCTTTAGTCTCAGCACTTGGCAATCAAGAGGCAGGCGGATCTCAGAGTCCAGTCTGGTCTACCGAACAAGTTCCAAGTTCCAGTGCAGTCAGAACCACACAGAGAAACCCTGTCCTGAATCCCGGCTTCCTCCCACCCCTCCCCCCAAACCCCGTAATCGTCTGTGCTGGAAATTGACTGTCCTACTGACTACCCATCTACTCTAAGACTTGGGCACCTCAGGATCGGTCCCCACCCTTTGCCTCTCCTCTAATCCCATTCCTTGATCTCCATTCTACTTGGGCAAAAGGTCAGCAGATCTCAGCAGACAGACAGCCCAATGGAGTTAGGGAATCGAAACCAACTCACCCTCAGTTCCAGGAAGTCCAATCTGTGATTCTGTGATTCTTCTGCTTTCTCTTGCCCTGCTACGGACTCACTGGATTTTACTTGATCGCGAGGGGCGCTCGTCCGGTCTATCCTGAGCTCAGTTCCTGTAGGATTGATCAGTCCACCGGACCACCGTCTTCTGCCTCACTGACAATGCACGTCAGGCCCTAGCAGGTCCCCGGTCTCCTGAGCTCCTTCCTTTAGTACAGCCTTAATGCTCCCTTCTCCCGGAGAGACTCCACACCGGCCGCGGTTACCGCCTAAAGTCAAATTTGGGCCGACGCAGCAACGCCCCAGCGGAGCCCTCAAAATCACCCTGTTGGACAGCTGTTTCTGTCCAGTCTTCCTCCGGAAGCCGCTGCCAGCTTGACACGCCTTCCCCGGGGTTTCTACCCCTGCTGGAGGTATGCCAGCTTCCCACACCGGCTTTCTGGACAGCTCCCAGTTGAAACGCCTAGTTGGCTCTGGTCCTTTCTTCAAATCTATTAAATAGCTACTCTGAGTCCTCCCAGGTCCTCTGCTTGGGGTCTTGAATTTGAGGATTGAGTGAATAAGGTTACAGGCAGCCCTGATAACCGCTGTATGGGATAGCCTGGAAATTCAGCAAAATAATAAAAAAGAAAGAAAGAAAAAAAGAAAGGCTGATGAGATGACTCAGTGAGCCTGAGGACCTGAGTCATTTTCCTCTACTGAAGCAGAAGGAAAGAACTGATTCCTCCACGTAGTCCTCTGACCTCAACATGTGTACAGGCCCTGGCACGCAAACGCACACACACCACCGGTAAATACCAACAAATGGGAGTAGCCCCTAGAAGTGCTGAGGCAGTTCCTCTGACTGCTTTGTGTTGAATAATCCTGAGGCAGGGGATGGGGAGTAGTGGAGGAAGTTTGAGAGACTGCAAGGCTACCCAAGAAGGGATCAATTCATTGGTTTTTTTCTCTAAGCTCATCTCCAAACTTGTTATTTTTCAAGGTGAGTTTATTATTTAAGTCATTTATACCCCCCAGTTAGCCAGTATAAGAAATACCTTCCATTAACCAGGTGGTGGTGGCACAAACCTTTAATCCCAGCACTCTCTGTGATTTTTGAGGCCAGCCTGGCCTACAAATCCAGTTCCAGGAGAGCTAAAACTACACAGAGAAACCCTATCCCAAAAAATAAAGATAAAATAAAATAAAATAAAAGGAAAAGGAAAGGAAAGAAAGAAAAGAAGGAGGAGGAGGAGGAGGAGGAGGAAATGCCGTTGGCTCACTCAGGCTGTATAGCTGGGTATGGAAATAAATTGTGTGGGGAGACATTTTACTTTGAGGTGACATAGTTGGGGGTATCTGGGGGGCTGAGTTTACTCATTTTCTCATTTCTTTGCCCTTCTCCCCACAGACATTCCCCACAGGGTCTCATGTAGCCCAGGCTGGCATGGAATGCACTGTGTAGCCAAGGATGTTCTTGAACTGTTGGTCCTCCAGGTTCTCCTCCGGGATCCCGGGATAACAAGTGCACCACCACACTCCTTTTCTGTGGTCCTGTGGATTAAACCCAGGACTTTGTGCTTACTAGCAAGTTTCCTATCACTGAACTGCATACCAGCCCCTTCTTTGTTTTGTGACAAGGTCTCTCTAAGTTACCCGAGCAGGTCTTGAACTTTTGTGACCCCTCCCCCCCTTTCTTAGCCTCCCACATGGTTGGAATAAAGGTTCAGGTTACCAGGCCAACTTTGTAATTGTTCTCCATCATCAGTTGTCTTAGGTCTGGAGATGTGTGTATATGATTGTCTTAGGGTTTTATTGCTGTGAACAGACACCATGACCAAGGCAACTCTTATAAGGACATTTAATTGGGGCTGGCTTACAGATTCAGAGGTTCAGTCCATTATGCAACATGGCAGCACCCAGGCAAGCATGAAGGAGGAGCTGAGAGTTCTACATCTTCATCTGAAGGCTGCTAGGAGAATACAGACTTCCAGGCAGCTAGGAGCCCACTGTGACACACCTACTCCAACAAGGCTACACCTTCTAATAGTGCCACTCCTTGGCCCAAGCATATACAAACCATCGCAGTGATGATATATTGTGAGTCAACTCACAAAGAATAGCAAAGGCAGAGGAGGGAAAAGCTGTTAAACTTGTGACCCCAGGGCCAGTGAGATTGCTCAGCCAGTAAAGGTGCATGTCTCTAATTGGGAGGACCTGAGTTCTCCTGGGACTCACATGGTGGAAGGAGAGAGAAATGTCCTGCAAGGTGTCCTCTGACCATATTCTCACCATGGCACATATACCTACACACATGCACAAATTAACGACAAAGAAAGATGTGATCTCCATGGAAATCTACTAGATTCATGGGGTAATCAGCCAGATTCCATTGGGGAAAGGTCAGCACTTAAAGTTCTAGGGCAAAAGGCAGCCTCCACTCTGCCCAAGGCCATTGTCCAAAGAAGTGGGTGGTTGTGTGAACTCTCACTAGTCAACCATGACAGTAGCTGCACTGGGCGCACTGACCTGCTAGAACTGGAAGCATCCGGTATGAAAGCTTTTGAAGCGGGTTTACTAGTATTCCATCATCAATGTGCAAGATACCCATTTTCTCTGCATCCTCACCAGAATCTTGTTTTCTTGCTGCTTTTTAAAAGCTATTTTAATAGGTGTGTGGATATCTCAAAGTGACTTTAATTAGCATTTTCTTGGTGACCAATGATGCTAAATATCTTTCATGGCTTCTTTGCCATAAGTAATTGCTTCTTTGGTGAATGTCTGTATCTTCTGGCCCATTTTCATTTGTTATTTTTTACTCATGAATCTTGAAAGTTCATGTATTACAAATTCTTTGTTCAATATTTGGTATCCAAATGGCAGTGGAGTAACAACTAAGGATAAACTTGCTGCAAACTGCAAACCTTATACAAAAATTAACCCCAAAGGATTGTAGATTCAAATATAAAGCAGAATTAATAAAACTTTTAGAAAATGATGCGGAATGAGCAGAATTAAATATAGAAATCTTTTCTTACTGAGAAAATTCTGGAAATATTTTAAGTGAGTCTGATAAGATCAGTGTGTTTTTGTGTGTGTGTGTGTGTATGCGAGTGTATGTGTGTGTGTATGTGTGTCCGAGCACTCACCTTGGCAGGCACATGTGGAAGCCAGGGGTGACATCAGGTGTCTCCTCAATTGCATCACCATCTTATTTTATTCTAATATTTAAATTATTGCATGGGTGTTATGCTTGCATAAATGTGTTTATACCATGTATATTCAGGGCCCCTGGGAGCCAGAATAGGATGTCTGATCCCTTGGTACTGGAGTTACAGATGTGTGTGAAGGCTATACGGGTGCTAGGTATTGAACCTGTGTACTGGCTGGTTTTGTGTGTCAACTTGACACAAGCTGGAGTTATCACAGAGAAAGGAGCCTCCCATGGGAAAATGCCTCTATGAGATTCAGCTATAAGGCATTTTCTCAGGCAGTGATCAAGGGGGGAGGGTCCCTTGTGGGTGGGGCCATCCCTGGGCTGGTAGTCTCGGCTCCATAAGAAAGCAAGCTGAACAAGCGAGGAGAAGCAAGCCAATAAGAAACATCCCTCCATGGCCTCTGCATCAGCTCCTGCTTCCTGACCTGCTTGAGTTCTAGTCCTGACTTCCTTTCGTGATGAACAGCAGCATGGAAGTGTAAGCTGAATAAACCCTTTCCTCCCCATCTTGCTTCTTGGTCGTGATGTTTGGGCAGGAATACAAACCCTGACTAAGACAACCTGGCTCCTCTAGAAGAGTTTTAGTTAAGGTGTTTACTGCTGTTGGGAGGAAAGGGTTTATTCAGCTTACACTTCCATGCTGCTGTTCTTCACCAAAGGAAGTCAGGGCTGGAACTCAAGCAAGGCAGGAACCTGGAGGCAGAGGCTGATGCAGAGGCCAGGAAGGAGTGCTGCTTCCCAGCTTGCTTCCCCTGGCTTGCTCAGCCTGCTTTCTTATAGAACCCAGGACACCAGGTGAGGGATAGTACCACCACAATGGGCTGGGCCCTCCCCCACTGATCACTAATTGAGAAAATGCCTTACAGCTGGATTTCATGGAGGCATTTCCTCAAGTGAGGCTTCTTCTTCTTTGATGACTCTAGCTCATGTCAAGTTGAAACACAAAACAGCCCGTACAGCAACTTTCACTACAGCCTTCCACTGTCTTATTAAAAGTTGTTTTTAGGCCAGGCAGTGGTGGCGCACACCTTTAATCCCAGCACTCAGGAGGCAGAGGAAGGCAGATTTCTGAGTTCGAGGCCAGCCTGGTCCACAGAGTGAGTTCCAGGACAGCCAGGGCTACACAGAGAAACCCTGTCTCGAAAAACCAAAAAAAAAAAGTTGTTTTTACACACACACACACACGAATGTTTTGCCTGCATTTATGTATGTATGTATGTGTGTATTTAGTTGCACCACATGAAAGCCTGCAAAGGCCAGGGCAGGATGTCAGAGCCCCTAAACTGGAGTTACAGACAGTTGTGAGCCACCATGTGAAACCAAAGTCTTCTGAAGAGCAACAAGTGCAAGTGCTCTTAATTGCTGAGTCATCATCTCCTCATTCCCATGCCCACCCCCTCCAGCTTATTGTTTGATACAGGACTTCTCACTGAACCTGGAGTTCACCATTTCAATTAGACTGGCTGGCTAGTGAGCCCTTAGAATCTGCTACTTCCATCTCCCAGAGCTGGAGGTACAGACATGTGCTCTTTTTGCAGGTGCTGGGATCAAATTTCTGGGCCTAGTGGTATCGTGTTTGTAGTGAGGATACTAGAAACTACAAATTATCATTGAGAGATGTTGCAAAGCAAAGCTTTGGAAGCAAACAGCTGGCTTTACTTCCCCATCTGTTGACTCATCCCTTGTCTTGTGTTTGGAGAACAGGGCAAAATAAACACAGGAGTGCACACTGATCTGCCTCCACCTGTGCTGAGTAGGAAGAGCAAGCAGGACTCAGCACATCTCAAAGCCCAGTGTCTGATGTCTCTCTCTGTATTTCTTCTGCACAGTGATTCTTTCAACCCTTCTCTGCTGGTTATGTTTATGTTAACTTGAGTTATCTGAAAGGAGGGAACCTTAATTGAGAAAATGCCTTCATTAGATCCAGCTGTAAGCCATTGTATTAAATAGTGATCAGTGGGGGAGGGCCCAGCCCATTGTGGGTGGTGCTATCCGTAGGCTGGTGGTCCTGGGTTCTATAAGAAAGCATGCTGAGCAAGCCATGAAAGCAAGCCAGTAAGCAGCACCCCTCCATGGCCTCTACATCAGCTCCTACCTCCAGGTTCCTGCCCTATTTGAGTTCCTGACTTCTTTTGACAATGGACAGCAATGTGGAAGTATAAGCTAAATAAACCCTTTCCTCCCCAAGTTTCTTTGGCCATGTTGTTTCATCAGAGCAATACAAACTCTGAGTGAAAACACCTTCCTTTTGGTAGTGCTTTTAGGTGTATTGCACAATATTTTAATCTCAATTTTCTTTTAATTTTAAAGATTTCATTTTGTATTTGTGTGTGGCATAGCTAGAAACCAAACAGATGGGGCTATTCAACCTTGGACTTTCAGCCTCCAAAACATTCGGTGAAACAAACCCTTTTTCTTAATAAAGCACCTACTCTCAGGCATTTTGTTATAGCTATACAAAATGGACTAAGACAGTTGGATGACAGGGGGTAGCTCTAAATAAAGACATGTGATGCCCCTGAAGATAATCCTAAGCCAATGGGGGAAGGGAGTGACTAATGCATACAGGCTCTGGTGTCTTGTCTTCAAGTCGGTGAACCTGGCATGTTTATCTAATGCGTCTCAAAGTTAACTCTCCCCCAACCCCTGCTCCTTACCTCTCAATCACGTCCTGTGTCATCTTCACTGTTGTTCTTGTTGGAGAGTTTGCATTCCAGGGACCCTAAGAGAAGCTAGGATCCCCTCCTTTACGTGTTAGCCAGAACAAGAGATTTCCCTCTTTCCATGTTCTTCAAGTTCACGTGTGTGTGTGTGTGTGTGTGTGTGTTTGTGTGTGTGTGTGACAAAGATAATAGTTCCAGCATTTCCCAAGCTTTACACTTATTCCGAAATATGAGTTATAGATGCAACTCATTCATTGGGCAGAATACCTGTGAAGGAAACTCTGGCCACTGAGGCTGTTGGAAATCCATATGACAGTATCCATCTCCTCCTCAAACAGTAGATGAGATAGGAAAGTCAGTCAAGAGAACAAGACAGGTGCCACGGACCACCCCAGCCTGGGTGTGGGGGTCCCTGGGACGAGGGTTCTCAAAGACTAGGTGGGTAAGGATTCAGCAGTGACAAACAGAAACAAACACAGAGGCAGTTTGAATCTGGGTGTATTCTGCAGTACACACATGTGTACTGCAGAACACACGTGCAGCCATATGAAATTTCATTATTGGGAAAATTTTTATCTATCACAATACTATATAATTTTATAAATGATTTATAAAATAAAGCGCTGATTTTCCCTCCCGGAGATAAGGTTATGGCTGGTGACCCCATCTCAAGGGGTGGTTTCTTACCCATTTTTCTCCCTTAAGATCTTGGCCTAGGCTATCAGGAACATGTCTTAAATAAGAAAAGGAACAAAAAGAAAATAAAACAGATAAATTGCCATGAGAACTACGGCTCAATGTTTTGTTCCGGGTCAGAGTTCCACAACCGGTCCCAGGAAGCCTCCTTCTTTTGAAGTTTTCCCCTCAATCTGTGGAACTTGTCACATAGATTCTACTGGGGTTGGTGTGGCAGACAGGAAGTTTTAAAACGAATCACATAAGCTTGGTTTCTAAACAGGAACTCTGAGGACTGTCCTAACAAGGCAGGGATGCATGCTGTCACCAGAGGGCAGCAGAGTCCAGGGACCAGAAGAAGAGGCACAAACCGGACGGTTGCTAGGCAGATCTGATGGAGACAAGGTTGACTTATACTGGGCTTTGCTACAAGTTGCTTATTGTTCTGGGTACAAAACGAAAGGATACAAAGTTCAAAGCAGGTATCAGAGTCCAGAGCTAAAGTAAGAACAGAATCTAGCCATCCAGGAAACACCCAAAGGTCTGAAGAGTGCTAACACTTGACTGGGGCTAGGTGTTCCATAGAGAATCAGGCAAGGACAATTGCTAGATCAGTAGGAGACAACTTGTGTATTTGCTTTGCTCTGATCAGAATTTAAACAGTTCTTTTGAGCATGCTTTCTTGAATTTCTGCTGAGGTTGGATAGATTGTTTAAATGCTATTGCCTTGGCTACCCCCTGTAGCCTGCCTTTGCTACTCGGTAGGTTCTTTTTTCTTCTATCCCGCTCCACCCCATTTCTTTCCACTGTTTCAACCCCCTAACACTAGATAGGAGAGAAAAAAGGGCAGAGAGGAAAGGGGGCGACATTATTGCTAGGTTACTTCCTGCTGCTTAGGGGTGTCAAGTTCCTTGGGGGGCAAGTTTGATCTTCCAGATGTCTAATTTCTTCTTGTTCTTGTTTCTTCTTTGCACAGAACTACCTAAAATAAATAACCAACAGCCCACTCTTGGGACCCTAGCATTTATATACCCTCTGAAGAGGCCCCAGAATTCCCAGAGTCACCGAAACTATCTGCCACTGTCAAAATGGAGCCCTTGCTAGAGCAAGAGGCAAATCGTAGTCAGCTGCTGTGGACAATCTGAAGCAGCCTCAGATCCTACACCTGGGATTAAAATGAAAACGTATTCTTAACTGGTCACAGTGCAGAGAACAAGACAGTGCAGAGAACAAGAGACAGAGGGCTCAATCCTAAACAGGACATCTATTTTAACTCCCCATCACCCTGCTCAGGGAACATCACAGAAGAGGAAGCATAAAGAAAGAGGGAAGCTGTGAGATGCTGTCTTTTGGAAATATGTTTATTGAAATCATGATCCCACAGCAGTTGTGGCCACTTGCGTAAGACCAATACAAGGTCAAGTTAGCCAAGACCCCAGCATAGATGCAAGAGGTGATTGCCAGGCTAGAGTTTATACTGAAGAACTGTGGGAAGTGGGTAGTTGTTGAGGGACAGGGAACTTTTTGGTTTTTCATTGCTTGTTGTTTGAGATGGGATTTCTCTGTGTAGCCCTTACTGTCCTGGAACTTACTTTGTAGACCAGGCAGGCATTGAACTCAAGATACCCACCTGCCTCTGCCGCTGCTGAGATTAAAGGTGTGCACTATGACACTCACCCCTGTCAGTCAGCTTTGTACTATTCCATTCCCCAGCAACTGGGTACAACACTGTGATAACATCTTCCTCCTTCTAGACCAGTGTCCCTCCCTCCCAATGATGACGGAGTCCAGTCACCATCAACAAACACCAATGGGTCTTTGTTGGTTTCTTCTCAATGTTTTATTTTTCAAAATATACAACTTATTTACATCTTTATTTCACAACTGCAGTTTTGTATATTTATCCCAAAATCTCTAGATAGCTTCACCATAAACAGTACAAATCATAGACTGGTCACACTGCCTCTCTTTAGTCTTTGCACCCATTGGGTTTTTGACAAGTTTCAAGTAGTAATCGCTGTGGGTAAGAAAGGAACAAAAAGGAAGGCAAGATGATTTTTTTTTTTTTTTACATAAGCTCCATATATAGGATTAGGAAGGGCATCTGACCAGCTACTTCATTTGGGGCCAGATTAAGAATATTTATGTAGTTTATAAATAAGACTCAGGAGCAGTGAGGGTTCTGGTTACAAGGGAGGACGGTCTGTAGGAGGGAAGGGTGATAAGGCACCACAGAAAAGCCCCTTCTTGACTTCAGGAGGCACTGCTGGGAGGGTCCTGAGTAGGGGCAGGTTTCCACCTGTGCAGGTGGAGGCCAAGTATGGCCGGGGCTAGGGTGGGGCTCTCACCAACGCAGACTTCTCCAGCTTCTGTCGGGGAGCAGTTTTGTGGTTTGAGGGGAGAGGAGAGACAGAGAAAGCTGCTGTTGATTCCCAAGACAAGGGCCAGGGCTCCTGTCAGCCTTGCAGAGGATGCCAGCCACCCTTGTGCTTTCTGTCCAGGTAGATAAGTGCTGGATTACTTCCACTGAGGCAGCTGATAGTACAGCTGGCATCTGGGGTTGGAAGGGCCCACAGTGGCTGTCCTGGGGTCTGGGAATGGCCTGTGGGAGGCATCATGCTGTCTCTTGTTGGAATAGAGCTTCATTTACTTCTGAACCATCAAAGTCTCTCAAGAAAGGACAGGAGAGTACAATGTGGCCACAGGCCTGCACACCATGCTTCTGCTGGCACTGGTCCCTCTGCTGCATGGGGAAGCTCCTAGGGAGCCAGGGTTCTAAGGCACAGGTGGGGTCAGTTTCCTTCATGCCCCTTGGGACCATTGTCTGGACCCTGAAACAGCACTGAGGGCTGAAGCTTAGGCAGTAATGCCAATGGGGAGGCCATCATTCTCTGGGAATGAGCCGGTCCCGAAGGGCCACTTGGCTATCAAGAGGATGCTATCCTCACACAGTAAGCCAGAAGGGAAGACCTGCTTTCAGTTCTCCACCAAGCCCCAGCGCTAGACAGAGCCCATTCTGCCTGGCCAAGCTGACCTCAGCAGGTCTGGGTAGAGGTACGGGGGGGTGGGTAGGACAAGGGAAAGACCAAGGGCAGAACAGAGGGTCTAGGGGTTGTCACTGCGTCTTCGGATGGGCTTCCTCTGGAATAAGGGTGTGGAAAAAGTAATCCCACAGTTTAGTGCTGATGCCAAACCCTGCAGAGGGAGACAAACAGGGCAGAAGATGAGGTGCTGGCAGAAGAGAAGAAACACATTTACCTGGGGAGGGAGAGCTAGGGAAGGCTCTGTATCCAGGGACCAAGGTCCAAATGTCCGTATTCCCAGGTTGCCCCCACATCCAGCTTCCCTCTCTTCCTGGCTGGGACAATTCCATTCCTATCTCTGGGAGTTGTTCCTGGAATGCCTACTTCCCAGACATCAGGCACTGCCTTCTTTTCATTTAGTCTCAGCTTCAGTGATTTCTGCAGAGACCTGTTTCTTGAGTTACATTATATGGGCTTTACATGCCAGCATGGTAGCTACCAGAATCACTTGGCTAATGAGTCCTGGGAGTGTGGCTAGGATCTTCAGAGGAACTCATTTCTGATTTTATTAAATTCAAATTATTTTAAGTTTTGATGTGAATGCAAATATTTGACTCAGTTACCTGATAACTTAGAAGTATATTTGAAGCAACTTATATTGGTAATATGTATTATTATTATTATTATTATTACTACTATATGTGCATTGGTGTTTTTCCTGCATATATGTCTGTGTGAGGGCATCAGATCCCCTGGAACTGGAGTTACAGACAATTGTGAGGGAGGCCCAGTCTTACCTGATTTCTGGTATTCGAAGTGATGCTTGACATGGTGGGCCTTCATGTTGTACAGGTAGGAACCCTTGTGTGGTGAGCCAAAGTGCAGGTAGTAATGGGTCATGTCATAGAAGACATAGCCCAGGAGACCCCCAGCAAAGAGGATGCCCGCCACAGCCTCAGGCAGAATGAGCCGCAGGAACACATAGAAGAAGGCAATCACTACAGAGGCTGGCACTGGGGGGAAGACCAGACGGGAGCCATCAAAGGGTGCCTGTTGGCAGAGAGGTGCAGGTGTCAGAGGCAGTTCAAGGCCAGTGGCCTATTTGTGGCTGTGGCATGTCAAAGTGGAGATGCTTCTTATAAAGAATGGAGTGAAAGAGCCCAGTGTTCCAATGAGGGATTGTGACCTGTCCTGCAAAGGCTTGGTATGTTTGTTTGCTTTGAGACAGGTAGGACAGATAAAGAGTCCCATTCCTTAGTTCATAGTCAGGATGGGACCTGGCAAAGTTCCCAAGGGCACACCATCTCCCAAGACCACTTGGGTTCTGGCACTTGTTAGCTACTAACAAATACCTCAAATACCCAAATACCAAGCCTTTTGCTACAGGGGCTTTTGGAGACTGAGGCCTGATGTTGTAGGAGAATCAGACATCAGCAGCCTGGGGCTAACACAGACTGGTTAGGGGATCCTAGAAGCTGAGCATGATGCTTCCCCGTCCCCATTCCTCAACCAGAGGCTTCATTGTTGAAGAGGGTTTATGGCGAGCCATAAAATCAGAGCCCAAGCCTTTGGCTCATGACCCTCAAAGGAAGAGGGCCGGTTACTCAGTTCCTTAATCTCCCCCAAGCTGCAGTTTCCCATGTAGAATGGGCGCACAGGAATGCCATCTTCAGAAGATAGCTTTACCAGTATGAGGTTTTCTGTCTGTTTTGTTCATTGAAGTCTGGTTCATTACCTGGAGTATTCCAAGAACATTTCTGGGTGAATGAATGAGTTGTGAGCTTTAAAGATGGTGGTGAATCTGGGTGATGCTTGTGTGCACACTAGAGCATGTATACACCTGATACATATTGGCCCTACCTGGCTCGGATCAGAACGTTCAACCCAGCCGCCCCTCTGAGAAATCTCACGCATTCTTGGTTTCCATCACTTCCTGCCCAGAACTGGAAGTTCTTGGGAGGGCTCCTGGGAGCTGGTGGTAGCCTCAGGGCTTTGTGGAGTTGGCTGCATGTGCTAGGGCCTGGAGTGAGACCCGTCCTGCTCACCTTGTGGTGCTGTCCATGCATGACAAAATGCAGCATGATGAGGTAATGACTGTTGCTGGGGGGCTTCATATGGAACAGGAAACGGTGGATGAGGTACTCCACAAGGGTCCAGATAAGCATGCCCAGCATGAAGAGGCCTATGAACACGGACTCTGGCACCACCATTGAATAATCTGCAGTGGAGAGAGGTGGTCAGGGTTGATGAATGCCGTGCACATCTGTGCCTGGTGGCTCCAGAGTCCTTGACTTGTCACCCAGGCTAACTTGGGTGTTGTTGCCCTCTGCCTAGTGGCTGTGGGCAGGCTGCACTGAATATCCCTGTGGTAAGGTGGGAAGAAAACTGTGAGGATCTGTAGTGGGCTTGGGCAGGGTTCTTTACTAGAATAATAGTTATTGGTCAGAGAGCCAGTGTTTTCCAATGGGGACTGTAGTAGGTACAGCTCTGGCTGAATGCTGCATCTCTACCTAGAAGGGTGACTCAGTGGCACAGGGGAAGGAAAGGAAACCATCTTGAAAGAGCCACCAGAGCCAGCAGTCGCTGATAGAAGAAATGAGCAACTGGGGACCACGTGTAACGGTCACATGGGCAGGAAGGACAGAAAAGCCTAAATACAAAAATGTCAATAGACTTGAAATCGCAGTGTCTGAGGGGAAAGATCAGCTTGAATGGATGTGGAGAGGCTGTCAAGGTATCTCAGGGTCAAAGTCCTTGAGGTCCAGCCCTCTGATGACATTCTGCTGTTCTTCCGGCTCTGGTCTTTGATCTTTAGGAGATTGCAACTCTAGTCCTTTCTGCTCTTGTCTAGGCTCCTCGGCGTCTGTCACAACTTTGTGATGGTTAGTGTTCACTGTCAACCTGACTGGATTTAACAGCTCCGTGGAAGCACACCTCGGTGTGTTTCTGTGAGGGTGTTTCCAGAAACATTTATATTGAACAGGGAAGAGCTATCCCGAGTGTGAATCACATTGTCTCCTGGGCTGGAGTAAAGAGAAGTAAGCTGAGCAGCATTCATTTCTCCTGCTCCCTGCCTGTGGGCAAGAAATGACCAGCAGATCTATGCCCCTGCTTCAAGACCTCCCAGCCTTGATGGACTAGCCTTAAACTGGGAGTCAAACCAATCACTCTTGTCAGGCATTGTGTCAGAGTCATTAGGAAATTAATTATACATTCCTGTTCCTCACGACTGCTTTAGCTACAAATCATTCTCTCTCTCTCTCTCACTCTCTCTCTCTCTCTCTCTCTCTGGTTTGTTTTTTTTGTTTTGTTTTGTTTTGTTTACATTTTAAAACTGTTGTAAATTACATTCTTGAAGCAACATTACTTAGGAAGTTACAGAATTATTCATGTGTGTGTCTTCTATGTCTGTCTGTCTGTCTCTCTCTCTCTCTCCCCCTCTCAAAATAGCCTTATTATAAGATATAATCTCAAGGGGCTGGAGAGATGGCTCAGCGGTTAAGAGCACTGACTGCTCTTCCAGAGGTCCTGAGTTCAATTCCCAGGAACCGCATGGTGGCTCACAACCATCTGTAACGGGATCTGATGCCCTCTCCTGGGGTGTCTGAAGACAGAGAAAATGTACTCGCATACATAAAATAAATAAATACATCACACACACACACACACACACACACACACACACAATATTAAGCAGAACATAATGGTGTGTATGCCTATAATTCCAATAACCGGGAGGCCAAGATAAAAGGATCATTAGGTTAAAACCAGGTTGGGCTACACAATGAGAGGCTGTCTCACAAAATATTCTCCTCTTCCTCCTCCTCCTCCACCTCCTCCTCCTCCTCCTCCTCCTCCTCCTCCTCCTCCTCCTCCTCCTCTTTCTCCTCTTCCTCCTTTTCTTTTTTTTTTTGGTTTTCTGAGACAGGGTTTCTCTGTGTAGCCCTGGCTGTCCTGGAACTCACTCTGTAGACCAGGCTGGCCTCAAACTCAGAAATCCACCTGCCTCTGCCTCCCAAGTGCTGGGATTGAAGGTGTGTACCACCACTGCCCGGCTTACAAAATATTCTTGTACCACACATTGCACCCAGAAAGAGATAGCTCACTGGGTTTTTGCTGTTGTTTGTTTTTAGCAAATTTTGAGTTGTGTGCCCTCATTATTCACGTGCTGGGACTGGATGTCCCTTCTCAGGCTCTACTGTGGAAACTATGCCTCTATTCCTTGGATTGAAGCCTTCACCCTCCAAACTCACTGTTTGTAACTGAGTTTAATCACAGGCTAGCAACCCCCAGATCTACACTTCCACCCCACCTTTGGTTGGCCACTTGCCACTGTGTATCTCCACATGGTGTACACGGGACCCCAGAACTAACCCTTCCCAATTGAGGCTGACTATCTTCCTCGTTCTTTGGCCCTCACCCCTCCAGGCTCATCATTGGAGTGTCCTCCTCTGGGGATACCCACATGTTACCTAAGCCTTAAGTTATCTTCCTTCCCTACTTCCAGCAGTGACCAGACCCTGTCACCCTCACCCACGTCACATCTTCTTGGCAGAGAAAGAAACCACAGACAAGGGCCACAGAGCACCTGCTTCCATTTATGTGAAAGTCCATACCAAGTACGTTCGTGGACACAGAAAGAGTGGTGGCCACTCTGGGGAGGGAGATGGAGAACGGGGAGCAACTGAGTTTCCTTCTGAGGCGTTAGGATGCTTGCAACTGGATAGGGATGGTGCCTGAACTGAAGGCCACTGAGCTATTCAAATTAAAACGGTTTCACCATATGTGAATCTCGTCTCCATTGGCATTTGTCTGTCTCCTTATTTATTAAGGAGATAGCCTCCCATAAGCATATGGCTTGTGGGAGAGAATGAGTATATAGTTGTTTTTCCTGACAGCCTCTGCAGTGCTAACATTACAGCCGTGTACCACCCTGCCCAATCTGTAATTTAAATCTATTTGTCTACCCACTCACCCATCTTAGTTCACTATTTTTCTTCTAGATATTTATTTTTAAGTGTGTGTGTGTGTGTGTGTGTGTGTGTGTTTGTGCACATGCACGTGCACACAAGAAAACCAGAGGTGTCTGATCTCTTGGATCTAGAATTATGGAAAGGTCACCAGCTGCCTGTCATGGATGCTGGGATCAACCCCAAGTCCTCTGTTAGAGCAATGCACACTCGTCGGCCAGGGTGCTATCTCTTCAACCCCATGTCATGGTTCTGAATCCTGCTACCTTACCACTGATTGGCTCCCAGGGCAGAGTCAGACCTCCACTCCTGCTTCTATACCTTGTTAAGTCATTCTGTGATACCTTTAACCAAAGTCTAGTCCCTCCCCCACCCCCAACATTCCATGTCCCTCAAGTCCTGTCCTTCCAGACACGCCACCTGTATGGAGGTCCAATCAACTACCCTAGTCGTTCCTTAGATGCACCATGTTGTTTTCTCCTGCACACACAATTTCACTGATGCTCTCTTCAATGGAGTCCCTTAGCCTTTTTTATCCCTGGGGATCAGCTCACATGGTCCACGCAGATGTCTCTACCTAATTCCGCTGGCTCGTGCATCCTGCTCTGCCCTCGGGTACCACTCTCAAGCACTAGGTACTGTGTTGCCATTTGGCACTTTGCTTCTAACTTGGTAACTTTTTTATGAGTGATTTCTTCTCTATGTGTCCAGCACTTAACACAGCAGGTTCACAGAGACTTATCAGGAGAGAAAAGGGGTAGAGAAAGACCACTGTAGATTTGTGCCTGAATGAACTTTGATCTGGGCCCTCTATGAGCAGACCGGACTCAGAGGGAGACAGCATTGAGAGGTCCCTCTGAAGGACCCAGGTTGTCTGTACACTGTAGGTAGGCCCAGGCCCAATGGCCAGGGAGTCTGCTGAGAGAAGGAGAAATCCTGAGCATATGGAAAACAGGAGTGACCACTAGCTTTTTGCCTAGAGTTAGGCTGTTCTTATTTGCATTAGCAGTCTCAGAGCTGCATAGTGGGGCTCTGTCATTTTGACAAATGGCTCCAAGTGAATCTCCAGGTGCTCGGGAATTACCCTTCCCCTGGGAATGGACATGAGATGTGGCTGCATAGTCTCCCGTAGGTCCCCTAGGCTCTACCCTTCTCTGAAGCTGGTGTCTCCCTTGAGCTTGTAGTACACCCTGACACTCTAGCTTCTCTTCATTCCTTTCAGGACAACATTTGTCCAGCAGCTGCAATGGGACTCCACTGGGTGTCTGTTTACCTTGCTTTGAGAGTTCTTATTTGCTCTGCCTGTGATTTGTGCCTTTTGAGGCAACCTGCAGGCTGAGGAATGCACCGGGCAATGTGTCTCTCACACCATCATTGCTGGCACAGTGGCTTACTAGCCAGTCACACTGGACTTTTATTACACAGGCACATTTTAGATGTCTGCAGAGGCCTGTGGTGCTGTGGAGCCCTCAAATCACTGTCCTGGACATGCAGAACAGCCCCTTCCTATAGGTCAAGCCTCCACCCGCCTCCTCACCCCAGTATCACTCAGTCTGCCCATCCGGATGGAGCTGGTACTGAGTGGCATCTCTGGAGAAATCCAGCAGAGGGACCTGGGCCAAAGCTTTAGGGTCCCCTTCCCCCTCTGGCCACCAGCCCTGGCTGCCCTGCCACTGTTGGTAATTGTTAGGGGAGTACTGGGCAGACAGTGGGCGATTCAGTGAGCAGGCCTCTGAGCAACAAACCCCATGCTGTGCCTGAGCTATTCAGCGTGGGCCGAAAGGGTAATGGTGGCTAGCGGGGTATGCACGGTAACCCTCTGGGCTCTGGGCTGGGTTGTGGGGGCACTTTCCACAGCTTGCTCATCCCCCATCCTATCTCAGGTGAGGCAGATAAACTGAGGGTCTCAATGGGGTGGGAGGCCCTTGACTTGCTGCCCTCAGGGGATATAGGATGAAGAGAAGCCTCAGTGTGTGGAGGAAGGAGACTGTCTGTCGTGCATCGGGGACAAACTGTGATCAGGCGAGGGAAAGTAATACCTCTTAGATCCCAGGCAGATTAGCTGGTCAGGAGGCTGAGGTAAGCATCAAGACTGTGAGCCAAGATGGCAGAGTAGCCACTCTGAGAAACTCAGTTCTGTGTGTTCTTTGGACAATAGCCCATGTCAAACTCTCTCTGTCCCCTGGCCCCTAACTAGAGGCTGAGAAGATAGCTGGTCTCCAAGTCCTAGGCTACAATGACCCCGAGTCACTCATTTAACTTTTTCAGGCCCTACTTTGTGTCTGTGTGCTCATTTGTGTGAGCACATTGAATACATGTATGTCTACAGGTATGTAGCAAGCATGTAGAGGCCAGAGGACAGACAACCGTGGGTGTTGCTCCTTAAGAGCCATTCACTTTGTTTTTTGAGACAGGGTCTCTCACTGGAACTGGAAGACGGACAATTAGGTTAGGCTGGCTGGTCCGTGAACCCCAGGGGTCCATGTGTCTCTGTCTCCTGAGCTCTGGAATCACACGTGCTCACTGCCCAGCCTGGCTGTTTATACAGAGTCTGGGATCAAACTCAGGTACCTGTGCTTGTGACACAAATACTTTACCAACTGGGTTATCTCCTCAGTCCCTTCCTCAACTGTGTTTTAAATTAATTTTTTAAAACCCTGGGAAATAATATTGCAGGCACATAACCATGTACTATGTGATGTTTTGACACATGTATACATTCTGGTATAACTCTGTTTCCTCAGCTCTGAGAGGACAGGACAATAGAGGAGTCTCAGCGAAGTACCTGGTCTGGCACAGGCTCCACAGTAAGAGAGGATCAGGTGTCACTGCAGGCTGAACTTCTGCCATGTGGCCCTTAGCTTTGAGGACAGTCTCTGGTGCTTGCATATCTTTCTCCCACATTCTCCTCCAATCTGATGTGAGCACAGACTCATCTGACTTCAGCTGTGCCACCTCATATACTGCTTTCATGTCTGTCTGTCTGTCTGTCATCTATTGCCTTTTGAGACAGAGACTCATTATATAACTTCGGCTAGCCTTGGATATGCTATGGTAGATGAGGCTGGCCTCCAGCTTACAGTAAGTAATTTCCTTGGTTTCGTTCTTTAAGTGCTAGGGTTACAGCTGTGCACCGCCATGCCGGGTCTTCCTTTAGCCTCTCAAGGAGGAACTCTAGGCTGTACATTCTCTTTTATCTGAATTGAGACAGAGCCTCACTATGCACTTCTGGCTGCCCTGGGACTGCTAATGTATATAAGAATGGCCTCAGTTTGTAATGATATTCCTGTCTCTACCTCCTAAGAGATTACTGAGGGAAGGGTGTACCTACCACACCTAGCATATTCTCTGTTCAGGGAGAAGTTCCCTTCCTCTGCCTTTTTTATTGTTGCAACATTTGATGATACCATTTTGTTTAGTTTCTGCTCATGTGATGCTTGTTTTTGTATTCATGGGTTGGGTTGGACAATTTTTTATCCACCCTAAGCCCCACTTTGAAGTGTTTGTGATGTGGTTTTCTATGCCCATAGAAACTCAAGACCATGGAGAGCACAGTTTCCTGCCCTCAAGACCCACGGGAACAAGTCAGGGAGAAGCCATTACCTCTTGTGAATGATGCGAAGAGCCGGATGTTGTCCTGGGTGAGGGTTTGGTAGTAGGACCAGCTGAGGTACAGCACCAGGGGCACCCAGATGATGGGAACACTATACCTGCAGGCGGGTCATCGGAGTGAGGAGAGATACACAGAGGGAGGGAGAGACAACCTGATCCAGCTTCCCTGCAGCATACATTTTAACTATGGAGGGAGGAAGGTAATGTGAAAACCTGTGGTCCAAAGGGACAATGGCATGAAGAGCAGAGGAAAAGAGAAGCGAAGCTGTGAGTCCATCTGCCCCTGTCTCTTGAGATGAGTCTTGTGCAGAAATACTATAGTTACAGACTCTGGGCAGCTATAAAGACACTGACCTCTTGTGGCAGGAGGAACTAATTGCAGGAAAAATTGTTTCCATGGGCTTCTAACTCATTATAGAAGTTTGGAAAAGAGCAGGTGCAGGCACATGGAAGGTACCCAGATAGGAGAAGAAACCATTGCAGGAATTGATTATGGAAATAGCGGGGCTGCCCCACTGTCCCCAGTAATTTACAGAATATCCTTTCTTATAAGGAGGGACCCAACTGCTCTCTGCTTCTATATTTTACCGGTATTATCAGAGGAGAGGGGTGACCCATTCCAGATCCTGCATGGTGCTCACCAGACAGTCTTGGAGAAGGCCTCGATAAGGTCTGAGTGGAAGAGGCGAATGGGCCTGGCCACTGGTTGGTGAACCCACTCATCGTACTTTTCGCCCAAGTGGCCCACCTGCCACAGGAGAGGTTTCTGCCAGTCCACCAGGTCCTGCAAAAGATTAAATCAAAACCTTGAGATTCTGATAACCATTTACACAATGGTTATAGTGTCCTGCTCCTTAGCACCATCTCGGCTTGTGTGGTCTACGTGGAATCACCCACACAGTGGCTTTTGGAGAGGGAAATCCATACCCAACTATATTGCCCCTTCCAGTCCCAGGATGTGAAATCCACATCAGACCAAGCAAACTTAGGCCAAGAACCATCAGATGCCAGTGCCTCCCACTGGGGTTGTTAAGTTGGTAGGGTAAGTCTGGAGTTACCATCAACTAATGACTCAGACAGTGTCAACTATGGCCAAACCAAGAGTTTGAAACCTGAATATGATATCTAAGAGCCCATGCTGGACTCTAAACATACAAAACCCAATATATTCTGCATTGCTAGGACCTACATCATAAATGAATGAGGCCCCTTTTCCTCCAGTGCTGACTTTCTTCTTGATGCTGCCCTGGATAACTCACTCATCCATTCATTGAAGTAATCACTTGATCAGTTGCTTAACACTTGATTTTGTGAGTGTACACATGGGTGTGCTATGTGCACACTCAACATGTATGTAAGAGACCATCTTTGTTTCACACAACTTGGTGCTTAGCATGGAGACTCTGGAGTCAATCCTGGGTTCAAATCCTGGCTCTACCACTCAGTATGTGCCTTTGGGAAAATTATATGAACTTTCTGGAACCCAGTTCCCTCAGCTATAAAACAGAATAATAAGTGTCAGTGGAAGGTATTCAGCAGGATGAAGCATATTTAGTGCTGATTCAAAGATGCCACAATTTAGAGGCAAGAGGACTGACAAAGGTAAGCAAGGGAGACTTGGAACATGATCTGGGATTTGTTCGTAATGTGTAAGATTTGACTAGGTGGAGAGGCTGACGGCAGAGAGCATATGAGTACAGGTCTGGAGTTAAGAACAACTGTGGCCCCCGTCACAGAGAAGTCCCTTACCACTGCTCTGTGGATTGCAGAAAGAAACCTGCTGAGGGCCTAACAGGACACTCCATTCGGGTCTAGTGTTCCATCTACCTGACCAGCTGCTCTCTAGACACACATTATACAAACCTCAGCAGCACTCATAGGCTCACTCCTGGAGAAAAGATCAGAGACCCTATTTATTTTTCAAATTTAAAGATTTATTTTTATTAGTGTTTCTCTCTCTCTCTCTCTCTCTCTCTCTCTCTCTCTCTCTCTGTGTGTGTGTGTGTGTGTGTGTGAGAGAGAGAGAGAGGGAGGGAGAGAGAGAGAGAGAGAAAGAGAGAGAGAGAGAGACAGAGAGACAGAGAGACAGAGAGGAAGAATGGAGATCAGAGCACTGGATCCCCAAACTGGAGTTATAGGTGGCTGTGAACTGTCTGTTTTAAGTGCAGGGAACTAATTCCAGGTCCTGGGCCATCTCTAGTCCCCAGAAACCCTATGTGTATTTCACACACACACACACACCTCACACACACACACTCACATACACTCTCTCACACACACTCACACACATGCACACACACTCACACACACTCTCACACACTCACACACACTCATGCACACACACTCTCACACACTCACACACACTCACACACACTTATGCACACTCGCACACACTGTCACACACTCTCACTCTCACACACTCACACACTCTCTCACACACACTTATGCACACTCGCACACACTGTCACACACACTCTCTCACACAACACTCTCACACACACACTCACACACACA
>JADRCH010000090.1:1526986-1569349 GCA_019843965.1 Rhynchomys soricoides
CACATGCACACACAACTCTCTCACACACATACACTCACACACACACAACTTTAAATCTGTGTTCTGACTCACAGAGTACAATGTGTAATTATTATATACAGGTTAACATGGACATAGAGTGAAGAAATGTGTCCAGAGTTTTACTCATAGGATTACAGAGCCAGAGTTCATGAGGCCTTACTTGTGGGGAAGGAGATGTAGTTGGAGATTTCTGATGACTTAGTGTATTGAATAAGATGAATCTGGAGTCCAAACAGTAAAGAGCAATGAACTTAAAGTCAGGGGCCCATATTAAAATCCTGGCCTTGCTGCTCTTCTGCCATGAGACCCCGAGCGAGCATCCATCTGTATGTATCTCTCAGAGCCACTCAGTTTCTTGTGTGTAAAGCTTGTAGTCCAATAACCCATAATCAGAGTGGAGATCTTCAATACAAGGGATCAGTCTTCAACAAGGGGAGGTGGCCACCGCAGGAGGAAAGGTGGGAGGACAGGGAAGGGAAGGAGAGGAAGGACAAGCAAGCCTGAGAGAGAGAGACCCACAGTGATTCAGGAAACCTGCCTGTTCATTCTTCACCGGCCTCCTTGCCAAAGCTGGCTCAGCCCCAGCAGGTCTCCCAGGAGCCCTTGTGTGCTCCCAGCCTCTCTGAAGCCTTTCTACTGTGGCCACCAGAGTTTTGGGAAAGGGGGTGTGGGTTCTGGAATCGGCAGGTGAGGCCACCAGTCACTCTTGTGTTTGTGACCAGGGCAAGAGGTGCAAACCTCACTTGGTTGCTGCTCTCCTCCTGAGCGTCTCCTTAACCTTGTGCCTTGGTCCAGTGATACAGGCAATCTCATGACTTCCATGTCTATCCGGAGTCTTCAAGTATGCACACATGCACACTGTATACCTTCCAGTAGACCCTGTGTATACTCTATTGTGCATCAACCTGCAGAGCCTCACCCCTAGAAGGGCCTGTGCAAGGTCACATGAGAGCTTGAAGTTTTGCCCCAACCTCAGCACTCACTGAGCATATGCTACATGTCAACCGTGACTGTAAGAACTCTACATGGTTTAAGGCATTCACTTGTTTCTCAGCATTCCTGGATGAACAGGTAACTACAATTATTGTCATCTGCAGATGTGACACTAGTCTGTTAAGGTTGCCCTGGTATGTCTTCTTGGTGAACTGCCCTTTTACTTTGGGGGAATAGTCACCTGAGTTCCCCATAGTGTTCCTCGCCCTGAAATCTTCCTTGGTACCCTGGAAGGGTCACTTGACTCTGGGGGCCTGAAGGCCTTGCCTGTACCCCCATAAACATCCCTATCATCATTAAGGGAAATTAGCAATAATTTTACAAGAGGGTCTTTGTCCCGCTATTCCAGGGGTGTAAAGTGGCATGTCCACACAGGTACAGAAGTGCAAGCCTACTGACTTTCTCCTATGCTTGGGGTAACGATTGAGGCTCAGAAGGCTGGCTCTTGAAATGCCGGGTTGGTTGATTCTAGAGTGGAAACCTCCTATCTCCTCCCATAGCTTGTTCATTTGATGTTTGTCTGTTTGTTTGTTTTTTTAAAGATTTATTTATTTTATTTTATAAGTATGCTATAGTTGTCTTCAGACACACCAGAAGAGGGCAACAGATCCCATTCCAGATGGTTGTGAGCCACCATGTGGTTGCTGGGAGTTGAACTCAGGACCTCTGGAAGAGCAGTCAGTGCTCTTAACCGCTGAGCCATCTCCCCCCATTTATTTTGTATGTGTGCGTGCAGGTACAGAAGCTCTTTTGAGAGTGTGTCACAGGGTGCTAGCAGGTCAAAGACAGCCTCCAGGAGGTTGGTTTTCTCCCTACACCATATTGGTCCTGGAGACTGAACTCAGGTTGCCAGGCTTGGCACCAAATGCCTTCATTGGCTGAGCTGACTCACATGCTCCTGGTGGTGTATTCTGAGACAAGATCTTATTATGCTATAGAGCCCTGGATGACTTGGATTTTGCTATGTTGCCTGCCTCTGCCTCTCAAATGATATTACAGGCATGTGCTACCGTATCTGTTTGTAGCACCCTCAAAATATTTCCCAAGAGCTAAGCCCTTCATCTGGTATGAGGTCCTTCACCTGCTGCTAGCTCCTCCCTCCACCTGCTGCTAGCTCCTCCCTCCACCTGCTGCTAGCTCCTCCCTCCACTTGCTGCTAGCTCCTCCCTCCACCTGCTGCTAGCTCCTCCCTTTGCCCAGTGCTAGGCCCTGGTTTAGCTGCTATGTGTAAACTGTCTGTCTCTTTCCTTCCTTCCTTCCTTCCTTCCTTCCTTCCTTCCTTCCTTCTTTCTTTCTTTCTTTCTTTCTTCCCTTCTTCCCTCCTTCCCTCCTCCTCCTCCTCCATCTTCTTCTACAGTTTTCTTCTAGTCCTCATTACTGAAGGTCAGCATCCTCCCCATGTGGGAAGAGGTTCTCACTTGCTGATCATTTCCAACATGGCAGCTGGCAGAAAGCTGATTTCGAGAAGGGGTAACTGTTGGCCAACTGCTTAGGTAGAATCTGAGGTAGAAAGGAGCTAATCTTTCTTTACCAGGTGCACACTTCCTTAGCCCCCTGCCCTCTCATGCAAGTGGCTTTCTCCACTGAGCTGGCCCCTTGGGCTAGTTCTCCCAGTCTATGCTGCCTAAGGCTCGGGGCATAGAGGGAAGACACTGTAAAGGTCTAGGGCCGCCATAGGAGGTTGGAGAGGAGGAGGAGAGAAAAATAGGACACAGATCATGCCTCCAGCTCCCAGGCATCTGGACTCCCCTCACTTTGAGCCTGTGTGACCTGATAGGCATAACAGGCAAGTCTAGTGCACAGTGCAGGGCTGTGTGGATGAAAATGAGGATATGCTCTGGGTCTTCTTTGGTGGTTTATAGACCTGAGCAACAGGCTGGGCCTAGGATGCAGAGGCAAGTCAGTGAGTGTCTAGGCCAAGCATCTTATGTACCCCATGCCCTTCCCCCAACACAGCTCTGCCCCTGCCCAGCCAGGAAGGGGGAGGTTGCTCCTGGCTATGCCAGGAATGCAGCTGGCAGCATTGTGCAGCAGGAGGAAAGGGCAGCCTGCTACTCAGAGAGTGGGCAGAGGGCCTGCTGCCAGGGTGATGAGGGGTTGCCTCCGCTTTCCTTCCTTCTCATCCCCGAGATTCCCATCCACCTGGGCAGCGCAGAACACTCCTCCAGGGCTGCCTCAACCTACCAGCAAGTGCTTAGGGTCCACTTCTCCCCGGGGGAGCAAAAGCAAGAGGTGGCAGCTGCCTGGTGCCAGTAGCTC
This sequence comes from Rhynchomys soricoides, assembly GCA_019843965.1. NCBI lineage: Eukaryota > Metazoa > Chordata > Mammalia > Rodentia > Muridae > Rhynchomys > Rhynchomys soricoides. The sequence goes on from JADRCH010000090.1 coordinate 1,530,260, forward strand.
CTCCCACTGCCATGAGCTCAAGCTATTGTTTAAGGAAAAGTCCAGTGAACCCCAGAGCATCTACTCTAGGGCAGCTTTCTGAGCCAGAGGGGCAGAGGAAGCAACAGACCAGTGGGGAGAGACTCCTAGGGACAGAAAGCTCCCTAGGAGTCCTGGCTACCTTTTCTACATCCTAGTGATAAGCCATCCTGGGGTCTCAATGCATACTCATTATCCTTCATAAGCCTTAATCTACAGATTGTTGGGGACTGTGATGACCTCACATTACAGGTGATAATAGTGAAGGTTGGCTGCTCAGCACAGATGCTAGGGTTGGACCTGACCCTGAGCACGGGGCTCAGAGCTTGAGTTCTTTTCTTAGCACCTGGAGACCTAGACCACCAATCAGTGAAATCAGGGGCTCTCAACTGTGAATTCCCTAGCACAGAGCTGTGGGGATTCTGCACCAGTGCCTAGTGTTAGCTGGAGCATCAGGCTGGTTTGCTGTGGTTCTGTCAGGATTGGAACAGACCGCTCCTGAGCAGAAAAGGAGGGACAAACTCAAGAACACAGGGGTAGCTCTGGATCACCTGACTTTTCCTCTGGTACTCTGTGTCTCTCCACTTAGGATACATGAAGTCTGGGGAGTTGGCAGAGTACCCAGAAGTGAGCCAAGCTAGAGCTCACAGTCTGGAGTTCTATCATTTCATGGGTGTGGTTTTGCTATGGTACCCTTGTTTTGACCTGAGTCCTTGTTGATCTATGTTAAAATCTCCAAAGAACAGAGCCCATCTGGACAACATCAGCACTTTGGCAGCTCTGTAGACCCTAGGAACTCCTGATATTAAGGGTTATGTGTATGGTGTTGAGGTCAGGGCAGGGACTTCGAGGAACTGACCACCACACTGTCTAGGTGGTATGCAGAGAGATGTTTATTCGTGCTTGTATGTGTCTGAGTGTGCACATGTGTATGAGTACAAATGCACACATGTGTGGAAGCCAGAGGTAGATCTTAGGTGTCTTCATATTATTCATTCATTCATTCATTCATTCATTCATAGAAAGCTCTGGGCTAGCCAAGGGTACATAGTGAGAGTGTGTCACAAAAAGAAAGAAAACCATCTGAAGCTATGCTGATCTGATGCTCCTCCGTTGTCTAGAGGGTCCTGGGAGAGACGCTTCCACAGACTCCTTAAATCCCATCTGCTCTGCCTGCTTCCTGGATAGCTTTGGCTGTTCTGGAATTCATTTGGAAGGTCTCTTGCCTTCCAAAATGCAATGGGTACAGAAGGCTAACCAGGGAGGGCTCTGAAAAGAACACAGTAAGTAGCCTAAAAATGGGTCAGGCTGAAGGGAGGTGTGCCCAGGAGTCAAGAGTGATGGGGAACTGGGGTACCAGGCCAGCTGGGGGAATGGAAGACATTTGGGCGTGGGAAGATCTGGGTGTGGGAAGGAGCTGCAGCCTTGTTTTTTGCCTCCTAAGGAAGCCTGAGTCTTATTCAGCTGAGAGATTCAAGAGGTAATCTAGATCATTCTGGTAAAATTCCACACAGCCTGAAAGTCAGACCTAGCCTCCTATGATGTGACATCAGAGTCTCATGCTTTTTGTGTTAGATTCTCCCAACTCAGTGTGGTCAGCCCTAAGCTAGTCTCACTGTGTTGGCTAAGAGGATTTGTGCCTATAGTACCTTCCACTGGCTACTCACAGCCCCCAATGAGGAAACACTGACTCATTCCTTGTCTTCATTAAAGCCTCTTCTGTTCCAGGGCAAAGTCCTGTCTCTAGTCATCAGTGCCCTTGGTTCCTCATTTGTTCCAGCCATATGCAGAACAATCCTAAAGTCCCTGGATTACTAGAGAAGCTCATGTGCACTAGGCACCTCTCTCCTCTCCTCTCCACCTTGGGCACTGCCCAAGCCCTGTGTGAGATGAAAGTAATTATGACCCCCTCCAAGAATGGGAGCCAGAAGTGTGTTCTTTCTGGAAACATGAAAGGCTTTCCATGTGACTTGAGCAAGTCTTTCTTCTTGGTGGCCCATTTTCTTCTTGGTCCCATGGTTCTCTGGAGGGCATAGGTCATGGAATAATCTCCCAGCTTCACAAGCTGGATGCACCACTTTTCTGTCATGGGAGCTCTCCAGAGGTTGTCCTTATAGACAGGATCTCTAAGTCCTGGGGCCACAGACTTTTGAGAGTCCTGGTCAGAGGGGCCTAGCAAACCAGCTGTCAGAAGCTCCTTTGAGATCCATGTCTCTTCTCTGATCACCTGTATTCCCTGGAATGCTTCCTGTACTTCTTTGTGTTGTCATGACTGTGTTGAGGAGGGAGGAATAGCTGTCCTATGTGTTTCTGTGCCTCTGATGTCCACTGCAGGCAGAGAGCACACAGGCCAGACCCTTGGAGGCATGCACACTCATGTCTATTCTAAGAGATAACAACTTTGGGGGCAGTGCTGTGATCCAAGATGGAGGGATGTTATTTCTAACATCTGAGCATGATTTTCAACCAAGTCCCTCTGGACAATGCTGCTTTTCTATATTCTCTATAGGGAGCCCCTGCTCACTCTTTCAGATCTCATCTCACGGCATCTGCGTGGTCTTTACATTACAAATGACATTTAAGACTCTGCATATGCCTTCAGCTTTCCTTGGCCCTATCTGCCACATAACATTTGCAGGTACCAGGACTTTTTTATCCACAAGGGACTCTCCTGAGTGATCATAGGTGCCAGGATCAGATTTGCCATGTGCACTGGCCAGGGTGGGTATGTCAACCCTGTTATTGTCCCCTTTCTAGCTTCAGGGTTCCTGATGGAAGACCTGTCTTATTCCAGGTTAGTTAGGGTGAGTATCTTGCAGAGATCTGATGTACCATTTTCCCCAGCTTCCCATCAGCAACCCCTCTCCCCACCCCAGTCCCAACATCTGCAGCTAGGTTTGCCGCCCCAGGTCACACTTGGGCATCGTGAGCACCAGTGTCTCTTCTCATCTTCCCTGGGCACACATCATGGCTTCTAGCCCCATCCCAGTCATCCCCAATGTCCTGTGCCAGCTACCTTGTCCCAGTCCACCACTTTGAACCGTGGCTCAATAGCAGCGTCTGTCTTCTGAGTCTCTGAAGAGGCTACAGCACCATTCTCTGTGGGATCCTGGAAAGAGAAGACACAAAAATCACTCATAGGGTGAGGGAAGAGGATGGAGCCCCCAAGCGCCTCAAGCAAAAGAGCTGGGAATGGGGGGAAAAACATGGGTGGGACTGGGGTGGGTGGAAATCAAGGACATCAAGAACTTTTGCAATCAGAGACACTGGTGTGGGTGTCATTATTCTTTGTGCTTCTCCACTACAAAACAAAAATGAAAGACGCAGAAATATCTGGGAAAGCAAGCAAACTGTAAAGAAATAAGAGAAGCAAGGGGTAGATGCCAGGCCCAGCAGGTGTTAGGCAAACCAAGTCCCAGAGAGGCATCAAGGGCACCCGGTGGGGCTCGTTGTGCCATACCTGAGGATGTCGCCCCTCCTTCCCTTCTTCTTGGTTGGTTGTTTGATAGATTGTGTGGGTCACAGGATGGTCCATGTGATCTCAGGAAAATAAGGCATCTGGGAGCCAGTTCCTCCAGCTATCCCAGTTAGTCCCGGGTCATATGTGAGACAGAACTAGCTGAGTGTGCCCAACTGGGCTCAAGGTTAAGTTAAACTAGCAAAGAGGCAAAGCCAGAAGGACATGGAATGTGGTGGAGCGCAACTTCTGCTAGCTTCCACATCACGTGGGGTGAGGCCGGAGAAAGCAGATTTGTACAGAAGTAAAACTCAGGCTTCCCTGTAGGAAGAGCAGGGACAGACCTTGCCAGAGGGACCTCTCTGAGTCCCTGTGCCCCCAAACAACCACAAGCCTAGATATTAGCAAGAGGTTTAGGAGCTCTGAGAGGACAGCTGGGATGTCTTTTTACTTTCCCTGAGACAGAGTATATAGCCCAGATGATCCTTAAACTCACTCTGCAGCCCAGAATGACCTCAAACTCATTCTCTGTGACAGCCTCCCCAGAACTGGGATTATGGGTGTGCACCACCAAGTCCAGCATCATTGGGGTTTGCTACAATGCTTACATTTTCCTTTCCAATAAGCCTAAGGGAGCTTGATGGTGATCGTGTTGGCATTTTCTGGGAGAAACCCAGATACAATCAAATGTTTTATAGTTTTGCAGCTCAGTATAATACCTGCTTCTTAAAAGATATATCTATGTGTGTGTGCATTTTTCATTGAGATAGAGACTTGCTTTTTATCCCAGGCTGGTCTCAAAACTACCACCCTCCTATCTCAGCCTCTCCTGTGCTAGGATTATAGATATGTATACACAGCTTCCAAACATGAATTTAAATTATTATTACTTGGGGGTGGGTTTTTTGTTTGTTTGTTTGGTTGGTTTAGTTTGTTTTTTTTGAGACAAGGTTTCTCTACATAGCCCTGGCTGTCCTGGAACTCACTATATAGACTAGGTAGGCCCTGAACTCACAGAGATCTACCTGTCACTACCTCCCAAGTGCTAGGATTAAAGGCGTGTTCCACTACCACCTCAGTAAGCTTGTTTTATTTTTAACTATGAGTATGAATATGGGTATGTGCACATAAGGCCAGATGAAGGTATCAGATCCCCTGGAGCTGGGCTCACAGGTGGTTGTGAACTGTCTGATGTTGGTTCTGGGAGCTGCGTGCACTCTTAACCACTGAGCCAGCTCTCCAGCCTTTTGTGATTTTTTTATTTTTTATAGCACATTATACACGGAAACTCCCTAAGGATTCCTGGTAAGCTTTTTTCTCCCGCTTTGTCAGCAATTCAAGTATCTTTCTTGTTCCTTTCAGGTTGGTTGGTTGGTTGTTTTTTTCCCTTCAGGCTCTCATTCTAGCTCAGGCTGGTCTGGAGCTTACTTGGTAGCCCAGGCTAACCTAAAATTGTTGGTGCTCCTCCTATATTAGCACTGAAATTACAGGTGTGAGCCACCACACACAGCCTTACAGTTCTGTTTTAGTCTCAAAATATTCCTGAGGGCTTTAGCCACTGTGTTATCAACCCCTCTTTCCTAGATAGCTATTTTCTTCTGCTTACTCCTGTGATGGCTATTCTTGGTTGTCAACTTGACTGCATCTGGAATTAACTGAAACCCAAAATGAGCAGGCACAACTGTGAGGGGTTTTGTTCTTAATTAAATCATTTGCGATCCGATTCTCCCACTGCTCCCTTGGCAGGTCACAGCAGTTTGTGCGGTGGTGGCAGCTCTGTGACAGGTTCGTCATGGCACTTGGCACTGCCATGGTGCCCAAGAGGAAGGTTAGCAGGGATTGATTGGCGAAGGTGGAACCCATGCACTACTCCCCGACGATGTTAGTGATAGCTGGAAACGATAAGTCATCAGACAAAAAGTATAAACAAAAGGGAAGAGGGAGAGTGAAAAAACTCATTTGAAGGCGGAAGATCCACTTGTAATCCGTATTTCTGCAGGAGGATACATCTGTGATCCAGATCTTTTTTGTTTGTTTGTTTGTTTGTTTGTTTTTTGAGACAGGGTTTCTCTGTGTAGCCCTGGCTGTCCAGGAACTCACTCTGTAGACCAGGCTGCCTCTGCCTCCCAAGTGCTGGGATTAAAGGCGAGAAGATAAACCTCTATAATCTGGGTCACACCTTCTGCTGGCAGCCTATATAAGGTCATGGAAGAAGGAAGTATTCTCTCTCTCTCTCTCTCTCTCTGCCTACTTGCTTTCTCTCTTGCTAGCAAGTCCATTCCTTCACTGGCATTAGAACCTACTTCTTTGGGATTCTCACATGTATTGAAGACCAGCATCCCCCCCCCACACATACAAATAAAAGTACTTTTAAAGATGACTATCAGCAACACTGCACAAACAAGAGAAGATTCAATACCAAATATGTAGGAAATACAGGTTTACAGCACAAAAGGCATATTCTACAAAAGAGCAGTTGGCAACTTTATATTAACAGCGGAAACAAAATATTTTAAAAATATTTGTCAACACAGGAAAGTTACAAAGTAATTGACGTGGGACTGTAGATAGAAGCTATGAGAGGAAATAGACCAACTGTTCACTTCTAACCAATTCCACTTGGGAGATCATTGAAAGTTCAGTTTCACAGAGATGGCAGCTACAAACAGAAACAAATCCGTTGAGGTTTTTCTGTTCAGTTCAGAAAGTACTCTCTTTTAACTGGGAGAAGTTAAGGGGCAGCTGCTCAGGGCCCTGTTTTCCTAAGAACCAGGAGGCAGAATGTGTTTTCACATGGAAGTGTGACTCAGCTGCTCGAATGCCAGTATGAAGTGGCCAGTGGTTCTTTCCAGAGAGTTCCTTTGAGTCATGGACCAACCCAGAGTGAGAGCTGATATCCATAAAGGATGAGGAGAAGAGAGACACAGAGAAGGTGCAGGCATGATCTCTTCCTGTCTTTTTTTCTCTTCTGCTGCCCAAGCCTAATCAGACCTTGAGGCCTGGACGCCATCAGATGGAAGTGTCATGAGCTACCGCTTTCAACAATTTCTGGAGTGACCACATGAACAAAGTACTCTCTGAGTGGTCGTATGGGACAGCACCCTTCTCTGTCAGAGGCCTGAGGTAGGATCATAAGACTTAACAAGCATCCAACATGGGAAGAGACTCCAAGGACAGCTAGAGCCGCCACACACGGACATCACCTATAACAGGAATACTCTGGTTAGGCATGTTCCCCCCACATGTCTTTTATCATTAATTTTCTTAAGACTAGCTGTGAGTTCCCAGAGGGCCTAGAAAACCTTTTCTACATGTAGACAGAAGATCCTCTGAATGAGGTTCTCCTAGTCCCATTCCTGGGGGTTTGGGGGGATGTCCAGGAACTGAGACCTGCTGGCAGTGGCTGTCACTCATACCACACGCATAGGTCTAGATCTTGTTTTTCAGGCTAATGTTTATTTTGTATTCAGGTTGGGCTCACCCCTGCATTCCACAAGCAAACACCATTCATGAAGCAGAAGTATGCAAAGGTCACTCTAGGGAAATAGAGTACAACCCTAACTTTTTTTCTTTTGAAACTTCCACAATGCATTTAAAAGATTCTCTTGATCCTAGATCCTGGAAGGAAACCAAAGGGAACTTTATAAACCAACAAAGAATCCCAAAGCTAAGAAAACTGTTCTAGTTGATGCCTTTAGATTGGATGAGTTTTAGTATTGGGGAGGAAGGTGAGTAATTCTGTAGTCACACTTGTTTTGGCCTTCACAAGAATGATTAACACAAGAGCTAATGAGTGTGCCTTGACAATGAGTGTCCCTTTCCACCTATGTCTAGTGACAGCTTTCTTATTTAGGGGAAAGGTGACTGAGACAGGGTTTTGCTATGAAGTCCAGGTGGGACTTGAATTCATCATCTTTCTGCCTCAGCCTCCTGGTTGCTGAAATCACAGGCATTATCACAATGCCTGACAAGCAACCATGTTCTCATAAATCCACGTGAGGGACACCAGACAATCCTGTGTGTCTGGGTTTCTCCCAAATTCTTTACTGTGGGAAGATACACAGGTGCTCAGGGCTGCAAGCTTGCTTGCTTGCTTCCTTCCTTCTTTCTTTCTTTGCCTGTTGATTGCCTCTCCAGCTAGATTGTGAGCCCCTCAAGGTGGGGTTCTGCTGGCCTTGCCTATTCTGACGCACAGACCCTGGGATGACACTCAAACACTTACTGAATGAGAGGATTCAGTCATTTATCAGCAGATGAATGGCCTGTCTAGGCGCTAAGATATGAAGAGGGGTTATACGTGGGCAGGGTGACAGAAGAAGACTGTTCCAGTGCCTTCCATGGGCTGCTTTTCCTTAGAAAGAGAAAGGCAGCTACAAGGGATCACCAATGCAATTTACCAAGGAGGTGGCGTAGACTGGCACTGTACTTTCCCAGCTAAGAGTCACTGGACCTGCTTGGAGAGTGAGGTGGGCATTCTGATCTCCTTAAACCCCTCCAGCCACACTCTGAAGCCATATGGGGCAGACAGCAGCACCTCCCTAGTTTCTCTAGACTCAATGCCAATTCCTGGCTGGTCTCAAGGTGTCACTTGCTCTTGTCTTGTGGCAACAGTCCTGCTTACATCTCTTGGCCTTTCTCCCCAGTCAGCTTTCCCACATCAAGCTCAAAACCATTAGACCCAAATACACAGAGTACCTGCCAGGCGTTCATTAGCAGCTCCCGAGGTTTCCAATAGCTTCATCAATACATTTATTTCTTGGGGACAGCCCACGGCAGGAGAAGAACTCAAAGCAGCCTCCAGTTTGCTATATCCAGTCAGTTCTAGAATAAGGGGTTTAGTTTAATCCAAATTCCACCGCCCTGCTGTGACCTCCTTGTCTTCCTCTTGGAGAAGGAAGTCAGTTCTCTCTGGTAAGGGCACCCCAACTCATTGCTTCTATCTTCAGAGGCCGAATAGGTGACAGTATTGAGTAGTCAGGGTGTGGCTCATGGCTCAAGCTCCTTTTGTTCATAGACAATGTCTAAACAGGAGTAGTCTTCCATAAACTGAGACATGCTTGCATGGATTTTCTCTCAAACTAGAGCCACCAAAAACGACTCAGTGCATGAGTTTCTCATTGCTTTTCAAGATACTAGACAAAAGCTGGGCTTATTTTGTCCCTTGGCTTGAAGATGCAGTATCCCATGGTAGGGAGGCCATGGTGGCAGAAGTGTGAAGTAGCTGGTTACATGGGATGCATAGTCAGGGAGCAGAGAGAGATGAGGCTAGTTGTCATCTTACTTTCTCCTTTGTATTCTGTGACACCAACATCCAGGGTAATTCTTCTCTGATTAGTTGAACCTTTCTGGGAATATCTTCCTCAGAGGTGTGTTTCCATGGTGATTCAAAATCCCATCAAGTTGATAAAGAAGATTAAGCATCACTTTCAGATAAAAGCATGAGATACCTTTTGCTACAAGCATTGGCACAGAAGGAAGGCAGGCAGTAAGGGAATACTAATCAATGCTCAGTATAAAGCAGTAAGGAGACACTAATCAATGCTTGATGTCATGTGATCTTGGGCTCTGGGAGAATGGTGAGAATAGTCAGACTGTAGAGAATGTCCTGTGATGAAGGGGCAGCTCTGACACAGGTCCAGGCCATGGGATATGGGGGCCTGTTTCATCAAACTTAATGCTTTCTAAGAAGATCCAGAAAACTAGATTTTTATATGAAATTTCTAGTATTTTTTTCACTTCCCCACTTCTTGTAGATGCTTGGAAAATGCTCTACTGAGTTCCAGACCCAGCCCAGGGATTTGCATTTTTAAAAAATTCTGTCGTCCAAACTTACATGCATGAATATAAATACAGTTCTCAGTGTGGCTGTTGGAAAACTCCTGGTGAGCTGCTAAGTGTGGGTGCCTCACTCGTTGAGAAGGAGGGGCAGGGATAGCCATGAACAAGGATTTTGTTCTTCCCCAAATTCCCAGAACAAAGAATCTAGATGGGGAGGCTGGGCTTCACCCACAGGGAACAGGTATTCAGGAAACACAGTAACAAGGCCCTGGGTGGATTGGGTAATACGCTGGCATTTAAGGAAACAGGGTCTTACGATACATGAAGGGAGACCCCAAGCCTCCTCCTCCCTCCAACAAAAGATGATAAGGATTAGCTTCAAGAGGAAGCAGAAGGTAGGAGCTTGGCATGTTGGTAGATGTTCATTTATACTTGTGATCCTTCCTTCCCTTGTCTCTGGGAAGGAGCCACAGGCCACACACCAAGAATGTCATTTTCAGAGTGTCACTTCACAGGAGAGCACACCCTTCCTCACTCATAATCCTTTAAACCCCAGCATTTCAGAATTGGACCTTATTTGGAAATACAGAAGAAGGGATTAGAATATGTTCTGATGTAACATATTCTTATATAATGGGGAAACTCAGTGTAGACGGGCACTATGAAGATGAAGGCACAGACAAGGACAATGTATCAAGAAGCCAGGGAAAACCATTCTAATAGAGAATGCTGGGGTGCCGCCTGGAACACAGCCCTCAGAAGGAACCCACGAGTTGTGTATACCTTTAATTGTTAACTCACCAGAACCTAGAGTCAACTGAGAGGAAAGCCAGGATTGAGGGAATGCCCTGTGGGCAAGTCTATGTGGGACTATCTTAACTGTTAATTAGTATAGGAGGACCCAGCCACAGTGGGTGGTATCATTCCCTAGGCAGGCAATCTTGGCTATATATAAAAAGCTAACTAAACATAAGCAGGCAAACCAGCAAGCAGCATTTCTCTATGGATTCTGCTTCAAGTTCCTATCTGTGTTCCTGCTCTGACTTCCTTCTATAGTAGATTGCAATCTGTAAGATGAAATTAACCCTTTCCTCCCCTAAGTTGCCTTTGGCCAGAGTGTTCTATCACAGCAGCAGAGATGAAACTAGAACCTTATGACACCATGGCCTCAGTCTTCTGGCCTCCAGAACTTTGAGGTTACACCTGTTCTCTAATACACCTAGACTGTAATAATTTGTCATTAAAGTCTTATTTGGTGTCTCTTGGGATCCATACCAGGCCTTGGGGAAAGAGGAAGTCAATGGAGATAGAACCATACTGAAGGTATGGTTGAAGGGGATATCAACATTGATGTGGAGTCAAGGTCTACATCTCATCCTATGCCAAGATGTCAGAAAGCTGAGTGTCCTGGTCAACACAGCCATCCTTCCTGGCCCATGGTGGTAACCCATGCATACCGATTAGAAGGGACGTTCAACTGTTTCCCTTCCTGGCTCAGAAAAAGCCTGTCCCCTTCTTTAAGGCCCAAGAAGTCACTCCCCAGTTTTCTCCACTTAGAAGTATTGTGCATCAGAAGCAGGCTATGCTTGGGTGGGGGGTGATAATAAACTGGTGCTCTCTTTAACACGAACCCTGTTCTTTGAACCTCTCATCTCTTCCCCTAATACATAGCTCCTGGGACAGCCATGGCATCTCCATGGCCAGCTAGCATATCAGTAGTATCAACATATATCTCCCTGAGAGACTTGCAGGATAGTCAGAGGAAACTGAGGACCAGGAGGACCAGGTAACCTGTGCAAGATCTCTCAGAGGAGTAGTCTCTGAGAAGGTCAGAGAGATGTCCTCTTCCGGGACTTCTCAGACAAGATTCTGCTCTAGGAGGGACTCACTGGGATGTCTCCAAACCCCCAGCCAGGGTCCCTGTCTCATCCCCCAGCATTCTTCCAGTCCCCAGGCCCTGTCTTCCCTGGAGAGGGAATGCTTGGAGGGCTTATGGGGAGAGAACAGTCAAGAACAACAGAAAGCCTGCGTGCTGCAGCGCAAACAAACAAGTCCAGCATACAGGCTATCTGAAAGGAGGCAGTGTATGACGGGCGGGGGCTGCAGGGGGAGGGAGGAACCACATAAAGGAATGTTGTTTGAGAAAGCTGGGGCTGGGCACTAAGGGATGGACAGATGTCCTTTTATCCTTCAGCCTGGGTTGTGCTTGAAAACCCTTTCTGTGAAATGAAACTGGTGCCCCTGGCCCTGCATCCAGCTGCCCCCAGCCCCTGGAGGCACTGAGGAGGTGTAGCTCCACACACCTGATAGCACACTGTCCAAGGATAGGTGCAAGGGGCAGGGCCCCGAGAGGAAGATGATGGTGCCAGAGCTGTCTGGAGCCATAGGGAGAGCAGTCTTTGCTAAGAGGGCTTTGTTTTGACAAGTCCACCTTCAGGTGCCCCGGGAGCAGCCTCCTGGGAGATGGCTGTTTAGAGAGCTGGAAACTTTAGCTGCAATGAAGGCAGCAGGCCCTGGTAGTTTCTACTTCTAAAAAACGGCTTCTTTCTCTCTATGTTTAAATCAGAAGTCAGGTCTTACAGGGCTCAGCTCTGCCTAATGGTTTGTAGACCTTAAGGGCCACATTTAACTACCAACAAGCCATAGAATCCCCAAAGTCAGACCATAATGACCCTCTCTATAGTCATGGCAATGTTAGTTCCAGGTCATTATCCCAGTGTCCATGGTAAGAAGAGAAGCAGTGCTCAGCAGTTAAGGGCACTGGCTGCTCTTCCAGAGGACCTGGGTTCAATTCCCAGCAACCACATGGCAGTTCAAAACTGTAACTCCAATTCCAGAGGATCTGACACCCTCATACTGACATAAATGTAGGCAAAACACCAATCAGTGCTCTAAAAATAAATTATTTTTAAAAGAAAAGCAGGAAGAAATTGACATCTCTACAGGATGCACTACCACAAAGAAAACGCCAGAAAGCCATCAAAATCTATGCTGCCCCATTGATCCAACACGAATACAAAACAAACTTTGGATTCATTTTGTGATTCCCTGAGCTGTAGGGATTCTCCTCTCCATACTGGATACTGCATTTGACTATTTTAAATGTATTGATAATATTTAATTACCATGTGCACGCACACATGTGCAGGTGTGCACGCCGTGACACATGTGTAGAGGATAGAGCAAAACTTCTCAGAGTTGGTTCTCTCCTTCCCCAATGTGGGTCCCAACTCAGGTTGTTAAGCTTAGTAGCGAGTGCCTTTGTCTGATGAGCCACCTCACCAGCCATTTATTTTATTTTATCAAGACAGAGAGAGGCTCTTATAGCATAAGCTGGCCTTGAACTTGTTCTATAGCAAAGGATGATCTTGAATTCCTGATTGTCTTACCTCTACCTCCTTAGTACTGGACTACAGATATATACCAGCATGACAAGTTTGTGCATTTATGTAATGCTGGGTGTGTGGTAGTCAAGCACTCTACCAACTGGGCTACATACCAAGATCTTGGCTAATTTTTAAAAGAGAGACAAAACCACTGACTTATAAATAAACACATATATGACCTCCCCAGAAGCAATATTCCTTCATTTCTCTTTTGCAGTTTATTTAAGAAAATATTTGTCCTATTGTTATTTACACCTACACAAAACTACATTGTAAGAACCAATAACAGTCTCTGAACTATTCTTTTAAAACAAAAATAATAAACAACCCCCCTAGCCAACAACAATGGCCTGTCTTACACCTAAACACTTTATCTGATTGATTCAGACATCCCCCTTCCCCTCCTTGGCTCTGTAGTTCCTTTCTTTTATGGTGGAGGATATTTTTGCTTACAGAGATTGGTGTCCCTGTCTTAGGTGCCATGGTTGGTTCTGAAACACAGGCTGTCCTGTTTCCTATGAACCTGTGTCTCTTTCCCTCACATTTAACCTGACAGCTTCTAGGCCTACTCACCACACGTTGCTGAAATCAGGCCAGGTTGCATAGGGAACCCTCTAACTGACAATGGGAAGTGGTTCCTGGGAAGCTGGCACTTGGAACTTTATATAGTTATACACCCCATTTTACACTTGGGGCTCACACGGAGTTTTAACCCAGGGGGATGAGTTTCTTGAACAAGCTCGGAAGAAGGCTGACCTGCTGAATGGCCTGTCTGACATGGCCAGGGTGGGCACACATGGCAACATGTCAGGCAGAGGGGACATGAAGCAGCTATTTGTGACTGGTGCACAAATACACCCAAGAACACAATCGCTTCTGATTTGGGGACTGTCATCCCAAAGACACCACAGCTCTAGACCAATACTGTCCAACAGAACCTTCTGTACTGATGAAAATGCTCTGTGTCTGAGTATATCGTGTATTATAGTAAGCCAGGTGTGGTGGGGCAAGCTATTAATCCCAGCACTTGGGAGGCAGAGGCTAGAGGATCTCTGTGAGTTAGAGGTTAGCCTGGTCTACATAGTGAGTTCCCATTCAGCCAGGGCTACATAACAAGACCCTGTATGAAGATTAAAACCAAATGAAACATAATCAAAACAGAGTGGAATTACCTTCTTACATCTTATTTTAAATAGTCTTAAGATTTTTATTGCTGTGTCAAAACACCATGTTTCTGTGTCAGAAACAACTTGAGAAGGAAAGGGTTTATTCCACATCACAGTCCTTCACTAGGGAAGTCAGGGCAGGATCTGAGGTAGAAGTCATGGAGGAATGCTGCTTACTGACTTGCTCCTGGTGGCTTGCTCAGCCTGCTTTCCTATACACCTAGACCATCTGTCCTGGAGAGGGCCTTCTCACATCAATCATACATTAGGAAAATGCATTACAGGTAAATCATACCGAGGCATTTTCTCAGTTGGCATACCCTTTCCCCAAATGACTCATGCTTGTGTCAAGTTGACATAAACTAGCTATGTATGGTTAGTAGCTACCATGCTGATGGCAAGTTCTGGTCTGTTGTGTGCAATGACTGTTTGAAAAGTTTCCTTGATTATTTCTCACTTCCTCTCCCTCTGCACTTGCCCTCATTCATGAAATTCCCTCCTTCTGTTCATACCCCAGGACCTTTGCCCTTGTTCTTCCCTCCTTGGTTATACATCTTAAGGGTGTAGGTAATACTGTAGTCAAGATATGGACTCTTTCCTTTACACCAGGAATTCATTCTTTTTAAGATTTATTTTTAGTGTGTGTGTGTGTGTGTGTGTGTGTGTGTGTACATGAGTGCAGGTGCCCATGGAAGCCAGACATGTCAGATCCCCCAGTAGCTAGAGTTACAGGCAATTGTGAGCTACCCAGTGGGGGTGCTGGGTATGGGACTCTAGCCTTCTGCAAGAGCTGTATGGATTCAATGCTGAGCTGCCTCTCCTGTCCCCATAGACACATAAATAAGCTTCTCATGGGTCAAAAACAACAGCTAAAGGAGAGAGAATAAGTGTCCAGACCCCTTGACCAGAGGGACAAGAAGTCTGAGGTGTGTAGTGCTTTGCAGTAGAGACACTAGACATGCTACTAGTACATATGACAGCCTCTTGACTCTCTCAGCCTCTGGGCATCCACAGCTGACCTGTAGGCAGTACCCCCAGCCCAGGCTGCCGGCACAGAGTCAGACAGTGCGTGGGTCCTGCTCTGATGCTGAGTTCAAGGGCAAAGCTGCTTCTACATTTCCCTTCTATAAGTCTCCCACAGATCTTAGCCAGCCCCCACTTTTGACCTTTCCAGCCCCCACTTTTGACCTCTCCAGCCTCCACTTTGGATCCTCTAAGCCGCAGCATGAACTCGAAGACTACGGTCCACCATCTGCATAGGTTTTCATGAGCTGACATCCTCCTAGATTTTGCTATTTGACCACAGGGCAAGCGGAGCTGCCCCAGCCTCTGAAAGTTACATTCAACTGTGTTATGTCCTCAAGGCTAGAATGACTCTCAGCTCCTGTCCTGCCCTTTGCTCTGTATAGTGGAGTAGTCTCTTGTTTGGAATGGAAAGAAAGATACTTTTTAAAAAAAAAAAAAAAAAAAAAGATGTGGTCTTACTATTCAGGCTAGGCAAGCACTGAAAGCATGATCTCCTGTCTCAGCCTTCCTAACACTTGAATTATGGGCATGTGCGAGCATACACTGATATTAATGTGTTTTGTTGTTGTTGATTTTTTTGGAGTGCAGGAGATTGAACCCAGGGCCATGTACATGCTAAGCAAGTAGTCTTCCACTGGCCTATTCTTCCAGCCCTTTGATTTCCTTGGTACAAAATTTAGCTCCCAAGTAGTATTAAAAATATATGTAATATATATTTATATATATTATATATTTAAGTATATATAATACATAAATATATGTAATAAATATATGTTATATATTTATATTATATTTATATTATTTATCACACATATATATGTGATGTGAGTTTTGAAAGACCAGTCCAAAAACATTAAAAGGTAAATGTATTGCAACAACCAATTAAAAAGCTTATTTTTTATGCCAACGAAGAATATTATTAAAAAAATAAAGAAGAAAAACCATTGAGCATAGCTTATTCATAGGCTGCTGCTCTTAAACCAAAGTATAAAATCTTAAAGGAAGAATCCTTCCTAAGTTGGACTGAATTGTTAAGTTTTCTTACATTTTTGCTGTGAGCCTAGCTTTTATTGGCTGAGCCACCTCTCTAGCCCCTGATAACTTTTCTTTAAAGAGAATTTCAAAACTTCTTATATAGAAAAGGAAACCCACTGAATTAACAAACACAAATGAAAAGCAGAATGAGAACAGTAGCAGAGATGGCTGGAACTGCACTGACATATCTTACTTCTAAGGAATGCTAATCCATCTAAGAAGAGCAGATTGGCAGGGAGATGTCTCAGTGAGCGCAGCGCTCGCCACCAAGCCTGACAATCCCTGGGGCTCACATGGAAGGAGAGAACTAAGTTCCAGGAGTTGTCCTCTGACCAACACACACTGAATAAATGTGTGGAATTTTAAAAAGAAGAGCAACTATTTAATAAAAAAACAGGGAAAGGGTATAAAAGGCATTTTTCTGAATAAACAGATGCCTAACATGAAAATATTTTGAACTCTTCATATTTTCTATAACCCCCAAAATAAGCAATGCTTTTCTTCAGCTATTAGTACAGAATAATAATAAAAGAAACAATACCACACATTATTGGCTGGCAGGAATATGAGGAAACTGGCATTCTTGAAGATTTTTGGACAGCATTTTCATTGACATAAAGTTTGGGGATGCAGCTCAGAGATATTATGTCTGTTTAGTGTGCACACAAAGCCATTTATTTGAGCACACACATATCCATGCATGTGCACACACACACACACACACACACACGCACACACATGAGCGCACACACACAAGTGTAGGGGCTGTAGGGATTGTTCAGTGGTCAAGAGCACTGGCTGCTCTTCCCAGAGGACTCAGGTCTGATTCCAAGCACTCATATGGAGGCTCTAAGCTGTCTGTAGCTCCAGTCCCAGGGCATCTGACATCCTCCTCTGGTTTCCATCAGTGCTAGGCAAGTACATGGTGCACACACACACATAAACAAAACACTCATACACATAAAATAAGAAATGAATTAAGAGATTAAAAATAAAGTATAATTTTAATTTTTAAAAAGTATTATGTCACCTTTCAGCAAATTGAATGTTTCCAAACATGATAAACCTTCGAGAACTATCTCTCCAATAAAATGCCTTTAGTGGCCTTTGATTACCATCGGTTGAAATGTGAAACCAGCGTGCCTGGGGTATGGTGGACTTGGTGCACCTAGGGGCCAAGCTCCTTCCCTGTCATTTCAGCAAGTCCAATATCTTGCACCTAGAACATTCCATGGGGGCCTTCTTGAAGCCCACAAGTGTTGGCTACATGTAAGGCTCAAAGCCAGGTAGCAAATGCTGCAATTACTAAGGCTGCCTGCCTCTGAACACAAGTTCATGTCTGTCTCTGTTTTTGTTAACCCATCAAACTATGTTCCTCTTCTTTGCACCTGGAAGGTTCTCTCCTGATCCATTGTCAGGTCCTGGGTATCTACTATACCCATATTTTGGCATAAGAAGTCACTCAGAAAAGACGGAACAGGAATTTAACTTTTTTTTCCTCTATTTCTCTCTCTCTCTCTCTCTCTCTCTCTCTCTCTCTCTCTCTCTCTCTCCCCCTCCCTCCCTCCCTCCCTCTCTCCTTTCCTCTCCACTTCCTTCCCTCCCTTCCTCCCTCTTCCTTTTGTTTTGTTGCTCAGGCTGGCCCCAAACTTTCTATGTAGCTAAGGACAACCTTGACCTTCTTCTGACTCTCCTGTTTCTACATTCTGAGTAGCCACCTAATGTATTCAGTACTGGGGATAAAACCCAGGGCTCTGTGCATGCTAGGCAAGCACTCTACCAGCTGAGCCATATCCCCAGCAGTCATTAGTTTCCACCAGTCTTTACTCTCAAATGGCACATCTACCTACTCCATGTGCTGCATGCATGACACATGTCTTTTCCCCTCTCCCCAGGTCAGATATTGAGAGATCGAGTCTGACTGCTGAGATGCAGTTCCAGGTGGGCTAATTGGGATCAGCTCCAGTTGATGCATATTGAACTTCTCACAGGACTGAGTTCAGGCATGGTGGGAGAAAGCCCTTCCTGCTCTTAAGCCTGCTTGAGCTTCAGTGTCTCATCAACAGAGACTTCAGCAATGTTCCTACAGCATACAGCAGACAAGGACAACTCAGAAGAGACTTGGGAGATTTCCTGGGCCAGCTTAGCATTCCACAGATAACCCCAGAGTAGGCTAGCACTCACTGAGATACCCCCATACTGGCCTTACATGATCACAGGGCACAACCCAAAGCTAAGGTTTAGCCCATGGTTCTCAGGTCTTAGAAGCATTCACCTAAGCATTCTCTCTAAGGCAGCCAGGCACAGGTGAGGACACAGTATGTTTGAACCCCGTGGTAAATCTCTGGGAAGTCGACAAGGCCCTGGAGAGTCACCTGATCCTGCACAGTCCTCTGGACATGTACGTGACAAAACAGTCACCAGCTCCTTAGCCTACAACCTCATTCAACAGAGGCAAGAACTGTCTAATCCCCTGGGTACTCCTCCTTTATTGCAGCTTAGGCCAGACACCAGGGACCTTCAAGAGCACTGAATGCACTGTCAGAACATCAGGCCCTTTAGAGCAGTGGTCCTCAACCTTCCTGATGCTGCAACTCTTTAGTACCCCTCATGTTGTAGTGACCCCCAACCATAAAATTATTCTCATTGATACTTTATAACTGCAATTTTGCTACTGTTGTGACTCATAATGTAAATATCTGATATACAGGATATCTGATATATGACTCCCAAAGGGGTTATAACCCACAGGTTGAGCATGCTGCTTTAGCCAGCATTCTGGGGGCCATAAATCACTATTATTTCATGTCTCCCCCACAGTCTGGAGATGTAGCACAGTCCATAATGTCCATAAAGTGAGTCCTACCATCAGGAGTGGTCATAGATGCCTACAGTCCTGGTACTTCAGAGATGGAGGCTGGAAGATCAGGACTAGAGTCTCAGCTACGTAAGAGAGTTTGAGGTTATCCTGGGCTACGTGTAACTCCTCAGAAAGAAGAGAAGAAAGGAAAAAATGAAGGAAGACCAAACTTTGTCAGCCTAGGTAAACTAAAGTGATCTAAATTACAGAATCCAGGGTACAGGTGTAGCAAACAAGGGTCCTCGAGTCCCAGTGACTCCAGATGAATCTTTTAATCCAATGCATCTCCCTACTTTACATTTTGACCTCCAAATCCCCATTCTATAGAGGCACAGCTGTCAGGGGACTGGAGTGTCCAACCTGCTGATTAATCAGTAACTGACCATACAGAGAGTGGGGCATATGTCAGGAGAAGGAGTCCTTGCTTTGGACTGGAGATCTCCCCCACACAGAGCACATTCCAGAAGCAGAGGCAGTTTATGAGATCCAGAAAGCAAACCGAATCAATCTAAGAATCCTCTTCTTGTCTTCAGAAGGTTGAGAAGCCCAGGCAGAAGGATAAGAGGGACTCTAAACAGCCCATCTTACTCCAGAAGAAATTGCATGTTCCCCATTGACTTAATGTCATGCACAGTTGTCCCCAGTGAGTTAATGGTTAACACCACTCATGGACCCTCAGTGTTGGATCTCTCTGAGCTGGACAATCTACTAAGAGTTCAAATAGACATTAGAGCCAGGTGTGGTGTCACACCTCTTTAACCCCAACACTCAGGAGACAGAGGTAGGCAGATCTCTGAGGTCAGCCAGGAATACATAGAGAAACTCTATCTCAAAGAAAAGAAAAAAAGAAAAAAAGGAAGGAAGGAAGGAAGGAAAAGACAGACTAATTAGACAGGGGAGATGACCCAGTGGTTAAGAGCACTGGCTGTTCTTGCAGAGGTCCTGGGTTCAGTTCCCAGAACCCACATTGTGGCTCACAATCACCTGTAAATCCAGTTCCAGGCAACCTGATGCCCTTCTCTGAAGGCTTCTGCATGCATATAGTGCATATCAACACACTCTCTCTCTCTCTCTCTCTCTCTCTCTCTCTCTCTCTCTCTCTCCCTCCCTCCCTCCCTTCCTCCTTCTCTCCCTCTCTTTCTCCCTCTCTCCCTCTCCCTCTCTCTACAAAGTATTAAAATGAAAATCTATGATAAATATTTTTTAAATGCATATTGCTAAACGAACTTAAGTCACCTTTCTGTTAGTTCTGTAAGGGTTACTGGCATCCAGGTATTCTACCTAAGTCCTAAAGACTCCAGTCACAAAGTGCAGCAAAACCATCTTAGCATGCAAATACCCACTAGCTGATGACATGGAGATTAAGCCTCTGTATTACTTACTTTTCTGTTGCTGTGATAAAATATCCAGATGAACACAATGTAAGAATGGGAAGGCTTTATTCTGGCTCACAATTTGAGGGTACAGTCCATCATGGCAGGAAAGACAAGGAGTTGAAATAGCTGGCTAAATTGCATCCACAGTCAGGATTAGAGACTGATCAAATCTCATTGTCAGCTCACTTCCTCTTTCTATGCAGCCTTGGATCCAAGCCCAGAGAACAGCATAGTTAGGGTGAAGCGTCTCGGTCAGTCTAATCAAGTTAATCCATTACAGTTATGTCCAGAAGCTACCCTAATCTAAACAATCCTTCACACGAGTTCTTGGAGGCTTACCTCCTAGCTGAGTTCAGATCTCATCAAGCTGATGATCAACACTAACCCAGGTCCAGCTCCATCACTGATCATTTCCTTCTCTAGCTTTTCCCAGGCTGTGGGCTAAGTGTCCCATCTCTAATGGTTGGAGATTGCTATTATCTGACTATAGGTGATGTAACACAATGCAAAGTGAGGTTGGAAAAAATCAGTGTCAAAACAGAGGACATTTCACTATGTCAGTGAGGGTAAAGAGAGCTCACAACAAGTCCAGTGCAGATGAGGACCTGGCACACCCAGGCTTATTAATAGTGAGAGTTAATTAGAAGCTGAGACCTCTGAAAGATGCTAGCCTGTTCATCAGGGGACCAGGAGAGGCCCTTGGTCCTCAGATATACTTGAGAGCTAACCCTGCTGGGAAGTGCTCAGAACACAGCTAGAATATGGATTATGATCCACTGCTTGCCACTGCATTTCTGAGAAATTACCTATGTTGATTCCAGTGTCCTTTCCCTGTTTTAAAGGACAGCCAGGTCCCATCCCTCACTCTACCGTCTGTGAGGTCTACATTTGAGGAGGACTCACTTTGACCTTTTTTATCCTTGAACTGCAAGACTCTTCTACTTAGATCCAGGAACCAGCTGAGGTTTTGTTTGTTTTGTAATGACACCTTGTATCATATCACGGTTACACTTGGCACTTCCAAGGACTTGCCAGGGTCAAACGAGAGCATTCAAGAAGCCAGGCTGCTCTGGCATTCACCCTGACCTGGGACAATAATGGGATCATAGAAGCCACATCTATTCCAATGTAGGGGGTTTCAGAGTGCAGACCTTGTAATAATTTAGTAAGTAGGATGTAGCATCATGTGCTTGTAATCCCAACCCATGAGAGACTGAGGCAGGAGGATTTTGAGTTTGAGCTTACTTTGGGTTATATGGCAAGACTCTGTCCCCCTCCTCCCCATCCCCAAAGCAACAAAACAGTGGACCCATGTATGGTAACTTAACACAGCTGTAACACCAGCGCTTGGCAGGTGAAAACCAGAGGGTCAGGAGTTCAAGGTGAGACTTAGCAATAAGGATCCTGTCTCAAAAAAAAAAAAAAAAAAAAAAACTTTAAAAACTGTGCTGGTTTGTATATACTTGGCCCAGGGAGTGGCATTCTAATAAAGGTGTGGCCCTGTTGGAGTAGGTATGGCCTTGTTGGAGTAGGTGTGTCACTGTGGATGTGGGCTTTAAGACCCTCATCCTAGCTGCCTGGAAGTCAGTATTCTGCTAGCGGCCTTCAGATGAAGATGTAGAACTCTCAGCTCCTCCTGCACCATGCCTGCCTGGATGCTGCCATGCTCCCACCCTCGTGATAATGGACTAAATCTCTGAACCTGTAAGCCAGCCCCAATTAAATGTTATTTATATAAGAGTTGCCTTGGTCATGGTGTCTGTTCATAGCAGTAAAACCCTAACTAAGACAAAAACAAACACTAATTACAGTGACAAAAAAAACAAACACTAATTACAGTGACAAAAACCCTCAAAGTCTTTTCTTTGATATTCATGAGTAAATAATGGCCTGGTTCATATACCTTTTTCTCCTTTCCTTCCTTTTCTTCCTTCTTCCTTCTTCCTTCCTTCCTTCCTTCCTTCCTTCCTTCCTTCCTTTCTATTTTGGCAGAATCTTATGTAGTTCATGTTTGAGGCTAACTTTAAATTCATTCTCTCTCTCTTTCTCTCTCTCTCTCCTTGTGTGTGTCTGTCTGTCTGTCTGTGCGTGATCCTCCTACCTCTACCTCCCCAGTGTTGCAGAATGCTAGAATTATAGGCATGCACCACCATGCTGGGCTTATAGGTGCCAGTAATCAAACCTAGTGCCTTCTGCATGCTAGGCAAAGTACTCTACTAGCCGAGACTCATCCCAATCCTATATTTTCATGATTACATATGACCAGGGACCACCGGAGAACAAGTAAGAGGGCTGTAGCATCTGGGTTCATAGACTGAAGCCAGACATTTAAAAGAAATAGCCCACGAAGGTCTGACTTATTTCCCATTTGGAAACCTTCACGTCACGCAATGTTGAGCAAAACTGAGGCGTCCTACCAGGCAGAGAAGAAAACAGAAAACAGAATCCTACCCGCTCTTCTTGTGCAAGAAGAAATCATGACTAATTCACTTAGGTAATTATCAACCAGATATGTTGTCGATTGTCTGGCTCACTCTACATAACCAAGTGTATTTATAACAATGGATTTTCTACTAGCTTTCCCATAACAGACTGTTGAGGCCTCTTGTATACATTGTAGTTCAAATACACAAACCCCACCTGAAATTGATTTATCTGATGCTACTATTTAAACATCACATGCTATATTCTCAAAATAGGAAACCAAAGTATCCCTGTAATTATGCACTGGGGAAAATGCGCCTCAGTTTAAAACACAAAGTCTGGGCTTCATATTTGTCAGCCATAAGCTTTTCAAGAGCTTTGAGCATTGAGCTTGTTGTCTATGCCCCCTTTATTGTTGACAGTACCTTTTCTATTGCAGAGAAGATCAGGTAGGGAGAGTGATAAAGTTGTCTGCCCACCTTAGATGGGTACCAGGTAGAGAAGACTGAGAGCCACTACCTGGTGGCTAGAAAATGGCTCAGCAGTGGCTGCTCTTCCAGAGGACATGGGATCAATTCCTACCACACACATGGCATGTCTGTAATTCCAGTCCCAGGGTATCTGAAATCTTTTTCTGACCTCTGTAGGCACCAGGCACACATGTAGCACACATGCACATACATACGATTCAGACAAAACACTCATACATAAAAGATATAAATAAGTCTGAGAGGGGGGAGAGACAGAGACACACATACCTATATACAGAGAGGGAGGAGAGATGGAGACACACATACCTACACACAGAGAGGGAGGGAGGGAGGGAGGAGTCCCCAGAGATTATATGCCCTAGAGAAATTTGCATGGCAAGTCATCAGAAGAGGTAAATAGAAAAGCAGGGAACTTGTGTCATGCCTACGCATATCATCCAGGCATTTAAGAGCCACTGGGGGACCAGTCACACCTTACAAGCAAAGTGGTATCCCAATTGCTTTCTCTGGCCTTGAACTGTGGTGGTCTTTCTGCCTCTGCCTCCAAAGTGCTGGGGTTATAGGACATAACAGCACATGCAGAATCAATTGATTATTGTTGTAAGGTTTTGTTTTGTTTTTCCTCATTGAAATATGGTCAATCTACATAGCCAAAGCTGGCCTTGAACTCTGTCGTCCTTGTTAGTTTCCCAAGCACCAGGATTACAGGTGTGCACCACATTGGCTCTACTGCTATTTTCTATGGTCAAATTCACTTTTATCCCTTGCAAGAAGTCCAAGGAGAAGTGCACAGCAGTGTCTGGGTGAGGAATATGTTCCAGCCATTCTAGCTGAAGCAAATGGAGGGCAAAGGCAGAAACAAGTAACTCACTAACCCCGTCTCCTATCTCCAACCTGGCTAGCTAATAAACAAGAGATATTTTTCATACATTTTAAATTTTCAATTACGATCTTTTCAGTGATGTACACAGCCCAGTTTTCCAAGGAGCCCATTCACTGGCTTGTTCAAATTCTTGTAGTGCCTGTTGGCAAGAACTGGTGTGTCCTAAGTGCCAGCCCCAGAGAGCTCACAGTTTCATAGACAAGAGACAAGGTGGGTAGTGAAGGAACCTTGAGAGAAGAATGTTGTAAAGGCTGTAAAGTAGGTCTAGGTAAAATACTATGAGGGTCTGAGCGCAGGAGAGGGGATGTCGTAGAGAAAGAGAAAAGAGAATTTATTTGAGACAGAACCTTTGAGTCATCTGTGGGAAGCCAATGGAGACTGCCACAGCAAAAGCTTTCAATTGAAAGTATCACAGGCAATAGGGGTCACTAAAGTGACCTGCCCGGGAGCCTGCTGAAGTAATGAGCATGACGGGACCTTGGCTAAAATAGGGTCTTAGTACGGGAGATTGTCTAGAAAGGACACTGGAGACCAGCATGTCATCTCTCACGCCTCCTACTTTTCTATTTCCAATCACTTACCATTTCCCCCTTCAACTTGGATCCTCTAGGTCAGAGCAAGCACCAGAGATTAGCTGTGGTTAGAGATGGGAACACTGAGTATCCCCAGGAGAGATATCAAGTGAAGGAAGCCACCCTGCAGAGAGCCTGGTGCTTTTCAGGGGAAACTCAGAGACAGAGCATCTGGTAGTGATGGAGGTTGGGACAGAGACACCTCTGAAAGGTGCTGTTGGCTGGGAGGAGGCAAGAGCTCCTTGCAGGCTTTTGGAAGAGTCCTACATCTGGGTCACAGCAATAGAAGGGTCTGCCTGGGTTAAAGGGTGCTTGCAGAAAGCCTCGAGGTCCCCTCCGTACTGTAAAGCCCTGGAGCATCTCCAGCACAACGAAATGTGGTGGTCAGAGCTGAGAGCTTGGAGAGCTGGTAACCTCCACTTCCATCCACTGTGGAGTGGAGATGAGAAGTTTGACTTGCTGAAACCCACTGGGTTGAAGACCTGTGTTGTCTTAGCTTTTTTCCCTTTACTGGCAGAGGAAAAGCAAGAGAATGCATCAGAGGAGACTCAGGTGGTGACTAAGGGTACACAGGGCATAGACAGAATGATGCCCTCTCCTCCCAGGATCTGTGTCTCAGTACCCGAAGCCTGTGACTATGTTATTTTACTTGTCAAAAGGACTTTGCAGATGTCATTTAAGGATCTTGAATTGGGGAAACAATCTCGGATTAACTGAGTGCGCCCAGTATAACCCTAAAAGCATGTGTAAGTGGTAGATTGAGACAGAAGAGTCAAGAGTTAGACATGTGATGATGGAGCTGAAGCTAAAATAGTCAGACATTGGCTAATGGTTACACAGGGAACACAGGCTGTTCCTGGAAGGCTGAAAAGGCAAGACAGGAGCCTCTGGGTTCCCTTTGTGGAACGCCAAGTCTGGACAGTTTATGAAATCTTTTGACTCTTCTATTCTGAAATCTCCTTTCCTTTCTGGTCATGGAGATTGAGCTGTATATACAACTGCCTTTTCTCTGTCTCCTTCCATCCACTGGAGCAAGGATACTCTTCCGAAGATGCAAATCTTTCCACACCACTCTCCAGCTTAAGTCCTTTGGCCTCACAAGTCAAGCCCCCCAACCACAGCCTTTGAGGCTCACATGATCAAGCCCCAAAGACTTCTAGTTCCTATCTCTTCCCTTTGCCTACCAGCTTTTGGTCACCTTGGTTCCATTGCTGCTTCTTGACTGTGTCACATTTAAAAACAAAAACAAAAAACAAAAAACATGCTATTCCTCTGTCTGGAATGTTCTTCTTACCACTTTGTCTTCAATTAACTCTTGGTGAAAATGTCACTTTCTCAAGGTAGCTCTTACTGAACCTGCTCTCCAAAATCTTCACCCAAACTCAGTATGCAAATACTATAAATAATAATGAATGTAATTAAACAATGACCGTGTCAGTAGTGCGGTCCCTTCCCTCCCCGTTAACATGTTCACTCCATGAAAATGGTAACCATTTTCTGTTCAGTGTCTGTTGGTGCCTGTCAATCCACTTAAGAACCAAGTGAGTGACTGAGTAAGAGAAAAAGATTAGACAAGATGGATGAGAGGAGTCTCCTGGAACAGTGAACTGCATATCCTTCCATCTAAAGATCTAAAAGCACTTGAAAGAAAGTGAGTGACAAGGATCAACCATTGCTTCACACCTAATCATGATGGCCTTCCTGTCACCAGTCCTACTGCCAGGCTTGGGAACAAGGAGTTAGCTTGGCTCCAACCTGAGTCTCCCAAGAGCTCTGTGGATAAGGACTGTGTTCACAACCCTTGGATCCTTGGGATGGAGACGGCTTTGATTCTGGAGTAAGAAACACTTGATTTTTTGTACTACCTAGTTGTTTGACCTCAGACATTTACAGAACTTCACCGAACCTTTGTTTTCACATCCTGAAATGAGAATAACACCCAGGGTGGGTTGAAGGTAAAATCCAAGATGAGCCTGTACCCACAACACCGCAGTACCGAGCTTAGCATAGTCTGGGTTAAAGTATCAACTTCTCCTTAGCAAGCTGGCTCATGTATTTTATTTCACTCTTTCACACACCACAGCACTGTTTAGAATGGAAATAAAACCAGGGGCTGGAGGGTAGAATCAATAAAGCGCTGTCCAGGTTCTCCAACCACCCACAGGAGCCCCTGAAGCTAGCAGAGCAGAGCGTTGGATTTGGGTCTCCTTGAACCAAGAGGGCGGTGGGATGGGAAGCTGAGGCCAGGTGAGCCTAGGAACCTATTATTGAAACAAGAAAGGAAACCAGAAAGACTGATAAAGGAAAAGGAAGAGAGAAAGGGGGTTGGTAGTGGCTGGAGTTGGAAACAGGAGTCAAAGTTGTCAGAAGGCAGGGGGGCTGCAGAAGGGACATGTTGGAAGGAGGATGCAACCGAGTTAGGGGGTAGTCTGGAAAGAGGAAGATAAGCTCCTGGCGATAGGAACGGGGAATGAGGGACCCGGGGTTCGGGTGGTGACCTGTTATCTGGAGAGAAACTGGGAAAACGGAGGGGAGTGAGGGTGGCTGTCATCTTGCGTTCTCCTAGAGGGCAGGTGATCTAGGCTCTCTGAAGTGGAGGACTGGGGGGGAAAGGGGGGAGAGAGGAAGCAGGGAGCGGGGTGTGCCGGGGGCCGCCTGGTACCTGCGGGTCCGCTCGCAGTTCGCCCACATAGTACTGCTCCAGCCAGCGGCGGGCGTTGTCCGAGTGTCTGTGAGGTGGCCCATCCAGGTCGGCACTGATGTCCTGGCCAGCCCGCGCCAGCAGCAGCTGTTCACCCCCTGGATGATGCCGCACGAAGCCGGTGAGGTCGTAGAGGCTGGCCCCGCGGCGGACCCAGCAGGCACCGGCCGCCAGGCGCCGCTGGACCTCGGCGGGCGTGAAAGAGGCGGCGGGGGGCGGAGCGGGGGCCATGGCGGGAGAGCGGAGCTCGGAGCTCGGTGCCCGGCAGTCTGCTCCGCGGCCGCCCAGCGCGCCTCTAACATCTCGGGAGCTGGGACAGCCGCAACGGGCCGGCCGCCACCGCACCTGCTCATTTGCATGCCGTGCTCTCATTGGCCACTCGGTGGGACGCGGCTGGTGCCCGAAGCCGCCTCCCCATTGGCCCGCAGGGACCCGAGGCCCCGGCGCAAGGCGCAGAGCGTGGCCCGCCAGGTAGCTCTGGGCAGGTAGAGGGCGAGCCCACCAGGTGTGCCCGGCTGCTGGTGGATGCGAGCGGACTAAAGGGGACCGTCAGGACCACCTCCGCGGCGGGCAGGTAACTTCTACATCTTCAAGGAGATACATCTTCAAGGGGGAAACTTACTGTGTTCAATTGGACAGTTTCAAGAGGCGCCGAGGACACGAGGCACCAGGGCAGATGTCTGGATCCGAGGGTGGGGTGGAAGGCGAAATATGTAAAGGCATCCGAAACTCAGCCACGAATATATATATATAGTATATAAATATATAATAAATATAATGATGTAATATTTAAAAACTTGTATCGTCGCACCATGTGAATGCGCGTCTAAATGCTAAATATTTATTTTTGAAATGTTGTAAATTTATGTTATACACATTTTATTACGGTTTTAAATAAAAATGAGAACACAAAATGTATTTTAATGGGTGGATTGGGTGAGTGAACGTATATGTGCATGCACTGCCTGTGAAGGTCAGTAGAGAGTATAGATCCTCTGGAACTAGAGATTCGGGAGGTTTGTGAGGAGTCATGTGAATGCTAGCAGCCCAACCCTGGTCCTCTGCAAGAGCAGCCAGTGCTCTTAACCACTGAGCCAACTCTCCAGTTGTTTCTATAAATCATATTTTATTGAAATAAAAGTCATTATTAGTGCATTGGGAAGCTGCACAGTTAGATTGTGTTTTTATTTAAGGATTTTCTATTTTTTTTCATTATGGACCTTTTGCATTCTTTCTGACTTGTGGAAGACTATTAAAGTATTTATTATGGGAATTACTATTTACTTTATTAACTTGTGAATTTATTATATATCTATCCACCTACCAGCAAATCTGTCACCTCACAATCTTTAATAAAGATGTGGCTGATTCAGTGCCTCCCTCCTCCCCAGCCTCCTCCTCTTTTCCTCGGGTTTGGGAAGGGCTGTGGCTTTGGAACCCTTCTGAGGTAGAGGTGAACTGCTGGCATGTCTTGCAATTGATGTGTGTGCACACGTCATCTCTTTTGTGAGATCTTTTATTCTGACTGATAACTGTGTTCTTGATTTCTGGATGAGCCACCACCCAGTGAATGGAGACTAAAACTTGTAATATTTTCAAGAAGGAAACAGTATTTATGCTGAGTCTACAAAGATAATTGCTAAGACCCTTCTCTGCTCTTCCAGAGCACCAGAGTTCAGTTCCCAGCAGGCAGAGCACAACCACCTATAGCTAACTCCAGCTCCAAAGAATCCTGTGCCCTTTCTTGCCTCCATGGGAACACACATTTTTTTTCCCTTCCTTCCTCCCGCCTCTCACCCTCTCTCCCTCCCTCCCTCCCTCCTTTCTTCCTTCCTTCCTTTCTTCTTTCTGTCTTTCTTTGGAGACAGAGTTTCACAGTATATATAGAGCTCACTTTATAGACCAGGCTAGCCTTAAATTCACATAGATTTGCTTGCCTTTTCCTCCTGTGTACTAGGAACAAAGGTGTGTACCACCATATCCAGGAACATATATAATTAAAAAAGAAACTTTAAAGCATTTATCTTGAGATTTGAAGTTGTCTTGAACTTTTTTTTTATAAGCTCTTAAATTTTGGTACCTCACTCTGTCTTACATCAGGACTCCTGGGAGAGAATCCTGGAGGGAGAACAGGGAATCATGCCTCCTTTCTACAAGGAAAAATAGGGGCCTTAGGGGCAAAGCCTGTGGACTGGGTATGTCATCAGAACCTTGTTAATAACAAGGAAAGCCACACACGGCTTTAATTGCTCAGCAATGGACCTGATTTGTAATCAAACTTCCAGTTCTGAGGCTGCCCCATCCAGCTGACTTTTGCCCTGCCTCCCACCCTCCTCCCCCCACCCCTGAAAAGTTTTTCCAGGTTGCATGTGCTTGTTGCCCAGACGGGGCTAGTTAGCACTGTGTGGTAAGCCTGTCTCAGAAGCCTCAGGGCTGCTACAACCACAGAAGGAC
This sequence comes from Rhynchomys soricoides, assembly GCA_019843965.1. NCBI lineage: Eukaryota > Metazoa > Chordata > Mammalia > Rodentia > Muridae > Rhynchomys > Rhynchomys soricoides. The sequence continues at coordinate 1,559,887 of JADRCH010000090.1, forward strand.
TTAAAGTCTGGCTAGCTGGTCTCACTCTCCAGGGATGGGTAAAAGTTTGACTGTGACTTTAGGATTGCTAAGGAGCAGGTAGCCATTAGGCCTGGGCAACAAGACCTGAATGGTCATCCTCACCCCATTTTCACATCTACTGTGTTCCAAGTACGTGACATGGTAAAAGCAGACAGGCACAGGCTCCTAAGTGTCCTCAGGTGCGTTGGAAGCCATCGTACGTGGGAAAGCTCCATTACTATTACTGTTCTCACTACTGCCTTGTCTGAAGCTGAATAGACAGACTGACTGTCCATTCAGAACTGTGATACACACATTTTTGCCCTAATAATTCCATGTCTAGAAATGTGATTGTGCAGATGTTATTTCAAGATGTATAATTAACAGCAGTAATTACAGCATTGTTTATGGAGTAGGTGCAGCCATCATGAAGTAGGAATGATAGCAAATACCTTGCAGCCATTAGAGAGAACCAGGTAGACACTTGGGCTAAAGGATGGAACAATCTCCAGGACATTGTAGTGGGAAACAAGAAGAGTGTGTATGACATGCTAACAGCTTGTTTGTTTGTTTAGTTTGAGATGGGGTCCCATCATGTAGCTCTGGCTGGCCTGGACTCAGTATGTAGACCAGGCTGGCCTCGCACTCAAAGAGATCAACCTGCCTCTGCTTCTCAAGTGCTGGGATCAAAGGCATGTGCTACCATGTGTTATTTTTAGTTATTTGGTATTTTAAAATATTTTTATGCAAACAAAAGGATATATGTAAGTTTTAAAAGGAACAGTATAATTATTTAAGACAGGCACTTGAACTTGAATCTACTTTTATACTCCAAACTGTCCACATTTTGCCTCCTGGTTATCAATCAATAAATAGCCCCTGACCCTGACTCTGTGCTGGGGGATGAACTTGGATACATGCTAAGTGAGCATTCTATCAATAAGATACACTCTCAGGTGTTAGATCCCCCAGTAGAGGAGAATGCCAAGGAGGGAAGTCAAGAGTGGGTGGATGGGTGGGTGGGAGAATACCCCCATAGTGGCAGGGGGAGGGGGGAGGAAATGGGGAGGTTCCAAAGGGGAGATCTGGAAAGGGGGAAACATTTGAAATGTAAATAAAGTATGAAAAATAAATAAATACATACATACACATATGTGCATTTAAGAAAAAGATACACTCTCAGCTTATCTTCACCTCTTTATTTTTATATCTATTCTATTTGTGTGTGCGTCAGTATGCATTCATGTGAGTATGTGTATGAGGGTGACCACAAAGGCCAGAAAGGGGCCTTTGGATCTCCGGGCACCTAGTGGGGTGCTAGGAATCAAATTCAGGTCCTCTGGAAGAACAGCAAGCACTCTTAACTGCTGAGCTATCTCTCCAGCCTCATTTTTTAAAAATTAAAATAATCTGTCTCTTGTCTCGTCATAGAAATGCTGGGGTTACAGAGCCAGCTTTTATTGCTTTGCCCAGCTTCGTGCACGCTCTAGAAATTCAAACTCATGCCCCCAGGCTTGCACGATAAGCACACCACCTTCTGCACTGTCTCCCCAGTCTCTACCTTTTGTTTAACAACCTGTGTGTGTCCACAAGTATTGCTTGAATTGAGTTGGTTCTCTGGAAAGCAGGTGATATTCACTTGTCATCGTGTAGCTGTGTGTATTTCAGTTGGTGGAGTCTGAGTGTCATTGTGTAGCTTTGTGTATTTCAGTTGGTAGTGTCTAAGCATCATCCATGGGGCGGAGCATCACTGCAGGCTGCCAATCATCCGGTCTTATCCCACTGTATGAATTTATCTGTTTTTTCTGGCCTTTGCATAGGAAGCACATTCTCTCCCCCAATACTTCTCTTATTACAGAGTCTCACAGAGTAGTCCTGGATGACCTGGAACTTGCTTTGAAGACCAGGCTATCCTGGAACTCACAGACAGTTGTTAGCCTCTGCCTGCTGATTGCTGAGATTAAAGGAGTGTGCCACCATACTTAGCTCTGTCTTTTTCTTCTATTAATAAGCATTCCTGTATACTGGTTAAGAATTTCTATAGCTTATATATCTAGAGATATAAATTACTGTGGCCTGGGATTTACAAGTGTTACATTTGCAAGATAAGGTAAATTAGCTTCTAAGTAACTATTCTGATTTACATTCCCATGAGGACTGTATAAAAAAAATCCCTGCCTCTTTGATAGCAGAATATCTAATTAAACCATGTGATAATTTTCCATATTTGAGATTTACATATTCTCTTTTATACACTTGTGCAGTCAACATTCATCTTATACTTTGGGTTATAATACAATTCTACTTAATTTTGTTGCTCAAACTTCTGATCACCAGGAGCTGTTGCATGTCTTTGATATGCTCCATCGGGTATAGAATTAGCCATTTCTCCATAGCTCTCTTGCTCCTTTTACTGGGTAATGGTCTTAGAAAATAAGATTCAGGCCAGGAATGGTGCCAGATTCACATGAAGATGGCACTCAGACGATTGAGGCAGGAGGAACACAAGTTTGAGACCAGCCCATTTCACCCTCACCCTCAAAAAGCTAAACTATACGTAATTTTGTCCAATAAGTTTGCTAATTAGATTAAATGAGCAATTGTTTTCAAATATCCAAGTTGTTAAAAGTCCATTAAAGAAGAAATAGATGAACGGAATAGCCCCAGGCTTGTTAATAAAACTCTACACGTACTTTTAAATCTTAGACTCATGGGGCTTCACTTGTTAATTCTGTGAAGTATTGGCTTTACTGGTAATACAAGCAAATACTTAAAAAATAACAAGTTCGGCTGTGTTGAGAGCTAAGCAGTTAAGAGCACTGGCTGCTCTTGCAGAGGACCCACCTTCAATTCCCAGCACAAGTATGGTGGCTCACTCCAGTGCCAAGGGATCTGATACCCTACTATGATCTCTGAGGGCACCAAGGATGAATGGTGCACGTACTTAGATGCAGGCAAAACACTCACACACATAAATAAAAACAAATACATCTCTTTTCTAAAAAAAAAAAGAAAGAAAGAAAGAAAAAGAAAGAAAGAAAAGAAAGAAAGAAGAAAAGAATGATTCTACACAATTCTTCCAGAAATTGAGTAAGAAATAACACTTTCCATCTCGTGCTTAGAGATTGTGGTCACTTGAATGAGAAATGTTTGCCCTAGCTTCCTGTGTTTGAACATTTCATCCGCATCTGGGCAGCACTCTCTGGAAAGGTTCGGGAGGTGTCGCCTTGCTGGAGAAAGTAGGCCACTGGGAGTGGACTTTGAGGGTATCTCTCTCCCACTTCCAGTTCCTATTCATATTTGGAGATGTGATCTCTCAGCTTCCTGCTCCTGTTTCCTTGCCTGTTGCTTGCTTTCTGCTTCCCGAGGCCTGCCGCTGCCCGCTGCCCGCTGCCCGCTGCCTTGCTTCTCTGCCACGATGAATTCTCATTCCTCTAGAACTATAAGCTAAACTAAATATTCCCTTTCATATGTTGCCTTTGGTCGTGCCATTTTATCACAGTAACAGAAAAGCGACCAATATAGAGGTCAATGTTATTCTAACTCCCATTAAAACATTAGAAAAAAAAAAAAGCTCCAGACCAGTACCGTTCACTGACATCACTGGAAATTTTCTTTTGCGTTTGTGTGTTAGTGCCTAAATGACTGGGTGTGGGTACACAGGTGCCACTGCACACATCCACACATCCTCTGAGGTCAGAGGGCAACTTCAGGTGTCAGTCCTTGCCCTCCACTTGATTCGAGGCAGGTCTCTTGTTCACTGTTGAATATACCAGGCTAGTTGACTCACAAACTTCCAGAGGGGCTCCTGTCTTTGACATCCAATAAAAATTCACACACACACACACACACACACACACACACACACACACACACAGAGGCTAGAGTAAATGAGGTTAGCAAGGATATGGATTCAAGCTCAATTTACAGAAATCAATTATAGCTCCATATATTAGAAACAAATGGTCAGAAGTTGAAGATTTTAAAGACCTGTCTAATAGTGCACTAAAAAAGTGGACTAAAGGAATTGGGTAGATGGCTTGGTGGATAAAGGACTGGGTATCCAAGCATGAGGACTGGAGGGAAGATTCCCCACTACACACCTAAGCTTATTCTAGGCAGGCTTGGTGGCTGCCTGTAACCCCAGCTCTCACGAGGCAGAGATAGGAGCCCCCAAAGCAAGCTGAATAACTAGACTAACTGAATTGGTGATGAGAGACCCTGCCTCAGTATACAAGGTGGAGACTGATCAAGGAAGATGTCAGATAGCAACCTCTGGCTTCCATAGTGAGCATTCACATGTACCCACCTATGTGAATATCCATACACACACACACATCCACCATGCAAAAAAGAGAAAAAAAATAAGCATGAAATAGGAATATGTCTGACAAAGGTCAGTCAGTGATTATATATTAATAACAACAAGACATTGGTGAGAAACTTAGAAAGAATTCTAAGTATTGACACATACTCTGTTTAAGGTCATCCTTGACTACATAATGAGTTTGAGGCTAGCCTTGGCTACATGACACCCTGCTTAAGAAAATAATAAACTAGAATACTTAGTCGTGTTCTAAGACATCAGTTCTCCCTGATTTGATTTTCACATTTAATGCAACTCTGTTCTGAGAAGTTCATAGCTCTCATTATACACATGCACACATGCACACATGTGCACATTTTACTACCCAGAAAATCACCCCATGTGCAAGTAATGCAGTTTGTGGCTTCCCAGACGTAGTCCCAAAATGGATCTCTGCAGATCTGCCAGGAGGAATGCAAATCTTCCAAAATGCCCATCAACGGTAGAGCCTTTCGGGGAATAATTACACAGGCCTTAATACTTGTACCAGGAGGCAGAGAAAGGAGGGTTATTGTAAGTACAAGACCAGCCAGGTCTACAAAATGAGCCACAGAGTCACTCTGTCTTTAAAAAGACAAAAAAACAAAAAATTGAAAGGAACACAAAATCCTAGAATGGCTCAGAACCCCTAATTCGGGCCTTGCGCATCCCCCACCTCTCAGGCTGTTTAGTGCTGAGGTGCTCAGAGCCTTTCCTCCCTCAGTGTTGTCCAAGAGTGGAAAGTTTTGATGATAGTGGCACTGCACTGCATACAGTAAGAAAGCTATTGACTTTGTATTGCACCCTCATCTCTAGTCTTATTGATTATGCCAAGGAGAAAGCCTTTGTTTGATGCTGGTCTCACACACTTTGCAGAAGATTTGAGCTTTTGCTATTCAGTCAAAGCCTAGTGAGAGCTCATTAGCAATCATAGAATAGTTTCTATGATCTATTCTATGTTATGTTAGTTGTTATAGCTACCTTAGACATGTGGCAATGGCTACTGGGGTTTCCGTTTCTAATAATGATGTAGAATTCTTTTCTTTCTCTCTCTTCTTCTTCCTCTCCACCATGTGTTTTGACACATGTCTCACTATGTTGCCCAGGCTGGCCTTAAAATTGAGGTCCTCGAATCTCAGCTTCCAGAACAACTAGGACTATAGGTCTGAGCCACAATGACATCTGGTTTGGTTTTCTTTTAATGTGTTTACTTGGTCTTTAAAAAGTGAGTTGCAGTGGAAAGAAGGCGACACCATCCCGTCCACAAAACCTCCTACTCAAAATTTGCCCTACCTACAATGTATGCAGGAATAAAGATGGAACAGAGATTGAGGGAATGGCCAACCAATGACTGGCTCAACTTGAGACCCATCCCATGGGAGAAGACAACCCCTGACACTATTAATGATACTCAGCTATGGTTACAGACAGGAGCCTAGCACAAGTGTCTTCTGAGAGGATTCATCCAGCAGTTGATGGAAACAGATGCAGAGACTCACAGCCAAACATTAGACAGAGCTCAGAGAATTTTGTGAAAGAGTGGGGGGAAGGATTGGGGGAGCCAGAGAGGTCAAGGATACCACAAGAAGACCTACAGAGTCAACTAACCTGGGACCAGGGGGGGCTCACAGAGACTGAGCCACCAACCAAAGAGCATGCATGGGTTAGACCTGGGCCCCCTACACATATGTAGCAGGTGTGCAGCTTGGTCTTCATGTGGGTCTCCTAACAATTGGAGCAGGAGCTGTCTCTGACTCTGGTGCCTTCCTTTGGATCCCTTTCACCTATCTGGGCTGCCTTATCTGGCTTCAGTGGAAGAGATGTGCTTAGTCTCGCCCATAGGGACCTCACCTTTCTCTGAGGAGAAGGGGGTGATAGTAGGGAGAAGGGGTTGTGAGGGTGAGGCTGTGGGGGGGCTGCAATCTGTATGAAAAGTGAATGAATGAATGAATGAATGAGTCACAGAAAGAAAATGGGAGCAGCCAGATGGCTCAGCCAGTGAAAGTGCTTAGTTTGATCCCTGAAATCCACCTGCAAACGTGGGATATGCTGGGTGGCATGGATCTATAATCCCAGCTCCCAGCTCCTACTTTGAGATGGGAAATGGGGACCAGAAATCATTGGGAAGCTTGCATACACAGAGCAGCACCAGAAATAAGAGAGACTCTGGCTCAAAGACAAGGTGGAACGAGAGAAGTAACTCCCTAAAAGTTGTCCTTTGACTTCCACATGTGTCATCACACATACAAACAGATAAATAAAAATAAATCTTTAAGGAAAATGATGACAAATTTAAATCCAACAGGATGACAGGATTCAAGAAGGTAGCATTGCTTTGGTCAGTGTTTGGTCTGGGATAGTATCGAGTTGTCTGGGCCGAGCAGCCTACAGGAAAATACCTAGGAGAATATGTAAACTCAAAGTCCTGCCAGGAGGAGAAGCTAGTCTGGGATTAGGGTTCAGACAGTCAAGTGAATTCAGGCAGAGACTGTGGAGCTAAGAGCCACATCATAACATGTGTTTTCCTGGGGACTCCTGACACCAAGCTGACTCACTGCTAGGTGGTGGACTTATGCTCCAGAGGAGTCTCTGCAGTGCCCAAGCACAGTATGGTCCCTCAGTGAGAATCCTAGAACAAGTCTGGGTTCCATCTCCTTCTCTATGGAGAGCCCATAAAACAGGGAGGAGCAAGATTTCACTAAGCCAAACTTAGTCCCCTCCACTCCAAATCCCAGAGCTACCAGAGCCACAAGGAAATGAAATAACCACTCTTGTGGATTCTGTTTTGTGTGCTCATGTGCAGATGTGTGCACATGCTTGTGGAGGCCAGAGGTCAATATTAGGTGTTGTGGTGTTTGAATGAAAATGGCCCCATAGGCTTACAGGGAGTGGCACTATTGGAAGGTGTGGTCTTGTTGGAGTAGGTGTGGCATTGTTGGGGAAGTGTGTCACTGGTGGGTGAAGATGGGGGCCTTTGGGGTTTCAGAAGCCCAAGCCAGGCCCAACTGCACTCTCTTCCTGCTGCTTGTAGATCCACTTGTAGAATTCCCAGTAACCTCTCCAGCATCAAGTCTACCTGTGTTTGCCAGGCTCCCCACTGTGCCAATGATGAACTAAACCTCTGAACTGTAAGTTAGTCCCAATTAAATGTTTTTCTTTATAGGAGTTACTGTGGTTATGATGTCTCTTCACAAAAATAGAAACTCTAACTAAGATAAGTGTCTTCTTCAGTCAGTCTCCATGTTGCTATTATTATACGTTGTGATTATGTACACATGTACATGAGTGGAGGTAACTGTGAACCTGTGTGTATGTGCATGTTAGAAACAGAGGCTGGGAATTGTTCTTGAACAGAACACCAATGGCTTGTGCTCTAAGATCAAGAATTGACAGATGGGACCTCATAAAATTACAAAGCTTCTGTAAAGCAAAGGACACTGTGAATAGTGCAAAACGGCAACCTACAGATTGGGAAAAGATCTTTACCAATCCTACGTCCTATAGAGGGCTAATATCCAATGTATACAAAGAACTCAAGAAGCTAGACTCCAGAGATCCAAATAACCCTATCGAAAAATGGGGAAGAGAGCTAAACAGAGAATTCTCAACTGAGGAAACTTGAATGGCTGAGAAGCACCTAAAGAAATATTCAGCATCCTTAGTTATCAGGAAAATGCAAATCAAAACAACCCTGAGATTTCACCTCACACCAGTCAGAATGGCTAAGATCAAAAACTCAGGTGACAGCAGATGTTGGTGAGGATGTGGAGAAAGAGAAACACTCCTCCATTGCTGGTGGGAATGCAAGTTGATACAACCTCTCTGGAAATCAGTTTGGCGGACTCTCAGAAAAATGAATATAATACTACCTGAGGACCCAGCTATTCCACTCCTGAGCATATACCCAGAAGATGCTCCAACATGTAATAAAGACACATGTTCCACTATGTTCATAGCAGCCATATTTATAATAGCCAGAAGCTGGAAACAACCCAGATGTCCCTCCATAGAGGAATGGATACAGAAAATGTGGTACATTTACACAATGGAATACTACTCAGCTATTAAAAACAATGACTTCATGAAATTTGTAGACAAATGGATGGATCTTGAAAATATCATCCTGAGCGAGGTAACGCAGTCACAAAAGAATGAACATAGTATGTACTCACTGTTAAGTGGTTATTAGCCCCAAAGTTTGAAATACCCAAGAGTCACTTCGCAGCAACTGTAGTACTGAGTGTGATGTCCCAGATGGAGGGCTTGGAGAAAGGACTGAAGGAGCTGAGGGAGTGTGCAGCCCTAGGGAGGTAGCACCAGTGGCAACTGGCCTGACCCCCCATACTTCTGGAGACTGATCCACCAACTAAAGAATACACATGGAGGGACCCATGGTGCTGGCCACAAATGTGGCAGAGGAGGGTCTTGTTATCCGTCAGGGGGAGGAGAGGCCCTTGGACCTGAGGGCGTTAGATTCCCCCAGTATAGGAGAATGACAAGGAGGAAAGACAAGAGTGGGTGGGTGGGTGGGAAGGTGGGTTGGAGAATATCCACATAGTGGCAGGGGGAGGGCGGAGGGAATAGGGAGGTTCCAAAGGGGAGATCTGAAAAGGGGGAAACATTTGAAATGTAAATAAAATATGAAAAAAAAAAAAAAGAAACAGAGGCTTATTTTGGGGGGTCTTTCTCTACTGCTCTGTATTATTAAATATTTTAAAGATTTATTTATTTATTTATTTAGTGGCTGTGAGCCACCATGTGGTTGTTGGGAATTGAACTCAGGACCTCTGGAAGAGCAGTCAGTGTTCTTAACCGCTGAGCCATCTCTCCAGCCCTATTATTAAGTTTTTTGAGACAAGGTTTCTCACTGAACCTGTAGGTCATCAACTGACTGTAGGTTTTACTTGAATGATTGAGTATCCAAGTTCAAGTTCTTATACTTTCATGACAAGCACTTTACCAACAGAGCCAGCTCTTCTGACTTATTTTTTGAGAATTTCTCACTGAAAGTGATGTTCACAAATTTGTCTAGAGCTCCAGAGCATCCAGAGACTCTGACTCTCTATCTGACTCTCTCTCTCTCTCTCTCTCTCTCTCTCTCTCTCTCTCTCTCTCTCT
>JADRCH010000090.1:1575068-1598899 GCA_019843965.1 Rhynchomys soricoides
AAGTCTACCCTTTGTCAACTTGTCACACAATCATATCTCCTTATGTTCATGATTAATTTCCAAATGAAAACAATAATCAGATCATAAGTATGCCTAAACATGATATAACTATCCCCAATACAATTGGAAACACTTTATACATTTAGCACGGCCTTTAGAGTTGCCTCTGCCAAGGAAAATAGTGAATCACAAACTGCATCGCATCCCTGGAGGAACTGCAGAAATTAGTGCCACCATCAAGAACTTGACAGATGCAGGGGTGGTGGTTCCCACCACATCTCCCTTTAACTCTCCTGTCTGCCCAGTGCAGAAGACAGATGGATCCTGGAGAATGACAGTTGACTACCAGAGACCCAGTCAAGTAGTGACTTCAATTGTAGTTGCTGTACCAGATGTGATGTCCTTACCTGAGCAGATTAACACATTTCCTTGTTAGGTATCATGTGTGTTTTACCTGACCATATACTCCCCCAAACTTACTCCTGGGTCAGACCCTTTATGGGGGTGATTACCTATGTTCCTTCAGATGCACTTGTATGTCCCTCAAATGGTCTTTCAAATCTGTAAAGTGCTCAGAAGTTAGCCTTCAATGATCTATAGAGAGGAACCTTGTCATCAGGAGCAGGATAACCAGGCAGGTCCCAAACCACCACCCTATGACAGTTAACCTTAGAGAAGCACTCTAAAGGTCCATTGCCATTAATTCCATGTGAATGAATACTGGTCCTAAAACTCAGTGGCTAAGCAAATACTGAAAAACACCACCAGCAGGGCAGTGGTGGCGCACGCCTTTAATCCCAGCACTCGGGAGGCAGAGGCAGGCAGATTTCTGAGTTAGAGGCCGGCCTGGTCTACAGAGTGAGTTCCAGGACAGCCAGGGCTACACAGAGAAATCCTGTCTCAAAAAGAAAAAGAAAAAAGAAAGAAAACACACCACCAAGATCCATGGCTATGTGGAGGGATGCCCATCATTTGTACCAGCTGTATAAAATAACAATATTTTGGACACAGTTGCATGGGAGGCATCACCTTATTTAACTCCCTGAAATCTACAATCATTCTCCAGAAGCCATCTGGCTTCCTTATTGGCTCCACAGGGCTGTTGAAAAGGTTCTGGACTGAGCAGACAATCTCCACACTTTCTGGCTTCTGGAAGGTTTCTGTTAATCATCCTGAACCCCAAGCAACATAAGCTGTTAGGTATTTGCCGCCATTCGTGGAGTGAGCAGGTGTTAAGTAACATAAAAATGACTAGGCCCTCCCTCCGCCACTTTGCAGAGTTGCCTTCACTGTCTGCAGCTTCAGCTGGGCCTCCCCACAGCAGTCTGCAGGGTATATCCTGGGAAGGCCTTCACTCCCAGAATGTCCTTTCATACAGGAGAGATGTACATATCATACTCCCAGGGAAGGGGGTAATTATCCACCTTCTGGATTTTAGTCCACCTCCCCTGTATAGGTTTGTCCCCAAACCTGTACACCACCACTCATGGACCCTGCTGCTTTTGGGTATTACCACGACTCAGTATGTACATCCCATTCCAAGACTCACTAGGACCCAGTATTCTGCATATCCATGAGCAGCAACTTCTCAATTCAATGTGGGACCTCTGATCACCCTGTACAGCCCTCACCTGTAGACACCCTTGCCTACTCCTTCAGGTGATTGGCTAAGGACACTCTCATCCTCAGAGTTCTTCCTCTGTAACAGGAGTGCAGTGGGAACCACCTGTACCTCCTGGTTGCCCATTTCCCTTATCTCTGTGGTGAATTGTTAAGTCTGGCCCTAAGGGTCCTCCATAGGCTTGCTTGGTAAAACAGTGCTTGTTTGTCCATCCATTTTGTCCCTAGGGACTCTAGGTAGGCGCAGGTCCGACCACATATGTGTTCTTACCTGGCTCACACTTCTCACTTTCTCCTACTGGCTTTAGCATTTTTCCTGGTTGAGGGACCCAAATCATTTAGGGTAGCCAAAGCCTCTCCTGCTTTATACAGATCCCTCCCTACCCTAGGGCTCAGCACTACCATCAATGCCCCACACCAGCCTTGTCCTTACTGAGTCAGTTTCTTTCTTAGGTCTCCTAAAACACAAGCCTGTCTGGGTCTGTGAGCTGGGCATCCAATACCACTTCCTACATCCCAAATTCCCTTAGTAGGGCCTGCTCTTCTATTGTTTTCCAGTCCCTGATATTCACAGGGACATTGGCTGGAGTTAACCACATTTCCCTAGTGGTTCCTATGAGACAATCCATCAAGGACAGATTCCTTAGATCAATGAAGATTGCCTTAGATGGTGAAGCCTTTGTCTCAAGGATTGGTGCTTGGTCATCTTGCTCAGCTTCTCTACTTTGGCAGTGCTCATGCTGACCTGTCTGCCTCAGTGTCCCTTAGCATCATGAACCCAGTTTTGAAAGGCTCCGTCATTGCTTGTTTGAAAGTCTTCTCTGGTTCCAATGGCTCTGGTGCTAAAGATAAGGAGGATAACATCGTCTCTGGCATGGGCCTTGTTAAGATCTCCCCAGCAACATCCTGGACCACAGATTTCCTCTTTCTTTGTATTAAAGATTGAACCTAAGGATCTTCTGTAACATCTATATCAGTCCTGAACTGCTATCTGACTCCTTCCATGGGGTCCAGGTTTTAGGGTCCCATGAGGGGCTCTCTGTATGTTTGCAATCTAACCTGGACTTTCTTCTTTTGGCTCCTAGTCATAAAAACTGACATGCCCCCAGCACTTGGGAGGCAGAGGCAGGCGGATTTCTGAGTTCAAGGTCAGCCTGGTCTACAGAGTGAGTTCCAGGACAGCCAGGGCTACACAGAGAAACCCTGTCTCGAAAAAACAAACAAACAAACAAAAAACCTGACATGCCAATATCTCCATATCTCTTTTTCTTTTATAGATTTACCCACTAAGTCAGAGACCAATACCAAAGCTATCTGTCTATCTATCTATCTATCTATCTAAACTTCTTACCCTACGCCAGCAACTTGCCTCCTAGCTGCCCCCTCAGCTTCAAATAGATCCTTTCTTACCCACAGAAGTGGACAGACTGCCTCTGCAGCTGCTTACTGATACCCATCCCTATCCATGACCTGATTGATAGTCTCAGGGCTTGTGATGTGTGCTTTAAACCGTCAGCTGTTCTCAAAGCATCTCCACACTACCAGATCAGCCCACACCCATCAAACAGGTGTGCTGCTTCATACCGCCCAGAAGACAGTAATTTACCCACTGACATCCCCCAAGTGACCTCACCTTAGCTACATGTCTCACTACGCTCTGAATAGGTCTTGCCATTATCCATGTAAGGCCTATAGGGTCAAACCACTGTGTCAAGATTTCCCCCACAGCCCCACACAACTTGGAGTCAATTCCCCAGACTCATCCACACTTTTGTTGAATTCTTCCAGTATGCCAAGTGTTGCTAAAGTTTCTCTCAACAGCAGAACAAGGTACAGTGTCACCAAAGTTACCCTGGAGCACCAGTGAGTTTACTGGGCTCGCTTACAGAGAAGAGGTGAGCGGTTACATACAAGAGTGTGGGTGCTCTGCCCAGAACAGAACACAATAGTCTTTCTTTAGCCAAGAGATTTTCTCTTTAGATGCATGGGAGCCTCCTCCCCCATTCTTTCCCTGCCTGTGTATGCTAGCCCAGTGGTTCTCAACCTTCCTAATGCTGCGACCCTTTAATACAGTTCCTCATGTTGTGGTGACCCCTGACCATAAAATTATTTTTGTTGCTACTTCACAACTGTGATTTTGCTACTGTTACTAATCATAATGTAAATATCTGATATGCAGATGGTCTTAGGCAAAGGGTGGAAGCCCACAGTTTGAGAACCGCTGTTCTAGCCCTGCCCTGAGACCATGTGCAATTAGGGCAGAACTGAATACAACAATATAGGGGGGGTATGCCCCCAGGTCTGTCCAGGATCCCAGGACCCTTTCCACTCTTCTTTCTATGAGGGGATGTCAACCGTCAACAAGTCTAGCTGGGATAAGATTTGCAAGGGGGCACAGCTAAACTCTGGAAGGTTGGGGGTTGTTTGGCCCAGGGGATAATCTTGTACAACAAGCAGCCTCTAGACTCAATGCTTTCTCCCCACAATGCTGTAACCGTCAGCCTACATAGGATGTGTCAGTGCTTAGTCATCACATCAGGTGACATGCTGGGGCTTTTTTTTGATTGCTGTATTTACCGCTCTTAACAGCCCTGTGAATGTGGCACTACTGTATCCATGAGACAACCAAGAATTAGAAATCTTAGGAAACCAGCCAACAGTCACACAACTACTAAGCAAATGGGCCAAACCAGGGAGCCTTAGATGGAAGCTTCTCCTACCACCACCCACAGCTCCATCCACCTCCCATGCTGCAAAGCAGGTTCTTTTTAAAAAGTTAAAACATTTTTATTATTCACTATTGGAGAACTTCATACACACACATACAATGCCTTTGGTCATACTTACCTCTACTCCTCTCCCTAACTTTTCCCAGATCCTCCCCAACTGCTTTACAACTTTGGCATATAAAAGTTCAATTCGTGCTGCTTATGTATGCCTGGGTATGGGTTCATCTGCTGGTTTACCTACCAGGGACCACACACCTAAAAAAGATGGACTCTTCTTTCTCCAACAGTCACCATCAACAGTCAATAGCTCCTCAGCTAAGTGTGAGGGCTCATCATCCCTGTCCTAGGCTATGCTAGAATGTTGACTGGCTTGATCCTGTGCAGACAACTCTAGCCATTCTGGAGATTATCCATCCTATTATATCCAGAAACCTTCCCAGCCTTGTGGTCTTAGTAATATGTATGGTCCCTCTTCTACAATGCTCTCTGCGTCTGAGGGGAAGAGGTATGACAGAGATGTCCCATTTATGGCTGAATATTCCACAAACGCTTAATCCCCAGACAATGACCAGTTGTAAGTTTCTTCACTAACTGCTGTCCACTACACTGAGATGTTTCTCTGGTGAGGCCTGAGAGCTTCAGTAATCGCTGGGCACAGTGATGGTTTGGATGAGAATGTTCCCGACAGGCTTGTGCATTCAGTCAATTGGTCCTCAGTTGGTAGACTGGAGAGGCTTAGGAGATGTGGTCTTACTACAAGTATGTCACTGGGGGCGGGCCTTGAGAGTTTATAAGCCTTGCTCCACTTACAGTTCACTTTTTTCTGGTTTTTGTTTGTGGTTGAAGATGTGATCTCTTAGCTTCCTGCTCTGGGTACCTGCTGCCATACCTCACCTGCCACAATAGACTCTCTCCCTCTGAACCTGTAAGCCCAAGAAAACTTCCATAAGTAGCTGTTAGTCATGGTGTTTTATCACAGCAGTAGAGATACAGCTACTGCAGATAAAGTAAGATGGCTCAATCAGTGGGTAAAAGCACATGTTGCCCAGACCTAGCAGCCTAGACCAGGGACATTCACATGGCCACTAGTGGTAACATGGGCCATGGACATGACACAGATGCCCACTACTGCAGGGCCATAGACCTAGACATGGCCCTCGGCGGTAGCATGAGCCTGGACATCACAGCGGCCTTGGGGATAGAGCAGGTTACTCAGATCAAGCTTTTCCTCACCACCCTCTAGTTTCCAGTTCTGCCTCTCTTCATAGCACAGAAACCTTTCCACTTGTTTTTCAATCCTATCTCTTACAACGAACTTGCTCATTGTAGTGGTGCCCGATGGCCTTCGGGGTGTCTTCCGTTCTACCTGCCCACAAGGATCTCTGAGGGAGAGCATCTCTGTTGTTGTTGTTGTTGTTGTTGTTGTTTTGTTTTTTCAAGACAGGGTTTCTCTGTATAGCCCTGGCTGTCCTGGAACTCACTCTGTAGACCAGGCTGGCCTCGACCTCAGAAATCCACCTGCCTCTGCTTCCTGAGTTCTGGGATTAAAGGTGTGCACCACCACTGCCCGGTGGAGAGCATCTTCAGAGTAAGTAAAAGGCTCGAAGATTCTGCTAGCTCCTTTGAGCACCAGCTACCAAGACACCATAGTATTTATCTGTCCAGGAGTATCCTTCTGTATTGCTTTAAAACAAACAAACAAACAAGGGGGCTGGAGAGATGGCTCCACAGTTAAGAGCACTGACTGCTCTTCCAGAGGTCCTGAGTTCAATTCTCAGCAACCACAAAGTGGCTCACAACCATCTGTGATGGGATCCAATGCCCTCTTCTGGTGTGTCTGAAGACAGCGGCAGTGTACTCATATACATAAAATAAATAAAGACATCTAAAAAAAAAACAAACCAACCAACCAAGAACCAAGTTTCAAACACTCAGGTTGACATCCACAATGCATCACTGAATATATTGTGTTCTCTCTTTTCCCAGTTCTCCTTGGTCTGTAACAAGAATGCCCTGTACTCAATGTCAGTTGTACCCTGCCTTGTGTTTCTCATAGAAGGTTCAAAGCCTGCTTTCACTGTCCACGTCAATGAGATTTTGGCAGCAGTGGCTAGGAAGGAGATATTCAGCTTCACCTTGGCTCAACCAACCACTTCCAAGGTGCCACGTAAGAAGAGCTGCTTCAAATATTAAACAACGGGTGTGTGTGGCCCTCCATCCATCCATCTATCTGTCACTCTTCAGAAGTAAAAGACCATTGTTTACAGCATCCCTCACTGCTACTTGTGGTTTCTGGTTATATGGGTTGTTAGTTTTCAGGCAGAGATCAATCAGAACAAGAAATGGCTGTTGTGACTTCTATCCACGTTTTGCAGTGTGATTTAAACAGATCTCCCAAAGGCTAGAATCTGCCACAGGGAATTACCCTCACCTTTTAATCTTCTCCAGTAGCATGTAGGCCTGACTATAGGCAGCCAGTACCATTCAGAACTGTATTTAGGAAATTAAGCACCTCAATTTCTACACTGTCTGGAGGTGGCATTCTTAAGACTAAGGATCCTTCTTCTTTGCCTCCGGGAGGGGTGGCAGAAGCAGGAAGGACTGCTGTAGTGCTTGTTTGTACATCTATAAAAGCCCAGACTTCATAGGAACCCCACTGGTTTGGCTGCCCAGGAAAGCTGATTTTAGAATGGGATGGAAAAAAAATCATCTTACAGTTCTTCAGATCTGAGCAAGAATTACCCACGACACATTAAAAAATGCAGAGTTTTAGTCTAGTTCTTTGAGATGCTGCCTCAAAACTACTGGGGCATGTCCCAGAAATCTATAGGGGCTCCAAAAAAATCTCTCCCCTCTATTATCCAATGAAAAACTATTAAAACAATCAGCTGGGTCTGGTGGCACATGCCTTTAATCCCAGCACTTCAGAGGCAGAAGCACGTGGATCTATATGAGTTTGAGGCTAGCCTGGTCTACATAGTGAGTACACAGCCGGGGCTATATAGTGAGTCTCTGTTTCAAACAAAACAAAACCAAGAATACAGCTGAGAGGTGGCGTGTCTGCTTGGCAATGGGTGACGCCCTAGCTTCATTCCAACATTCAAAAAGAAGAAGAAAAAGAAAAAAAGTGATGTTCTTAGAGAAAACAAAACTCAAGCACCATAGCAAGCACGCGGACGGCTATGCCTTTGACATGGGATGAAAATACTCTAGATTGTAACTTGAACCTTCATAAAGAGATAGAGAGCATTTATAACAAGCAAGCATCCTGGTTAGCATGCAAGACAGGTGTGATGATTATTTTGTAACCTTTTAGGCCTCGCATGATTTAAAAGACAGCCGGATAATAAAAAATCAAGGCAAATGTGCCAGGAGAGAAGGCAGGTACAATCTATGAGTAAGAGCATAAAGGAAGGTGGAAAGAGTTATGGAGGAGAAAGTTGGTCCCCATCCCTGAGATCGTCCTGCAGTAATCAGACCTCAATCTCTCTCGTAAGACCGTGTTTGTAATTCCCCTGACAATCTTTAAGACAGCTAAAACGAACAGTTGAAAAGACAGAGGGATTGAAAGGACACCTTAGAAAATATTTACCAGACATGACGCCTTCAATGAAGAGATCTGAATTTGAAAACCAGTAAACTGAGGGACGCTTGGGGCAGACAGTGGTGTAACCTGAGAAGATGAAATGGGAGCCAATGGGCATGGACCTAATGCTTACACAAAGCCTGGTAAGCTGTTGTAGAAAGCTCAGAATCTAGTCCAAGGGCACAAAGGGTGTTCTGTGCTCTCCCTGTCTCTGTCTCTATCTCTGTATGTCTCTGTCTCTTTGTCTTTCTCTGTCTCTGTCTTTGTCTCTCTCGTGTGTGTCTGTCTGTCTCTCTGTCTTTATCTCTCCCTTTTGAGACAGAGTTCCAAATATCCCTGGTCTGGAACTCACAGAGATCCACTTGCCTCTGCCTCTCAAATGCTAGAATTAAAAGCAGGGACCACTATTCCTGGTCAAAAAACCTACTGGAGATCAGTTAAGGTTCTTGAACCACCCACAAGGAATCTGGTTGTAAAGGGCTTTCCTTCTGTGTTTGGAGTGGGCTCTCTGTTTGGAGGGGCTACTGTAGTTGCGTGTGATAGTGTCGAGTCTGCACGGCTTAATGTTATAAACTGCTTCTTGCTGACAACATGGACCAAGTTGGATCTTCTCCTGATTTCATAAAAGATGAAGCTACTTAAATCCTTGGCTTCCATCAAAGCTCCCACCGCAGGGCAAGTTCCTATAAGAGTATTGCCTGGCAAGCTGGGTAAGTGGAGACCTGGAGGCAACAGGGTCACTATGCTTGGAGGGGTTGGAAGGAAGCTCCAAAAGGCAGATGATGCTTCAGACATAAGTCGCCTTCGGCTCCCAAGGACTGAGATTATGGACAAGGACCACCACCCCATGGGATCTTTCTCTGCGCACTCAGGTTGTTAGGCTTGGTAGCGAGCACCTTTACCTCTGAGCCATCTCACTGGCCAAATCTTTCTTCTTTAAAGTGTACTTTTTAGAGGTGCATATTTGTTGCACATATGCAAATGCAGCGACACCTACCTTCCACAGTGACACCCACCTTCCACAGTGACACCCACCTTCCACAGTGACACCCACCTTCCACAGCGACACCACCCACCTTCCCAATACCACTATGCCCAAATTAGATACTTATTTTTAAAAGATTTATTTATTTATTTTATGTATATGAGCACACTGTAGCTGTCTTCAGACACACCAGAAGGGGGCATCAGATCCCATTACAAATGGTTGTGAGCCACCATGTGGATGCTGGAAATTGAACTCAGGACCTCTGGAAAAGCAGTCAGTGCTCTTAACCGCTGAGCCATCTCTCCAGCCCCTTAGATATCTTCTTAACCACATCTGCAGCATCTATTTTTCCATCTAAGGAAACACAGCCACTGATTTACAGACCTAAGATGTGGAGACTATGTGACTGTTCTGTAGGTGCTTGGACAGACAGGGTGTAAAACCAAGAATGGGCTGCTTTCCAAGGCCACAGCTGTGGGGCAAATGGAGCACACGCCGGCAAGATTCCATCTGCCCTGAGCAGTTTGCCAGAGCACTGGGGATTTGGCTGGTCTTGAATCTTAGACTTCTGTTCTCACTTTCAGCTGATCTGTAAGCAACAAGATGGCCTCTCTTAACTTATAGCATTGTCTTGCTTCAGACGGCTTGAGCAAGAAGTAAGATTGCAGCTCAGGATACAATAGGATGAAGTGGCAACCGGAGCCTCCTGAGTTTGCTTCACGAGGGGTAAGAGGATGCCTATCCCAGCACAATTTTATATTCTAAGCCACTTGTAATGATGAGGAGGAAACAGATAGCAAAGCTGAATGTGGTGGTGCATGCCCCCGATAGATCAGGAGTTCAGGGTCAGCCTCTCCCACAGAGGCCCTGCTTCAAAAAAACAAAGAAAAATAATGTTACCCCTTCTTCCCAACACTCAAGGATCATTGCTGAGGAGAGGGCAGAGAGGGTGTAAGAGCCAGAGGGGGGGATGGTAGAAGGGAACAGTGTCTTCCAGACCCAGGGAGGCAACTGTGGTGCAGATGAACGCACAGCAGTTACAACAGCATGCACGAAATCTGTGCAGGCTCAAGCTGGCCCAGGTCCTGCCACGGAGAGAGGTGGGTATGAAGTCTCACCTCTAGCTAATTGGTTGTGGCTGGGGAGAGGGGAAAAGAGAGAGAGAGAGAGGGAGAGGGAGAGGGAGAGAGAGAGAGAGAGAGAGAGAGAGAGAGAGATTTTACCAACGGTGTAGCCCCCGGGAAGACCACCATACTCCAGTGGAAGACCATACATCCAAAACTATTTGGGCAGCACAAATTGAACTCTATAGGTTTAAAAAAAAATTGGGATGGGGTGGACCTGGGAGGAATTGAGGGAAGGGTGATTGCGACCAAAACACAACATATGAAATTATGAAAGAACCGAGTTGCACAAACACCATTCAAACAGCTAGAGGCGTTTCCTGCTTTGCTGCCTGCCAGCCCACAGATGGCAGGTTTTACTAAGTAAGGATATTTTTTTATTGCTAAGAACTTCACAGTTCCAACGGTAAGTTAAGTAATGAAAACAAAGTCCAAGTGGGAAACTGAAGCTGTTAGAATCAGAACAATAAACAAAAGCCAATTTTCATAAATGCCCATATAAAAATATTAACTAATACCCTAAGCTGGACTATCACTGTGTAGAATCAACCATGCATTTTGTTTTCAAAGCATATTTAAAAACTCTTAAGCTACTGTAGAGAAGTCGTGTATTGACAATTCTATGGGATCCCAGATGGTTTTATCTCAGATGTAATAGAAATCCCACAAGGCTGAGCTAACACTAGAAATGGGCTAAATAAGCCAAGAGCCATTAGTCATGGAACTGAGTTGCTTAGCGAGTCAGGTTTCCTTAAAGAATCCCTTCGACTGAAAACCCAAGACTCCCTCCGACAGGGCAGTGGCCACCAGCATTTTAACGACTTGCCAACCCTGTGTGTGAAGGGGCTGATAAAGAACTTGTTACATCACGGCATCTTTGTAAATAAGCTCACTGTTGTCCCAATGGTCTCACCTATACAAATGAAGAAAAGGAGAAGACAGATGGATAAAGAGCAGATGAGATGACCTCGACAAAGCACGTCCACAATCAAAGGCCAAATCACAAACTGCCCACTGCTGACCTACTAAGATGATGGTAACAGGGGAAAAAAAAACCAAAACAAAACCCTGGCCTTTCAGCTGAAATCCTACTGAGGGACATTGCTTTCATTTTTTGGTTTTGTTTTTTTTTTTGGTGTTGGTGGCTATTTTTTTATCCTAAAAATATCCATAAAGACGAGACAGTCAGGCATGTGAAATAGCTCAGCAGATAAAGGAAATTACCTCCAAGCCTGATGACCTATGTCCTATGTCTAGTTCATGAAGCCTACATGGTAGAACAGAACCAACCCCATGGGTTTTCCTATGGCATCCACATACATGCCTTACCCTCCGTGATAAAATAAATCAAGTACATATTTAAACCTTTCTAAGATGAGAAACTTAACCCGGAGACACACCTCATCTTTTTCTAGCTAGATAATTAATTAACTACTTGGAGAAAGGGATCTCAAGTAGCCCAGGATACCCTTAAACTTACTGTATAGTCAAAGATGACATTGTTCTGAGCCTGCTCTTCTACCTCCCGCGATGTGGGACAGCAAGCCCGTGCCATAGCCCCTGCTTTATGCGGTGCTAGGGATCAAGCCTAGGCAACATTCCTGCTAGGCAAATGTTCTAACATCTGAACTGTATCCCACGCCCGGCGCTTTTTTGTTGTGGTTGTTGTTGAAAGAATAGTCACAATCAACTATGGGATGGGGACCAGTGGCTGTCCTAAACGTAACGAAAACGCAGAAGTCTAAGGGAGGAACTCTTAGAGGAACAGGCAACTGTGGGCTGCTTGTTTTAATGGAGTAGACGGCCTTCTACATTGTTCTTCCCCACCCTCACAGCTCCACCACCCAGTTCCACATCTCTTCAGATACGTAGGTCCCAGCAGTCAGGATGGATGAGTCAGGCTTCAGACGGTGAAAGGCAGGGTAGAACCTACATGATTCTACTATGTACCCTGGCAGGGTGGTATGGGGCAGAAGGGCTCTTCAGCTAATCCTCTCAGTGACAATGGTGAGACTGACCACGAATTACGTTTATTCTGTAAAAGACTAATCCAATTCTGTCTATGTAGCACCTTGAAAGGAAAAGAAAAATCAAACAGGATTTCCTCCCAAAAGAATACAGAATACAGCCATGTGGTGTTGTTTCATGTCTCTAATCCTGGCATTTGGGAAGTTAAGTGAGAAGATAGTGAGTTCAAGGCTAGCCTGGACTACTTAGCAATGACTTGATTTAAACAAACAAACAAACAAAATGTGTCACTTGCAGGGATCAGGGAGGTGGGCAGAAATTAAAGTAGGCAGAGAGAGAGAGAGTTGATGAATTTTGTATATGGAAATCAGAATGTAGATACTGGTACAGATATCATCTGGATGTGGATGAGAACACATTAGCCCCTGGATTGAGAAGTTAATTCTAGTGTGGAGCTCTGGCTTTGACGGTTAGACACTGAGTGTGGCTTGTACTGGTTCACCTGCAGCTCGACACACTCAAGTTCCCACAGGCCGGCTGCCTTCGGCCAGCTGCCTGGATTACACATGCAGTGGCAAGTTAGAGACATTTATCCAGTTTAGGTATAGAGAGCAAGTAGCTGATGTGAAGAAAGAATGTTTTGAAAGAGTGTGTGCTGTGGCATCCATTTCTTCCTGTTTGGTTTGCTCTTTCTGTTCTTTGCTGCATTCCAGGACATCTTAACAGTCCCAGAATTTCTCAGGAAGATTTATTCAAGTGTGCCATCAATGGCTCTACTGAGGATGGACACACCCCTTTTAAGACTCAGTTTCACTGGAAAGAAGAAAGGTTCCACATTAGAATTGGGGGGGGGGGAGAGGAGATGAGCAGAGAGGGCCTTTGGAGGACCTCAGGAGCATGATGGGAAAGACCAGGCTGAACCTAGGGATGAGTTACAGAGGCTGCTGCTAGGATCTGTTTGGTCCTAGCACATAGTGGGTCTACTAACATATGCTACTGAACCAATGATGATGACTATGACTATGACGACAATGATGAATTATATAACCAATACTCAGACACCCAAAGTTCTGACTTTCTGAATGTCTAAGTTTGGTTTTTAGCACATAGAAATGCTTTGACTCTCTGATCCCATATAGTCATGAGACATACAATGGCACTTCTGATCGACAACGAATAGGACATTTGGCCCCAGTCCTGTAAGATTATGATAGAGCCAAAGAATTCCAATTGCTGGTGACATCGTGGTCATCAGAACATCACAGGGCTGATGAAATGGCTCAGTGAGGAAAGGTGCTTATGGCCACAACCTGACAACCTGAATTCCATCCCTGGAACCTACACAGTGGAAGGAGAGAAAGGACTCCCCAGAGCTGTCCTCTGGTCTCCACAGGCTCGCTGTGGCACACACACACAAGCAAACAACTAAACAAATGCAATGAAGTAGATAAGTAAGTAAGCACAGTTAAGTTTTGAAAAGACTATCACAGTGCAACATTGTAGTCACAGGTTTGTGACAATGCTGGAGGAAACAAACCCAGGCTACTGTGTGTGCTTGAATCTTGGTTTTAACAAAATGTTCAAAAAGACTGGGGAGGTGACTCAGTGGGTAAGAACACTTGCCAAGAAGGTGAGAGGAGCCAAGTTCAAATCCCCAGCAACCATATAAAAAAAACAAGGATCATTGCACAGAAACCTAATAACCCCAGTGCTGTGCCAGACAGAGACAGGAGGATTGATGCAGTTTTCTGGCTGTCAGCCTAGCTCCAGGTTCAGTGAAAGACCCCGTCTTAAGAGACTAGAGACTGATAGGGTAGAATGCTTGATGCAGTCTCTGGCCTTCCCATATACACTCAAGCCCATGGACCTGTACACACATGTGCACATATACCATGCACATACTACTCAGATACATAAGCAAAACAAAAACAGATGGTTTAAAAGTAAAAGTTAAGCTCCAAAGAAATAGTTTTTAAAAGCTTACAGAACAAAGATATACAGAAAGGAAAAAAAAGTGTTGTCTAGATGTGTGGTGTGTTTTTGTATTTTAGGTGAAGTGTTTTTACAAAGAGTCAAAGAGGTTTTTTTTTTCTTTAAGGTGGCATAAAGTAAAAAGGTTATAGTAAGCTAAGGTTGATTTGTCATCAAAAAACAAATTCAAGTTCTATCCATGCCAAATTCTTTATATGGGCTTATAGTTTTTAAAAAGTGTGTCTGAGCTGGAGTTACAGACAGTTATGAGCTGCTTTGCAGGTGCTGGGAACTGAACTCTGGTCTTCTTAAAAGAACAGCCATGGCTCTTAGCTAGGGAGCCACCTCTCCAACCCCTACTAAGTCTTTCTCATCTCTTCTTACTGAACCTTTCCACATTCAATGGGTCAAAGCACTTGCCATGCAAACATTTATTTTAATTTTTATTGGTGGACTTTTGTTTTGTTTGTTTGCTTGTTTGTTTTTGAGACAGGGTCTCTCTAGCCCTAGCTGTCCTGGAACTCACAGAGATCTGCCTGCAAAGGCATATGCTAACATGTGCAGCTTCATTATTTTAATTAAAAAAAAAAACTATGGGTACTGGTGTGTGGCTTTGTACACACTCGTGCAGTTGCTCTCAAAGGCCAGAGATGGATCATCTGGAGCTGGAGTTATAGGCTGTTGGAAGCTGCCTGATGTGAGCGATGGAGATTGACCTCTGACCTTTGTAAGAGCAATACTTGTTCTTCACTGCTGAACCATCTTTCTAGCCCCAGATGTGTAATTTTATAAGATAGATTTGTTGCTGTTGTTGTCTTGGAGACAGGGCTCCATGTATCCCTGTCTGAGCTTGAACTCCCTATGTAGCTGAGGATGACTTTGAACCCCTGATCCTTTTATGTCCACCTCCCAAGTACTGGGATTACAATAGCCACCACACCCAGTTCGAAATGGCAACTGTTCACAATGCAGAAATTGTATTCACTTGCAGATGTAAACTTTTACATCCAGAACCTACATTTCTAACTCGCTAGCTGTCAACAGGATAGACATCATTCAAGCTGTCTTGTTCTTAGACTAATGACATTCATTTTCTATTGTCAGGCAGTTCGGACTTAGTAGCTTAAAACTTAAACGTTTAAGATCACCTGGGTATCGCATTTGAACTCAGACAAAACCTGAACTCCATTCAAGCCACAGAGCACTACCAACCCTTCTCCAAGCCAATATGAGTGGCAGCTTCTTCACCAACTGCGGCACCAATCTCACCAACCACCCCATTAAACACGCCAGCACAATAGGCAACCATGATTTCCCTTGGCTGTTTTCTGTTGTATGAACATATAAACTTTAAACATACCGCAACATATAAACTACCCCCTCAACTTTTTCTGAGATAGGTTCTCATGATGTAGCCTAGGCTAGCTTCAAATTCACTATGTAGCTTAGGTTGACTTTGAACCCAAAGGCTCACACCAGTTTGGTGTGTGTTACCACTGGGGTGAATGCTAGCCCAAATCAATTCCTTAATCTCATATATAAATGTGTTGGTAGCTCTGTCACCATTCATGGGCCAATACTGATACCTAAGGCCATTATTTTATTCAGGCGACATTTGGTTGTTCAGATTTAGCAGTTTTGCAGCTTTCTCTTGGTTTTGCTGACTTTGTTTTGCTTTGGTTTCTTGAGACATGGTCTTGCTATGTATCTCGGGCTGCCCTTGAACCCACAGTCCCTCTGCCTCATCTCCCAGATAGCAAAAGCAGAGTCCATGGTTTTGTAGACCTGACAGTTTTACTCAAGGATTTTACAATGTCTCTTACTTGGGATTTCTCTGGTTATTTACCTAGTGACTATTTGGGATTCTGTGTTCAGGGGAGAATGTGCTGGGAGGTAAAAAGTTCTCTTCACATCACACCAATGCTC
Organism: Rhynchomys soricoides; assembly: GCA_019843965.1. NCBI lineage: Eukaryota > Metazoa > Chordata > Mammalia > Rodentia > Muridae > Rhynchomys > Rhynchomys soricoides. The sequence goes on from JADRCH010000090.1 coordinate 1,590,981, forward strand.
CCATCTCACAGTTAACATGACCTGCTGCTGAAGTTAACCTTTACACCAATGGTCCTGTACCATGGTTGACATGACTGTTAATCTTTTTATCAACTGTTCTATCTCATGGTTGACAAGAGTTACTGCTGATGTTAACCTGATGACCTTTCTGAGAGAATTACATTTAAAAAATTCTTGACATAAATAAGGACAGAGGCCAGAAGTAGAGTCTCAGTGACCTTCCAAGGACCTATTACCTCAATTTGGGAGGTAGGGTTCAGGGAGATCCTGCTATGAGAGCATAAAGAACTCTACGCCAGGACATAAAGAACGTGGAAACATGGGAAATTTAGAACAGTATTTGGTCTCCACTGAGATAAGTACTGGTACACACTTCACAGAGGAAGAAACCCAGGCACAGAGCCAAAGACACAGACAGGATGACCAAAATGCAAATGCGGGTAGAGTCCCATAGTTCAGGCCCTTATTAATTATGTACATTGATTTTCCAAGCTGGGCATGGTGGCACAAGGCCTCAGTCCCAGCACTTGAGAAGCTGAGGCAGGAGGATAGAGAGTACAAAGCCAGTATGTGCCACCCTGTTTCAAGAAACTACCAGCAAAAAGATGCTATGTCAAAATGCTAATGACTTTGCAGTATCTCATTAGTGGTCTTTAAGCTCATCTCTGTCATGTCTTTGTGATGGTTACTATTGCTATGATTTGGCATCATGACCAAACAAGTTAGGGGGAGAAGGGAGTTTATTTAGCTTATGCTTCCACATCACAGTTCATCATTGAAGGAAGCCAGGAAAGAAACTCAAACAGGGCAGAAACCTGGAGGCAGAAGCTGATGCAGAGACCATGGAGGGGTGCTGCTTACTGGCTTGCTCATTATGGCTTGCTCAGCCTGCTTTCTTATAGAACCCAGGATCACCAGCCCAGGGATGGCATCACCCACAATGGGCTGGGTCCTCCCCCATCAATCACTAATTAAGACAATGGCTCAGAGCTGAATCTTATGGAGGCATTTTCTCCACTGAGGTTCTCTTCTTTCAGATGAGTCTAGTTTGTGTCAGGTTGACATAAAGCCAGCTAGAACACCTGGTTACTGGTAAGATGAGCATCTTTCCTTAGAAAAATTAGCTATTGGACTTCTTTTTCCTCCATAAAATGTTTAATATTAGGGGAGGGTCATGAACCGTATTGAGCATGCAGAGGTCCAAAGAGGTTCTCTCATTCTACCAGGGAACCCAGGGATCCAACTCAGGTTGTTAGATTTTCATGGAAAGTGCCTTTACCCACTGATCCACCCAGCCAGCCCTGGACTTCTTTTCAAGACCCCAGTTTTGACAGGCGACACAAAGCAGCCACAAAGAACACTTTTAGGTTTTTACAATCAGAGTTGGCCCAGGTCTGGCCAGGTGGTGTCTATGCTCAGAGGACCTGGGCCAGCACCTCCTGAGTCGGGCTACAGAACAGGGTTGTCTCTGGTTTGCTGTTCTAAAGATCAGTTACCCAAAGTCAACCTTGGTTAGATGCATCCAGATATAAGTCAACTGTCTTACACTTTGGATTTGGAACAACTCCTAAAGGCTCAGGTGTTGAAAGCTTGGTCCCTGGTGCAGCAGAGTTCAGGAGTCAGGCTTTTGTAAGATGACTGAATCACTGAATCATCTGAATCATGGGACTCTGGACTCATGGATGGATTAACTCATCAAAGGTTTCATAATTTAACGGCTTTATTGGAAAATGGTAGAAGCTCTAGAAGGTAAGTTCTACTTGGAGAGGTAGACCACCAGGAGCATGCCCTAGAAAGGTATATCTTGTCCCAGTGGAGGCTCCACCCTTCTCTAACCTACTCCCCACACCCCACCTGCTATGGGGTTACAGGAATTTACAGGGATGCCTGATTTGTTATGTGGGATCTGAACTCCAATCCACACAACTGTGAAGCAGGGTTCCTAACAGCTGACTCATCTGTCCAGTCCTATATATTCTTGACAATATGGAAAGAGAAAAAAAAAACCATATTTACACATATTGGAAGTGATAGAATCAATGTAAAAACGAATCCTTTATTTATGAAATCATGAAGGTACAGGAATTCATGACAATCCCTTTAATTCTTTTGGAAACAAGGGCTTGCTGTGTAACCTTGGGTGACTCTGAACTCACATTGATCCTTTTGCCTCAGCCTCTCAAGTGCTGATATCACAAACAAGCAGCGCCACCCTTGACACTGTGCCAGCTCTCTACAGCACCTCAGGAATTATCCGTCTAGTGCCAGTCCCCTGCTATCCACGCTTGGCCTCAGTTCAGAATTAGCACCTGCATTTGTTCTTTTCTCCTGGTGTAGCCTTCATGCTGTCCTGACCTCTGGTCTCCTCCGCTTCCCTAAAACGACAAAGATACAAGGTCATTGTGCATGGCATACTTTTCTAAGGGTTGGCAGCAAAGGGTAAAAAGAGCGGAAGGGGGCAGGGAACATTTCACATTTAACAGAGGATACTGCCTTTCTCCCTCTCCTTCAAATTCATGGCCTTTTCCACACTGATTGTTATTGCTCACATGTATGGATATGCATACATATATCCTTAAGTATAACCTACTCCATCCATATAATATTTACATTTCTTGTTATCTATAGATCCCCACGGAACAAGAAAAGTCTTCTCATCTTTTGTTTGTTTGTTTGTTTTTGTTTTTTTTGGTTTGGTTTGGTTTGGTTTTTCGAGACAGGGTTTCTCTGTGTAGCCCTGGCTGTCCTGGAACTCAACTCTGTAGACCAGGCTAGCCTCGAACTCAGAAATCCACCTGCCTCTGCCTCCCAAGTGCTAAGATGACGGGCATGAGTCAGAACCATTAGCCTTATTTGCATCTTGAGCTTGGTGTTGGTGGACGCCCCTGAACCAATCACTCTATGACTAAGCTTGAGATATGATTTGGCCACACTAAGTTCTCTTATTCAACAATCGTATTTAAATTGTGTTTCTCAATTAAAGTGTCACTGACTTAAGGGGTCCCCAGGGCCCTCATAGCAGAAGGCGAGAACCAACTCCCAAAGGTTGTCTCCCAGCTCACGTACCAAGGTAGCAGCTCTTCCTCCCCCCCCCCAATTTTTAGAAATGTAAAATGCAGCTAAAAATTTTAAGTGGTTTAATTTAAACAATACCGAGAGAAGCATGTTCATACCTAATAACGGGGTAGGATTCTTGCTCAGCTTTTCTCTGCATGCTGGAACCCCGATTTGTTCAGCCACTGAATGGACTGAACAAACAGAGAACATCTCATACTCTGCTTTACTGGATAGGATGAAGAACTAATAAAAAGCCCTGATCTGTGGTCTTGAGGGAAAAAGGGGGGGGGGGGGAGCCGGTGAGCTGGGCATTGCCAGGCACCTCTCTTTGCTTCCTGACTGTAGACACAGTGAGACCAGCAACCTAAAGCTTCTAGAACCATGACTCCCCACTGTGGGGGACTGGACCCTTCAACTGGGAGCCAAAACAACCCCTTGCTTGTTCTGAGTATGTTGTAGAGAGGGAAGTGACTGGGACACAGACCTTACTTTCACAACCGGAGAAGCAGGTATAGGCCCGTTTGGATAGGGTTGACCTTTTTATCCTCCTTTCAGATGGAAGGGCTCAGCTCTGGAGATGCTCTGCCGCCACCTGCTGTTTTCAGATGGAAGGGCTCAGATCTGGAGATGCTCTGCCGCCACCTGCTGTTAAATTTCAGCTTGAAAGACAAATGTTCACAGCCTGGAGAGATGGCTCCGTGGCTAAGAGTCCTTGTTACTCTTGTGGAGGACCTACCTGGCTTCCATTCCCAGGACCCACATGGTGGCTCACAACTGTAACTCCAGTTCCAAGAGACCCAACACCTTCTTCTGGCCTCCAGAGGTGCCAGGCATATATGTGGTGCATGCACATACATGCAGGCAAAACACTCATGCACATGAATGTTCAGAAGCCCTGGATCTGAAAACCATATGGTGTTACCTGTTTCTAGTATCTCCAACTCTATCAAGCCTTTAAACCATGGATGGCAGCTTATCCTATAATCCCAGCGTGTGTGTGTGGGAGGGGGTTGCTGGGTAGAAAGGAATCTGAGCCCAGATCCCAAAACATTTTTTTAGAAAAAGCTTTAAAGTAGGAAACTGTTGAATATCATACAAATGTTACCCCAAATCACAACATAAATGCCATTGTCCCAGGTGTTCTGAAACTGTATGAGAGTTGGGGGTGGGGGAGTGGGCGGGGGAGTGAAATTTCCTCAAGATAATGATCGTGCTTTGCCTTAGAGAAGCCAAAAGAACATTGGTTGTTGAGATGTTTTCCCAGTAAGAAAGAAATCGGCTTATTACTCCAGACATCTACATATCTTCTTACACTTTCTTCTGTTTCCGATCTCCGTTCATTAAGCATGGGAGGTATACAGATGGCCTTGGGTTCTACCCATCAACGGTTCTCTCTAAATTAAGAAAGCACCTGGAGCCTTTAAGCCAGTGATGCTCACTCACAGTGGGAGTTCAAAGGGCACTCATAGCTCAGACCAGTTCTTAACCCCCCCTCCAAAAAAAAAAAAAAAAAAAAAAAAACAGACAACAAAACATAAACATGCAAATGAATAACAAGTCAAAGCAGACAGAGGGGAAAACAAAAAACAAAAAACAAAAAAACAAGGAAAGACCTGCCGTTTACACACCACTGTTCCCCTGTGCTTCATATCCAGTCTTAGCTTAACACAGCAAAGCGATGGGCAGGAACTGGAGGCTGCCTGAGACTTATGTTGCTACAGGAGTAACATTTTTACAATGGAATAAAAGGCTGTGTTTTCTCTCTGTGGTCTGGGGCGTGTTGAGGCGTGATGCCAGGTGTCTTCCTCTGCTGCTCTCCATCGTGTTACCTTAAGACAGGGATTGTCTTTGAACCAAGAGTGCAAATTTGTCAGGTTTAGCAGCAATCTCCTTAACACATTGAGCCATGTTGTTGGCCCCTTTGTTCCGTGTATAGTTTTTGATTCGCTCTGGGTAAAGAAAGCTTATCCACAGGCTTTCCTGGGAGAAAATGGCCAGTCTTCATGGATGAGCTGTGTGTTTACAAACTGATGGCAAACACCACTACTATGCCCAACTACTGAAATTTCTGGAGTCAAATGGGGGTAGTGTTCTTTGAGACAGAACTAGTTATGTAGCCCAAGCTGGCCTAAATCCTACCTTCTTGTTTCCCACCACTTTACCTAGCATACTGGAAGTAACCCCCCCAACCCCAACCTCAAGTCCTGCTGGAAAGTGGTTACTACCACCACAGGGAAGAGTCAAAGTAGTAAACCGGAATGGAAGACAAGATGTGCTTCTTCTCCGGTGTCCTTACTCCCCCTAGTGGCAGCCAGTTTCTTACCCTGCGGATAGCACCATGCTCTTAGTCTTCTCTCTGCTCCTCTAGAATTAGAGGAAATCTCACTATCAGCTACTCACTGTCTTTAGGTGGTGTTGTTAAAGGAGAGACACTAAGCTTCTCTGCTTGCCAGTCAGGCAGCATTCATGGATCGCGCCTCCAAGGCCAAATCTTGCTCCCCAGGTACCACAGGAAGAGTTCACGGCCCCCTGTACAAATGCCCTGCTGAACATTGGTTCAAAATTTCTTGGGGCTGGAGAGATGACTCAGCTGTTAAGGGCACTCACTGCATTTTCAGAGGTCCCAAATTCAGTTCCCAGCACCCATGGAGGATGGCTCATAACCACACTTAACTTTAGTTCCGAAGGATACAATGCCGTCTTCTGACCTCCATGGGCACCTGCATTCATTGGCTTCATCTGCACACACACACACACACACACACACACACACACACACACGGAAATTAAAAAGAAATAATAAAATAAGAGTATGCTGGCTGCTTTTGTGTCAACTTGACACAAGCTAGAGTCATCAAAGAAGAGGGAGTCTCAGGTGAGGAAACGCCTCCATGAGATCCAGCTGTAAGGCATTTTCTCAACTAGTGATCAATTGGAGGAAGGCCAGCTTATTGTGGTGGTGCCATTTCTGGGCTTTCGGTCCTGGGTTCTATAGGAAAGCAGGCTGAACAAGCCAGTAAGCAGCATCCCTCCATGCCTTCTGCATCAGCGCCTGCCTCCAGGGTCCTCCCTTTTGAGTTACCAGTCTCTTCAAACCCCACCACTTAGCTGTATCTTTAGGGAGGTTGAATAGGAATGGCCCCCATAGACTCGTGTGTGAGTGCTTGGCCCATAGGGAGTGGCAATATTAGGACGTACGACTTTATTGGAGGAAGGGTGATATCAAGGGGCATGCTTTGAGGTCTCAGAAGCTCAAGCCCAGACTCAGTGGCTCACTGTCTCTTTCTGCCATCTGCAGATCAGGATGTAGAACTCTCAGCTCCTTCTCTGGCACCATGTCTGCCTGCACACTGCCATGCTTCCTGGACTAAACCTCTAAACTCTAAGCCAGCTCCAATTAAATGTTTTCCTTTATAAGTGTTGCTGTGGTCATAGTGTCTCTACCCAATAGAAACCCTGACTAAGACAGGGGTACTCCCTCTTACCCACTCCTTCCTAGCGGTACCAACCTGTCCCACCCGCTTGCTTGGAAGGGACCTCCTAGCTAAAGCGGGGCTTCTATTTCCTTCGCTCTCCCCATCTGCTTGACCCCAAGGCCACCAGCTGATCTCCTCCTTGTCCTCCAAACTGACACATCTTTTCCCATACCATCTTCCAGGTAGATCCTGGGCATGGGACACCCAAAATCCCTCTATAACCACCATTACTCCCTCCCACCATTCAATTACAAAACCCCACCATATAGTCACCTCGACTCGAGACCTACTCTTTCTCCAAAGCCTCAGGGGACTTACACCTCTCATCTTTGACCTTTTAAGAAAAAAATTCTTCTACATCCCATGTCTCCCCTCCCCCCCTTTAACACTCTTATATGTGCAGTTAAAGACCCAACGGAGCCTACCGTTTAGTTCAGGATCTTCAGCGTATCAACTTGGCAGTGGTTCCCCTTCACCCCGTGGTATCCAACCCTGGTACTCCCCTCTCCTCCATCTTCTTTACAGACCTCTCATTGCTTTGACTTCAAAGATGCCTTCTTTTCCATTCCTCTTGATCCCCAGTTGGGACTGACCTAGACACTTACCTTTCTACCCAATTCACTTAGACCACCCCACCCCAGGAGTTCCAGGACAGCCCGCATCTGTTTGGCCAGGCTGTAACCTCTGACTTACTCTTTGCCTCTTCCTAAATCCAAGCTTAAACAATATGTAGACAATCTTTTTTGTAGTCTGTCCCTGCAAATCAGCCAAGCCAACATCTCTACCTTATTCAGCTTTCTGTCTGGCCGGGACATAGGGTCTCCTCACCCTCTAGGGTCCAGCTGTCTGCCCCTCAGGTTACTTATCTGGGACTAGCTATTTCTCCAGCTCACAGGGCCATTACCCTAGATAGAGAAGACTTGATTCAGTCATTCACAGACCCCACCGCCAAGGGCAGAATTCTATCCTTCCTAGGGATGGCTAGCTTCTTACAGTCTTGGATTCCTTCTTTCTCTCTTCTTGCCTGCCCTTTACATGAGATGCTCTTGACACTTCCTGCAAACCCCCTGCTTCTGCCCATTGCCAGGCCTTCTCTAAGCTTCAACATGCCCTTCTCCAGGTGCCCACCCTACATCTTCTGAATTTAATTTGCCCCTTCTCTTTCCATGGTACAGAAAAAAGGAAGGATATGTCCTTGGAGCCCTGGGTCACCAAAAGGGACTTTCCTTAACACCTGTTGCATATTTATTAAAACAATTAGACCAAATTACCCAAGGATGGGCACTTTGCCTGCATGTTCTGGTGGCATTACCCAAGCATGGGCACCTTGCTTGCATGTTCTGGTGGCATTAGCCAAGGATGGGCACCTTGCCTGCGTGCTCTGGT
>JADRCH010000090.1:1606796-1620093 GCA_019843965.1 Rhynchomys soricoides
GAGACATGTGCAACCTCAGCCTCATGAGTGAAGGGATTAGAGACATGTGCGACCGTACTCCAATGACACAAGCTACATACGTCTCTCGGGTTAATCAAGTTAGAATCATAAAATTTTTAAATTACATTTTTTGGGGTGTGTGTGTGTGTGTGTGTGTGTGTACATTCACATATCACAGCACACATGTGGAAGTCAGAAGACAACTTCTAGGAGTCAGTTCTTCTATCATGTGGGCCATGCTGGGGATCACACTTAGGTTGTAAGCTTGTAAGGGCAGGCACCTTTGCCCGCTGAGCCATATGATAGGCCCAAGGAATTTAAATTTCTAAAAGATAGGAATTTCAGTATAGTGGGTTGTTTTGTTCTTTTTTTAAAAATTCTCTTCCCTGGTATAGACAAGTGAAACTCCTGAAAATCCACAAGGAGTGATTTTGATGAGTTTGCAAGGGAGTTCAAGTCAAAAGCACCCCTGGGGCCTAGCTAGCCTGCCCAGGGGCCGTGAGAGACTTTGGTATCAGTGCTGAAATGCAATCTCATTTCCCTTTTTCTAGAAGAAATAATTATGAGAATCTTGTGGCTAGAGAGAACCTTCATGTCAGATTCTGTTTCCTCTGTCAGATGATCAAAGTCAAATGGCATTTCCTTTAGAAGTCATGAGACTAATTCTAGTCCTGTCCAAAACAGTTCCCTTCAACCAGAAGTACAAGCAAAGTGAGTCACTAAGATAGTCACTTTCTTTACTCATTTCTCTCTCTCTCTCTCTCCCCCCTCTCCCTCCTTCCCTCTTTCTTTCCCATCCCCCGTCAAGTGACTTTTATTAGTCAAAGGAAAGCAGATGAAGAGAAACAGAAAATCTATACATCTTAAGAATTCTTAAGGACCCGGAATGTAACTCAGTGGCATAGCTGCTCACCAATATGTGCAAGGCACTGAGTTCAAGCCCTGTACCACAAAAAGAATGCTGAATATATGTCCATCATATTTTACACTTTAGTATTGTATTTTATAAGGCTATCATCAAGGTACCAACTTCTAAAATCACAGATACCACAGCTCACTTGTGGATGACTAAGAGCCAGCGTATTTTGGCTCAGGAGATTACTTTGCAGCTGGTGTGTGTCTTTGTACTGGCATCTGGAGAGCCCATTCCTGGTTCAAGGACAGCATCTTGAAGGCTGATGCTGACTCTTGGTGGCTCTGGAAAGGGGGGCTTTTCCTCATGAAAACATCCACTGTGGACACAGCAGACAGCACAGGAGGGTCAGCTCTGTGCATCCCCTTCCCCTCTTCCGGCACCATCCATGCCCTGACAGCCAAAGAGAAGGGAACACAAAGGCTCAGGAACAGATGCTGTGACAGTCTGTGAGAGGACTATTCTCCATCCTACATCATCGAGGATGACCCTGGTTCTAGAACTTTCCACCATCAGCAGCAGAGAGCCTTCTCCGGCATTTATGGAGTCCTCTGGGATTTCTGGAAGTGCCATTGTTCTTTAAGTTCAGAAGGTGCTCTCCAGCAGGCAGTGGCAGCCACACCCAGTGGGACATACCTCCTGGGTCCGAAACCATTCCATCATGTGGCTTGTGTGGCCGCCATGCCCACAGGTCAGGCAGAAGTTGGATGAACCACGCACAGCCACATGGCAGATGGCACACTGGAACGTGAAGCCTTTGCAGATGGCACACTGGGTGCCACGGACCTCACTCCGGCAGTGACTGCAATACACGCCAAACTCTGGAAGTGGGTGGACAGGGGCAAATCGAGAGGCAACATTAGTTCTAACAGAAGAAGACTGGGTCTGGCTGGGCAAGGATACCCACTCCTCTCAGGATCCTGTCAGGCTCTGGCAGACCAGTCTATCTTTCTCTTTTCTCTCTCATCCTCATGCTTTTTCTTTCTCCCTGGTCAACCAGGAAGCTCAAAAACTCATCTACTGGGGCTGGAGAGATGGCTCAGCGGTTAAGAGCACCAACTGCCCTTCCAGAGGTCCTGAGTTCAATTCCCAGCAACCACATGGTGGCTCACAACCATCTGTAACGGGCTCTGATGCCCTCTTCTGGTGTGTCTGAAGACAGCTACAGTATATTCACATACATTAAAAACATGAACAAAAACAAAACCTGCATTACCTCTAATCCCTCCAGTAATTGGCTGTAGCCATTTTTATTTAACCAATAGCTTTAAATTAAGGAATATGGTTTACACAACAAAAGCTGGTAAGTGTGAGAATTCACTTGTAGGCCTAGATCTTGGGTACAGAATTTAGCATTACAATACAGTAGCAACAGATCAAACCTCAACATCTCTCTCTACCTTTTGTCCACTCTAGTCCACACCCGCCTCTGTTGTCCACCCGCCTCTGTAATCTATCTGCCCTTTTTGGCTGCACTTTCTTCTTTGGCCAACCTGGAGCACCTGCGCTAAGTTCATGACCCCGCTTTTTTGCAAATATCCTCAGCTCCTTTTCTCTCTTCCCTTCCTGGTAGCACGGCCAAGCTGAAACCATGAATTGGCCACAGCTCCTGCCCACTGCACATCTGCCCTGGGGAGCAAAGCCAGCTGGAGGATCCTCATCAAAAGTGTGTTTGACTTTAAGCTCACAGGTAGAGAAGAGCCTAGGCATGGTATAACCTGCTTTAACTCCTTCCTCAAGCTGTCATAGTTTTGCAAACTTCTTCCACGTGTCTTTGCTGCTGCTATCTCTCACCGGCTATCTTCTCTTCTCATTTCCCAAGAAAATGGAAGCCCTTAAATGGGCCTGTGGGAAACTTTCATCTCCACCACCACTTTGCAAATTTCCAGAAGCTGATGGCTCCTCTCCTCCTTTCTGACAGGAGGAACAACTGGACCTGGAGCGATGGCTCAGCAGTGAAGAACACTAATGTTTTTCTAAGGACCTGGGTTTGGTCCCCAGCACTTACATGGTGGCTAAAACCTCATGTACACATGCAGGCAAAACACTTGGGCTGGAGAGATGGCTCAGTGGGTAAGAGAACTGGCTGCTCCTCCAGAGGTCTTGAGTTCAATTCCCAGCAAACACACGGTGGCTCACAACCATCTGTAAGGGGATCTGGTTCCCTCTCTGGCATGCAGTCATATGCATAAAATATATAAATAAACAAATCTTAAAAAATACTTATGCAGATAAAAAAAATAAATCGTTACAAAATTAAAACTATAAAAAACCCCAAATCCTATTTCCTTTCTCCTCCTCCATCCTTCATCTTAAGTTATATAATTTGAAATAAAACATTAATGGTTCAGCTCTCTATTTAATGGTTTAGATGATTATTTCAGGTAGTCCTCTAGAACTCAGGAGGAAAAAAGACCCAATAGTAGATCTTAGTATGGATTATAAGATGCACAGGGAGGGCTGGAGAGATGGCTCAGCAGGTACAAGCACTGACTACTCTCCCAGAGGCCCTGAGTTCAATTCCCAGCAACCACATGGAGGCTCATGACCACCTGTAACTTCAGTTTTAGGGGTCCAAGGCCCTCTTCCAGCCTCCTACATGCGGGGTACATAAAATCACTCAGGCATATACACATCACTTTTTAAATCTTTTTTTAAATTTTTTATTTTATTATTTTTTTTTTTTTTTTTTTTTGGTTTTTCAAGACAGCGTTTCTCTGTGTAGCCCTGGCTGTCCTGGAACTCACTCTGTAGACCAGGCTGGCCTCGAACTCAGAAATCCGCCTGCCTCTGCCTCCCGAGTGCTGGGATTAAAGGTGTGTACCACTACTGCCCGGCAACTTTTTTAATCTTAAAAAAAGAGCCAGAATTTTAAAATATAATTAAATTAAAAAATAAACATCTTTTTAATTTAAAGAAATTTATGTGGGCAGATCTGAATCTTTAGTGAAGAAATTCTCTCTACAGAAACAAACTCCTCTCAGATCCTGCATAGCTTCCCTCCTTTCTTGTGTTTGTTTCTGTTTTGAATTAACACTGCTTTTGCTGCAGAACACAGGTATGTGTGAACACATTTAGCTGATTTAATAGATTTTGTTTGCTGTCTGCTAAACTGGTGACTTTTACAGACAGAACAGAGGAAACTGAGCTTTCCAGCATAGGGAGGTGACCGCTGTCTTGGGAGCCTAGAGGGAATTTTTCCTCCAGCCCTTGTGGAGCCCTGTACTTTTTGGTGTGCAGCTACTTCCTCCAAATCCAGATGGACTGACTCCTCTGTGCGGTTTACAGTCACTGCTTATGTTAATGCTTTGTCGGGGAGTCTCTTTCAGAGCCCTCTTGCTTCCTTCCTACCATCCTGTGATACTATTTTTATTGGTCCTAGGATATAGATTAATTCTCTTTTTGTTGTTTATGTTTTTATCTTGTTTTATTTTTGTTTTTGAGACAGGGTTTCATGCTGTCAAACTCAACATGTAGCTGAGGCCAGACCTGAGTTCCTGATTCCAAGTTCCAGGATTGCAGGTGTGCATTCTCACACCTAGCAATAATAGTTTTTAATATAATTTATCTGTCTCATATTTCAAGCTCTGTGAATTACGTGTGTGTGTGTGTGTGTGCAAGTATGCATGCACACGTGCGTGCGCGCGCACACACACACACACACACACACACACACCACCCACATCTATTTCTTTGTGTCGCCTGGAGTCTTGCATGGTGCTTCAGAGCAGTAGATGTCAACAAGGGTTTGGCTGACTGATAGCTCTAACGTCAGCTCCACGTCTCTGTGATTCATGTTTTTCTAAAAACTAATTTCAAAAGATAAATTGTTCCCGGCTATCATTAATCTCTTCCAGGTACATTCTCTTGTATTAAGAAGCTCTGAACAAAATACCTCATTGTCAAAATAGGATTTTGTATTTTTTTATTTTTTCAAGCATGTGTACCTAGGTACAACTTACTAAAATAGCCTTGCTATTTAGTGTCAGCTCTTATAAATATTGCTCTAGTTTATTTTTTCAAATGGAAACTAGAGACACATACGACATACAGAGTTTTATGAATCTTATCAAAGCCCAGCATCCCTGCCACTCACTAGAGGAGACTGTACCTACCTATTCTGCTGCTTCTGTTCACTACCTCATCTCTAAAGACCACTTTATAACACCCACTCCCTTCCTTTCTGGAAACGAGTCTGTTTTTCATAAGAATGTGTTCATGCAAATAGAGACTGCACTTTTGAGCCTATTCTGCCTCATATCTCCCATCCCCTCCTCTCCACCCCACTCCTCTGTCCCTTAGACAGTTCCGTTTCTACTATCATGTCATAGACATGCATGGTTTTATATATACCAAAACCTCAAGTCAGAGACAGCATGTGATACTTGTTTTTAGACATGGAATTGGTTCACTTAAAAGGGTAAGCTCAGGAGCACAAGTCTCCCTGCAAGGTCATTTGTTCTCTATGGCTGAATGTAAGCCCATTGTGTATATACACCGCATTTTCTTTTTCCTTTAAGAATTTATTTTTATTTTTATCTTATTTGTATTGGTATTTTGCCTGTATGTATGTCTGGTAAGCGTGTCAGAATCTTGGCGTCACAGACAGTTGTGATCCGCCATGTGGGTGCGGGGAACTGAACTGGGTCCTCTGAAAGAGCAGTCAGTGCTGTAAGCGTGGAGCCGTCTGTCTGGCTCCATACCCTTTATCCACTCCTCTGCTGATGGACACCTAGGTTGGCTCTATAACTAAGCTATTATAAATCATACTGCAATACTCATTAATATACAAGTACCCCCACAACATTTTGACAGGAAATGCAGCCAGACATGGTGGCACAAGCCTTTGGTCCCAGCACTCAGGAAGCAGATCTCTGTGAGTTCGAGGCCAGCCTGGTCTACATAGTGAGTTCCAGGACAGTCACAGCCATGTAGAGAGACACCGTCTTGACTCCTCAAGCTCCCCAAATGCACCCCACAAAACACAAAACAGTAAATGCTTTATGAATGTATCTTCCTCGGGCAGGGGCCATGTTAACCTATGTGTAGATCTTTTAAGTTTTAGTGTGTTACATGCTGTCAAGGATGGCGAAAATCTATCTTTCTCTCGATCTCTCTCTCTATCTATCTATTGATCGATCAGAGGCAGGGTCTCTCTATGTAGCCCTAGCTAGCTGGAAACTCAGTGTAGTCCAAGATAGTCTGGAATTCAGAGGCCCATGTGCCTCTGCATCCCAAGAGCTAGGATTAAAGATTTGTACCACCATGCCCAACACAAAGTGAATTCTTGAGTATCATATCCAAGCATTGTCTATTGGCTTCCCAGAATGGAAACTCTTTCTCCCCTCCAGTCTCCCCCATCACAGACAGCACCACCTGGTTCTGTCTTCCCTAGCTCTGTTGTGGCTAGATCACATTTGGCTCATTATTATTTACCTAAGCAAACATTATTCAAGCCATGCCTATGACACTTTTCCTTTCTTGCACATTTTGTTTTCCCTAGAATCAGTAACTGCCTCATTCTTTCATTTGCTTGGTTTGCTATGTACTTATCAATAATTCATCGTCAAACTCTCCCTCAGATGTCTGTATCTTCTATAAATATACTCAACAGTGACACACATTTGACTATTCCTTCAACTTCTCTCCTTGGAGCCAGGGCTCCTGGAGCATCCATCGGCACTCATCTCTCTCTAGGTCTGTCATAGTGAGCGCCCTCCATCAATTTTCTGGTCCCTTTAGTTCCTGGACTGAATCTAGCCCTGCTTCTTAGATACACTCAAAGTTTACTTTGTACATGGCTGATAACTCAGGCTCAGAATTCTAGGTTAGAAATTCTTTTCCTGAGAATCTGGAGAATCTGCTGCCTGGTTATCGAGTTTCCCAGGATCAGTCATCAGAGCTGATGCCATTCACTTTTTCTTCCTTCACATCTGGACTGTTTTCTCTTTCTGGAAGCTTCCAGGTCTCCTCTGGACCCCGGATCTTTCTGCATTCATTATGGTAGGTGGAGCTACCCAATCTGCAAATGTGCTTCTGTTCTCTATAGAACAAGCTTACAGCTTACCGTTGGGTTCATGGCCTGTTCTACAAACTGGGAGGGGCAACTTGAGCATCCTCCAAGGGCCATCAAACAAAACCAATTTTTACATTTCATCTTTGAGTCCCTCCTGGAGGACCAGGTAGGCCCAATTCCTAAGCCACGGCAGGGTTCTGTAATGGCCTGTTTTCTGACTAAAAGCTCAAGGTTTGCTCAGGCTGTAAATCAGCTGCCAATAACTTATTCATTTTCTGGCTTCCAATTTATTGCCAATGTTACTTCTCTCTGTGCAGTTAATACCTTTTCAAAAACTGCCTGTGCAGAGGCTTGCCAGGGTCTAGGGAAGGGAAGCAGTGTGAGGTCAGTCCGCTCCCTCTGAAAGTCTTCCATGTCTTCCTGTAGGAAATCTCTGCTTCATTTCTTCCATGAACAGTCTGGCTTCTCGCCAACTCACTGGAGTCTCATCTGAGTTCTCGTCTTCCTCTTGGATGATGAGGAAGGGTCCATTTCTCTAAAGGTCCAGGCTGGGAATCCCCTCACTGTGCTCCCTCCAGTCTTCCTTTCCACCCTCAGCCCCCACATAAATATACTTTTAAAATTTTTTTATTGTTTTTGAGACAAGGTCTTACTATGTATCCCCTAGCTGGCCTCAAACTCAGAAAGATGCCCCTGCCTCTCCCTTCTGAGTGCTGGGCTTAAAGAAAGGCATACCTCACTATGCCTAGATAAGCACACACACTCTAACAGGCTTACATACCAACTGCAGAGTGACTATCCCCAAATCACCAGCTCTAGCTGAATACAATTTCTCCTGAGAACCAGATCACATCTGACTGACCATACAACTTTTCTCGAGTCCTGCTTGTGATAGCCCTGGAGACCCTGAGCTACAGTGTTCTCCCACTTGTTTCTATCTGTGGGTCTAAGACTGTTATATGCTCAGCTCATTAGCTGGAAACCCAGGGAATCACTAAAGCTTTTTCTTCCTCAATCCATATCTGAACTGTCAGCAATGATACTAAGTCTACTTCTTTTTGTTTGTCTGTTTTCAAGACAGGGTCCACTATGTAGCCCTGGCTGTACTGGAACTCATGATGTAGGCAAGGCTGGCTTCAAACTCACAGAGATCCACCTGCCTCCCGAGTGTTGGCATATGCCACCACTGCATGGCTGAATCTATTCCTTTTTGTTTGTTTTCAAGACAGGGTTTCACTGTGTAGCTTTGGCTATCCTGGAACTCACTCTGTAGACCAGGCTGTCCTCGAACTCACAGAGATCCACTTGTCTCCCAAGTGCTGGTGGATGGCACCACTGCCCAGCTGAGTCTACTTTCATTTTATGTGTTGTGTATGGGTGTTCTGGGGCCTGTGTGTATGTTTGCTAAGCCTATGTATGCAGTACCCACAGAGCACTGAGAGGGTTTCAGATCCTCTGAGTAGAGTTACAGACCAAAGTGAGCCACCATGTGGGTGATGGGAACTGGATCTAGTTCCTCAAGAATAACAACTATGAGCCATGAGCCACCTCTCCAGCCAAAGTACAGCTACCATAATTTTTAATTGTTTAAATTTCCCCTCTTCTCTGCCATGGGTTCCACTGTGCTTACCACGGGCTCAATAAACAACACCTGGATGAATAATCATCTCTATTTCTTGTCCACATTGAGTACTATGTCCAAGACACGCCATTATGATAGAAAGTGAATTCTGTAATGATTATAGATCTGCCATTTTCAGAACCTTAGAAAAGATTCAAATGCTTCAGAATCTTCTGCCTATAAATGAGCTCAACCTTGCAACCCTAACGTTATGAGCAAACAGAGTCCAGGGCCTTCCCAACAGTGACAGGAAAAGATAAAATCATATTCACCGATCCCTTTGTGAGGGTCAGGAGGGCAGGACACAAACTTCAGCACTTCTGCTCGCTTCTCTCTCAGACCCCAGCGGTAGAGGATCTCTCCGTAGCACTTCTTAAAGTCGTCAAACTGCTGGGTATTAGCAGGGTCCAGGAGCCTGGAAAAACCCAAAAGGTCCCCTGTTACTTCCTTAAGAGAAAAGGGAGGTCAATACCTAATGGCATTTAATCCTAAACTCCATCTTCTTAAAGCCAGAGTTTGATTCTGAAGCTGAGAATTCTGAAGCTGCCATAATAGAAGGTGGCAACCCTTCTCAGAGGAGATGGCTACCTTTTGTTTTTATCATGCTGGTCTCGTTCCCGCTCACGGGGGTCACTGTAGGTCAGACTCCCAAAGCGGAGTTCCTCTGGCGAAGACTCTCCCCAAGGTGAAGATATGTGTTCTATCTCTCTTCCTGCTAAAGAAAAGCAAAGGAGAAGAGAGATGGCAGCCAGGAAGACACAGAAATAGAAAGCCTCTCCCACCTCCCATACCCCAGTGTGTGTCCATTAGATTCTCTGGAGGCCAAATACACGAAATTCAAGGCTCTGAGGAATGGAGCCCATAGCCCTCTTTCCTAGTCTACCTCTTTGTCTGGGAATTTATCACCAAGAAAACCTGGTAATTTAGTAAACGTGATAGGCAAGCAAATTATGACATAGTGATATAGTAAAATTCTATGCAATGATTTGTTATAAAGACCTGCTAAACGTCATGAGAAAACGTTCATGATAAAAATAAAAGCAGAATGCAAAAAAGCATAAGCCAAATGACTGACCCCCTCCCCCCACACACACACATAGGAGGAAGAGAAGAAAATGTTCTGGAATATTAACACATTAAGTGAGAGACACTGAGATAGCAATCTTTACTTTTTTTTCTCTGATAGTTTTTATTCTTTATTGGACATGTAGTATACATGCATGTTCGAGAGTAGGTGTGTGCATGCAAGTGTGTATGTGTGTATGTTAGTGTGTGTGTGTATACAGAGCTTTCTGTGCAGCCCAGGCTAGCCTTAAACTCCCAATCCTCTTGCCTTCACTTCCTGAGTTCTGGGATTATTTTCTAAGAGGCAGGGTCTTGCTTATGTTGCCCAAACTAGCATCAGATTCCTGGGCTGGGTAACTCTTTTGTCTCATGTTCTAATGGCTAATGTTCTATTTTTATAATCATGAAAATTAAGATCATTTCCAAAAAAAATGTTTTTTGGTTTGTTTTTTGACATAGAGTCTGTGTCACAGAGCCCTGGCTGTCCTAGATTTGCTTTGTAGACCAGAGTGGCCTCAAACCCTCAGAGATCTGCCTGCCTCTGCCTCCAGAGTTCTGGGATTAAAGGAGTATACTGCCACGCCCAGTCTGAAATGTTTTTTTTTAAATCCAGGAAATACAAAGACATTTACTTCATTTAAAAAACCCTATGGCCATCTGGTTTCAGGCCAGCTTTCTTTCTTGGAGGTGGCAGATAATCGTGGAAAGGGGCGTGTGCACAAGGCACGTGGAAGGATGAGGCTAGGTGGTAGTGGTGAGTGACCTAAGTCCACTGCAGCAGCTTTTCAAGCAAACCCGAGCAGCACAAAGACCTCCCAGAAACCTAATGCATTCAACATGCACGGCCATGCCTTGCTGCCAACCCTGTCCCTGATACATGGAGAGAAAAATGTGGAGAATGTGCACTAAGCTTCCATGTGAACAGCCAAAGTCCAGTGTGGGTGTGTGATTCCCTCACCCACCTATGTTCCAGCCACCGGTGTTGAACCCTGGATCGGACATGCTGGAGCAGGACCCGGAGGAGGTAAAGCTGGGCTAGAAGGGAGGAGGAACACACACTGGCATGAGAACACTATCCCATTTCAAAGTTACATTTGGGAGAAAGCAGACCTCAAGGGAAGCCAGGAGACCATGAACTCACATATCGGCTGTGGGACACCCCAAGATTAGAAGAACGATTAGGGAAAGGCCCAAAAGGGTTTGGTAATCCCTGAGGCCGGGACTGGGCTTCAAACACGCTGCAGAGCATAGCCAAGGTCTGAACATCTCGGAGTTGGCAATAGTGAGCCAGTCTGTAAAATATGGGAGGAGAAAAATGAAGCCAAGAGGAGGAATGGGGGAAGGACTCTTACCAGCCATAAAACTCCTACTATGGGCGAGGCTGGAGGATTTTTCACCCTCCCCCTTGACCTTGTCAGAAACAGGTCTTCCTACAGATCCACAGCCTCACCTACTGTGAGATGGGTCCCATTTATTTTTGTAACAACCTAGATAGAAACCTGAAAGCTTCGTCTGGCATCCAGGCATGGGCTCTAACACAACTCAGCTTCTGCAGAACCAAGCAGACTGACCCAGCACCTGAGAGAGGTAGTCTACACACTCTCATGCTCTCTCAGTCTCCCCAGCTCCAGGAAAACCCCAAGCTTTGTGGTAAGTTTCTATGTGTGTCCTTTATTTGACCTTATACGACACGGAGATGCTCAGAGAACATTGTCACCACAGCATGTCTGGTTCCTGGATTAAGTAAGAATCATGAGGAACACGTCTGTTTACCTTAGGTTTTCCTCCTCTTTCTCTCTCAGGACCACCATGATAGAATATGAACTTAGGAACTGAGAAGGATTCTGTCTGTCTTGAGGCTTATGTAAACTAAGTACAGCAAGCTTTATAACCCCTGCCTTAAAGACGAGGCAATGGGAGCAGGATCAGCTGCCCCAGGTCTGGCCTCAACCAGCAGAGAAGCAAACAACTTGAAGCAGTGGGGTTTCTCTGCCCAGGCCCTGAGCCTCAACGTGAGGAATAATACTCGAGTGGCTTACTTAATGCCTTAAATACTAGTTTATATAATCTGACTTGCTGTACTTTAGAGTAACAAGTTGGACACAAATCCAATGCTTTTAGGAGCTGTCTAACAGGGTCCTAGTTCTGGTAGAACGTGAATACCAAGACACTGTTCTACCCTTGTTCCCATGCGCCAAACTACACAGCACCATAAAGACACTTACCATCACCAGAGCCCAAAGGCCCGTATGCCCAGTGGTGTGAGTGAAGGCCTAAAGTACTCTAATGAGCACTGGACTCGTAAGGGTTTCAAATTCTTGTGAGTGACAAATGTTACTTAATGCTTCATGCTGCCAGAAGTTCATTCTACACAAAGGCCATTTCTGAGCTAAAAGCAAAGGGCCTTCTTCCCTTCACACCTCTGGCCTCTGCTCCCCTCACCATGGCAGAACCATTTAATTTGTTTACAGACCTACAACCCCCTCCACTCATTTTCCTCACTTTTAGCTCTCAGAACCTACAGGGACTCCAGCAGCTGTCGCCCAAATGGATGTCGAGCCCAAGGTGTTTCCAAATCTGGGTCAGACTTCGGACCAAGGCAAAGATCTGTAGCTACTGTTGCGAGAGACCAAACCTGGACAAACCAAAGAAAGATGCTTAAATTCAAACCACTGAAGAGATGAACAGAACCTGCAAAGGGGCCCCATCTCTCTACCCTCCTCCTACAGCCTGAAACCTCACCACAAGGGTGGAGAAAGCTGGGGCTGGCAGAATTCTAGGCCCCACTCAGACTTACTGCATTAAAGTTGATGTATGAACAGGGTCCTCAGTGACTGAGGATACTATACAGTTGAGAAACACTAGCCTTAAAATTTCCATTAAAAGCCAAACATGGTGGTGGCTCATGCTTGCAACCCCAGCACTTGGCAGGCTGAGACAGCTGAGAGTTGGAAGAGAGGCTACACAGTGAATTTTACCCCAGCCCACACTACACGGCAAACCCCCATCTCCTCAAACTAAAATAAGCAAGGGAAACCTTCCATTAAGCAAGTTTCAGAGAATAAACTATCACAATTCAAAGGGCCAGCTTCTTTAGCACTCTTGGCCTCTTCTGATGTTACACTGGTGAACTGGATTGGCAGAGAGCAAACCAGAGCAGTCCACAAACCACTGAAGACCTGCTCTTTGAGCAATGGGTGGAGAATGTTGTCGTCTCTGTTACTAAAGTTTTAGGGCCCTCTTGAAGTTAAAGAACAGACCAACAACTAAACAACCTTGGCTTGGTTTATGTTGACATGAAGTCTGATAATCACCCAGGCCTCAAACCTCACGGGGCTTAGACTCACCACATTAATGTCCATTAAATGTCTACTAAACCTATGGCCTTCACTGCCCATCAGAAAGAGCCCCAACCCCCTGAGACCTTGAGAAAATTGAATGCTACTTTTGGAAAATCTCTTCTGTTTTGTTTGGTTTTGAAAAAGTAATAAAATCATTGTCTCCACTACCTGGAACACACTATTCTAAACCCAAAGGGAGGAAGACACAAACTTTGAATCAAGTCTATAATTTGAGATGAGCAAGCAAATAAAAATGCTGAAAGGCAAACATTAAATATGTAGAATATGAGGGCAACATACCACCAGTGACATACGACATACCACCAGTGACATACGACATA
>JADRCH010000090.1:1620103-1718054 GCA_019843965.1 Rhynchomys soricoides
ATACCACCAGTGACATACGACATACCGACAGTGACATACGACATACCGACAGTGACATACAACATACCATCAGTGACATACGACATACCAACAGTGACATACAACATACCAACAGCGACATACAACATACCAACAGTGACATACAAATATTGCTCCAAGGAAGGACATACAGTTCACACCCATCGCCAAAGTTAATGGCTGCCTGGGGCAGGACAGGTTTTCTACCATGGCTGACAATTGAGTTGTGTTAGGGTCTCCCTCCATAACACACATTTCCTAAAGGGCTTCCACAGAAGAGCGCCCTCCCATTTACTTCTCTGGTAAATTCGAGGGACATAAAACAGGAAGCACATCTTTTATCAAGTGCAGGAAGAAAAACAATAAGAATTCTTCGAGCGTCATTGTCACTCAGGTCATTTCTGTCTTTAGATATCATCAAGTCACAAATGACAATCACAGAATAGCTGTGGAAATGTACAGTATAGAGAACAGGTATTTCCAGTGACAGACAGCTAGGAGAAGTCACACATTTTACTTCATTTACTTCCTAATGAAGTACTGTCCATTTTATAGCAGGGACCCTGAGGTTCAGAAAGTCTGGGCGGCTTGTTGGGGATCACACACAGAAAGTGTCAGGGCCCAGAAGTCAAGCAGAGCCTGTCTGTAGACGAGAGTCTCCCCACGCCACCGAGACTGTTCTAGCCTTCCATACCAATTCTGTCAGAAAAGCACTGGGGGAGGGGGAGGAGTTAGGGAGGAGGAAAAGAAAAGAGAGGGAGGGGAAAGGAGAGAAGGAAGAGAGAAGTAAGGAACAGAGAAGTGCTGGGAGAAATGAAGGAAGAGGGAGAGAACACACAAAGCAAAGACATGACCCTGCTGAGAGAATGTTCTTTGGGGCCAAGGGGCAGCCTGCATTGATCTCACCAACTCCATGGCGGAAATTCTTGTGGTTCTCACACTATAAACCCCTCAAAGGCTGAGGGCCTGAGATAACTTGCCTGGGGTGTTCTCTAGGACTCCTAGCTGGCCTTGGCCTCCACTGTAAATCCCTCGCTGTTCCTATTAGTTCATTTTGCCTCCTTAGTGTTCAGAGTCTGGTGGGTGGGGCTGACAGAAGTAGAATAAATCCATGAGGGAGCTTTTCTTTAAAGGGTTTCCAGGAGAGACGATGTGATATTCATTACTAGATGAATGAAATCTTAGGGATGTTTTTAATCAAGCGAAAATCAAGGGCAGGCTTTAGTGTTGATTCATTTAGTTATGAGGGAAAACACTGAGCTGCAAGTCATTTCCAAAGCTCAGTCTCGTCATCAACTAGAGAACAGAGAGAAATACAGACAGGACGCGCCTGGCGGTTGCCCAGGTGATGGGTGATAAAAATTCTCTGAACGGTTTCTAATGAGAGCTCTGACAACACTAGAAAGTACTAAGTAGCGCATTTTAAGTGGGCAGACTTGTGATGTGTAGACTGTGTCTCCTTAAAAGGGAACAAAACAGGAGAACCTACAGAGATGAAAGAAACTGACATCTTATAAATATTGTCATATTTTATTATTTAAAAATTTACTACTATTTTACAGGTATGAATGTTTTGCCTGCAGGTATATATATTACGCACATGCCTGGTGCCAGAGGAGGCCAGAAGAGGGAGCTGGATTCCCTGGGACTGGAGTGACAGATGTAAGCCACCACGTGGGTGCTGGAAATTAAACCAAGGCCTTCCATCAGAGCAGCCACTGCTCCAGCCATGTCTCCATCTCTCCAGCCCCATGAAGTTATAGTTTAAAACTGAACATCTCTACCCTGAAGTACACGCTAGTAAACCTTCTTATAGAATAATTTTTAAAAATTTTAAAAAAGTAATTGAGGTGAAATGACAAAGGAACAGATCCTCAAATTTAGGTGGCAACAATCACTGTGGCACTGAAATAGAAACATACACAGTTTAAGGGGAAAAAAAGCCACTTAAGGATCTCCCCACTTGGCACTAATTAAAAAAATTGCCCACAGGTGGCAGTGGTGGGGCTTGCCTTTAATCCCAGCAATCAGGAGGCAGAGGTCGGCGGATCTGAGTTCGAGGTCAGCCTGGTCTACAGAGTGAGTTCCAGGAGAGAGAGGGAGGGGGAGAGAGAGAGAGAGGTAGAGGTAGAGAGGGGGAAAAAAGGGGAAGAGGGAGGGAGAGGGGAAGAAATAGAGGGAGGGGAGGGGGAGAGACTGTTCCAGCCCTACAGACTGGCAAACAAAATAAAAAAGAAACTTCCAATGGGGGCCCCTATCAGTGCCACTGACAACCGGCAAGGCCAGAACCTCACCAACAGGAATTGACAATACCTGGACAAGATCCTTCCTTCCAACAAGCATGGCAGAAGTAGCATTCTTCTGACATGTCTCCTGAGTATCGTTCACATTCAATCTAAAATGAAAACAAAAAAGACTGACAAGGTTTCTACTTGAATTTCCCAAGAATTCCTCCTGACTTAACAGCCTAGAAAGTGCCTCTTTGGTTGTCACTCAGAACACCTCCTCGATCTGGCAGGCAGGGAAGGGTTGATTAGAGCTGGTTGCTACAGGGCTGTGGGTCCCCCCTGGGTGACCAGAAATCACTCACCGCTTTCAGGAGGAGGCAATAAGAAAAATACTAACCAGCTACCAGCGTTTCTGCTGAGTTCCCAAAGTTTGGGGTTTAAATGTGTGCAAACTAATCGTGACTTCTGTCCAAAAAGTACTGTGCTGTGAGTATATTTCAAAAGAAAATACTTTCTGTAACATGTTCAAGGACTTGGAAGACCTACAGGCTAGCCTCCACTCCTACTGTCTTTCAATAAAAGAAGGGTCTATATTCAACTACCTAATCTGGACCCCGAGCATCGGCAGAGACCATTCATGGGGCCAAGGTCATGCCTTCAGTTAGGTAAGATCCTGGGTAAGGATAGCCCATTGAGCTGGGGTGTCTGACCTAAAGAAACAGTGAGGTAAGAAATGTACACTCTTTGAAGCCACAGTTTGTGGCAATTTGTTAGTCACCAACAAAAAACTAACACACTCAGTCTCCCCAAATCATCCAAAACTTTAAAAA
This sequence comes from Rhynchomys soricoides, assembly GCA_019843965.1. Taxonomy (NCBI): domain Eukaryota; kingdom Metazoa; phylum Chordata; class Mammalia; order Rodentia; family Muridae; genus Rhynchomys; species Rhynchomys soricoides. The sequence goes on from JADRCH010000090.1 coordinate 1,623,180, forward strand.
GATCTGAAGATCCTAAGTGACACGCTCATTGTTACCTGTGATCTTGGACTTACATGTACAGCTCTCCCAGGGACTTATGAACGGGAAGGAGGCATGAGACATCCTGGATGATGACCTTCCCAGCAGCCTTAATGGGTCGGTTGCCAGAGTCTGATCCTTCCCGCTTACTTTTCCACCTCCTTGATTTCTAGGGGAGATGACAAGATGTGACAAATGGGGCCTCTAGAGAGTGGAAACCTACAGCTGCAGAGTACATCATATTTGGGTCATTGGTAATTTGCAGAGACTTTAAATTACATCATGCCCACAATTACATGAATCAGCATCTGTAGGAAATAAAAGGGTAACAAATGTCCCAAAGCTCTTGATCCAAGACCCTCTCAGGGAAACAAGCACCTACAGCAGGGCCATCTACATTCTGCAGGTGCTCAAAAATTGATAATAGGAAGCCAGAATTAATTAATTAATTAAATTTAAAAGTAGCAGGTAAAGAAGTTAGTAAAGACCCCCACAAATGGGGAAGGGGGACTTTAGGGTGTTCAGTACTAGGTTCAAAGTTCTTGCCTGAAATGATTCAAAGGTTTTTTTCCTTCATAGACAGTTTCAATAGGGTTTGTTGATATTTTAATTCAGACACGACAGTGTGGGCTCTGCAAAGCTTAATGTATGAAGACAGAGACACTCGGCAGCACAAGAATTGCCTTGTTTTTGTAGGAGGCCTGAGTTATTTCTACAAGCGATCATTTCTGAAGGTCAGAGATACTTAGTTGGGGAAAGTGGATAACAGACTTGGGAGACCATGGGCATGCGTTTTAGCTCCCAGAGCTGTCCCAGCAAGTAGCTGGGAAGAATGAGAAATGCCCTGGGAAACAAAAAGTAACAGAGTGTCACCCTATCTGGTATCTACAAAAAGACAGCCAGTCATGGGAACAACATCCTATTTTATTTCCAAAAGTTAAAAAAGAGGTCACCAAAGTCACTCGCCTATGCAAGGGAGCAGCCCATTTATTAACAGGGGAGACATAAGGAGCAACTAAAAGGGCTTGCAATTTGACTCAGAAAACTAAGGTACTGTGTATTCTAGCTCAATTGGCCCTGGGCAATTTAATCCTAGTTAATCATTTGCTGTGGATTTACTCTCATACATGTCAATCTTTGAATTATTGGTAACCTGTAGCTAATGCTGAGTTCTGCTATCCAATCTCACGAGATCAGTAAGGGCATAATGAGAAGACACAGCTACAGACTGCACAGACTTAACATTGCAAGCTAAAAGACTGCAGTTACTGTGAATGCCCGTAAGTGGTCAGGAGCCATCCCCATCCACATTTCCACTAGTGAGTTTTGTATAATTACTCTTTCAGGAATCTGTCTACGTCTAAATCCAGGCATTTCAACCAACTCTCCAAGTGTCCACTGTATCAACTTCCCATACTAATCAACGTCTTAGGACCTGCTAAATGCGGGTCACCTGGGTTCCAGGTTGGTAGGTGAAGTAGGTCAGCTGAAGCATCTATGAATTGTTCACCATAATTTATCACTATCAATTTGGAGCCACGATCCATCTGATCTTAAGAAGCAGTTCTATCACTACTTCTTAATTATTCACACCTCTTGATTCTTCAAAGCAGGGGTGGGGTGGGATGGGGTTGGGGGAGCCTTGACCTGTTATTATGGGGTAAGCCTCCAGTCTCCTACAGACCCTGATTTCTTGAAGAAGAACTCTATCCATACTCCAGTACTTTATCCAGTTGGGGTCAGTCACATAAGGGAAGGGCATGTCAGAGTGGGCTGGAGCCAGGCAGTGTTAACTGAGACGAGACAGAAGTAGCCACAGGAGCATGCAATGCATGACTGGCTGCAAGAGTAACTTAGGGTATGGCTATCCTACAGAGCAGCACAAAATGCTTCATTAGCCGGAAACTATACACCCACAGGCCCCTGACACCTGACCATTTCAAATGAGATTTAGAATGCTGGATTAAAAAAAAAACAAAACAAAAATACTCCGAGTATGTGAGATAGTTCAGTGGTGGCTGATAGTCACTGCCAAGCCTGACAATCTGGGTTTGATCCCCAGAACCCATTTAGTGGAAAGAGAAAACTGACCCTCACAGGTTGTCCTCTAACCTTGCAAGAGTGACAGATTTACACACATGCACACGAGTACACATACACACAGAAGTGTAAAAAGCTTCCCTTTTCATTTCTGTGCCAAAAAGATCCCATCTGGAAGGGAATATGACCATTTAATGTATCTTTTGGGTTGGACAGAAGGCTTCTCTAAAAACACTGTGAACATGAAGTCACTGTGGCTCCTTAGTACAAAAAAAAAAAAAAATAAAAAAGGTAGAGCTTGGAGAGTTTAGCATCTCACAAAAGCTCATCTGATTACACAATTGGAAGAAATGGAGACCTTGTGAAGGGCGGACAGGGCCTGCTAGCTCTTAGAGTGCACCGAAAATAACCATGCTTTCCAATGAAAGCAAACCTAACAAAAGCATTTTACTAATTATATGAACGCTCATGCGCCAGGAGTAGCTCATTTGCAAGACTAGCTCACTTGGCAACAGATACTGGAACAAGTCCAAGTGTCCCGACATTTGATTTCGGATTTACAGACTTCCCTGATGGTAGCGAGTGGTAGCTCTTGCTCTGGACTGTTCACGCTGAGCCAGCAGGTGCCTCACTGCAGCTCCATGGGAGAGGGGCATAACTCCATTTTGTAAATGGAGATGTGAACCTTATACAAGGTCACAGTTGTGGAGCTGAAATTTAAATAGGTCTATCAAGGTGCTACACTCGTGTGTGTGTGTGTGTCTGTGTATGTGTGTGTATATGTGTGTGTGTCTGTGTGTGTGTCTGTGTTTGTGTGTGTGTGTCTGTGTTTGTGTGTGTGTGTCTGTGTTTGTGTGTGTGTGTCTGTGTGTGTGTCTGTGTGTGTCTGTGTGTGTGTCTGTGTGTGTATGTGTGTATATGTGTGTATGTGTCTGTGTGTGTGTATATGTGTGTCTCTGTGTGTGTATGTGTCTGTGTGTGTGTATGTGTATCTCTGTGTGTATGTGTCTGTGTGTGTGTATATGTGTGTGTGTGTCTCTGTATGTCTGTGTATGTGTGTGTATGTGTGTGTGTGTCTCTGTGTGTGTGTGTGTGTGTGTGTGTAAGTGTGTGTGTGTGTCTCTGTGTGTGTGTTCTGTATACATGTGCATGCAGAGGTCAACTCCTGGTGTCTTCCTCAATTATAATTGAGTGAGTAGGCACAGAGTCTCTCAGTGAACCTGGAACTCACAACATTGGGCTAGACTGGCTGGCCAACCTGTCTCTGTCCAGTACTAGGGCTACAGACACTAGCCTGGTCAATGAGCCTGGCTTTCATTTTGGTGCTAGGGATCTAACACAGGTCCTCATGATTGTGTGGCAGGCTAACTTTACCACCTAAGCCATATACCTGCCCCAGATAAGCCCATTTTTGCTGACTTGCTTTTCAGTACTAAATGTGATTTTAAGAATCAACAAAGGAAAAACTTAAGCCCTAACTGATGTGCCAGTCAATGTGTAAATAATTTGGTCTGTCTTTAAGCAGATTGGTATCAGGACATAAAGATACTGACACTTGGTTCTGGTGATACTGACCCTAAAGCATCCTTCTGCAGCTACTTTTCTCTCAAGCATCCTGAGTTCATTCTGCAAACCCAGGGTAGTTTGCTGAAGGCCTGAGTTTCTCCTTAACATCTTGCAGGCACTCCAGGAATCTCTGTTGTTTGTATGGCTGTAAACAGAGGTACTTACCAGGATTTCTACTGGGAGTCTCTAGTTTTAAGAGAACAGTGGCACACAGTTTTTCCTGGGGTAAGCCAGACTCAGACAAGGATGTTGGGTTTCCAGCTGGGCTTGAGAATGTGCCATGCATGAATGTGTATGGATGTGTCTGTGTATGTGACCTTTTGTAAATTTATTAAGATTAGGCATCCAGAAGAAAAATCAGAGTCCAAAGAGATGTCTTAAGACTCTTCTCCCAGTTGCAGACAATCCCAATTGCAGGGTTACAGAGATCAGTAAAACAAACAAATCTGAGCTGCCAATTCCTTGAAAACAGAAAGGCAGTGGTATCAGCAACCTTCTGCAGCTATCCCTCACTGAATTATGGGAATCGGACTGTATTTCCTAGGATTGAGTAAGACAACAAACTTCCAGGAATTTCCATCTGATAAGTATTAAGTGGCTACAAGACGACTGTGGAGCCTCACACAGCTGCCTCAGCCTGCAACGGAGGAGATTCCCCAAAATACGATCACCGTGATTTTAGCTGTCACCAGGGATAAAATCTCAGTGCAGTCATGGGACAAACAAAAGCACCAGTGGTTTTATTTCTGTAGAGTTTTTGTTTGTTTATCTGTTTGAATTTAGCAAAGAATAACTGTAAGACACTGTTCAAAATCCCACAAGGACAAAATAGTGGTGTCTGTTCTTTTGCTGGTTTTTAGTTTTGTAGGGTGGCAATTCTAATGTCTCCCCTTCAGGTTACAGGGATCGTCCAGCGAGCCACCAAATGGCAAATTATTGTAGACATTCAAACGTAACAAGGCTGCCTAAATGAAGATATGATGAATTTTTAAACAGGTGTCAGCTACAGCCTTAGGTCCTGGATGTCCCTGATGAGAAGATAATTTTTTCAGAGAGTTTCCTACAACTTTGGGTAATAAGATCCCTAAACCTAACTTTCTCCTTAATACCTTGAAGTACTTTCGGGGGTCCCTGCTGTCTATACTGCTGTCAGGTAACACCCCCAGGCTTCTCTTGGGATCCTCTGTTTGTAGAGAACACAGAGATACAAGGCTGAGGTGTGGTTACTCTGTCCAGGATAGGGAAGGGCACCATGATCTAAAACTTTGCCCCTTGCCCTCCTGTACTGCTCCAGTCCCATTCTGCTAGGTCTCCAGGTGGATTTCTTTCCACACTAATAAATGGGTACCTCTAGGAGGCAAGGTCTTTCAATGCTCCATCAACAGAAAATGCCTTCCCTCACAGATGGCATGGGAAGAGACTGAGAGAAGAGACAAAGCAAGGCAGACAGGTTACTTACAATGAGTTCTGGGAGATCCCTTTGAACATCCTGGGGAGTGACTGTGGAGGATGACAAAGAGGACAGAGAAGAGGGGGCTGGATGGAGGGAGCCACTAAGTGACAAGCACTAGCCAGCTTGTGACTGTACCACTACTGTTACTGCTACAATCAGAGGCAACATCGATGCCAGTAAATGGGTTAAATGTAAAATCAGCCCAAGAATAAGCCACCAACCGCTTCGCAGCAACCCCATCAACAATGCATAACCAGCAGAGTGGGCAGGAAGCCAAATGAGCTCCTATGGGAAGAGTGGTGGGAAATGGGCCTCTGGAAACCAGTGAAATCAGCAAGTGAGCTGGACGGAAGCAACGATCTGCGGGAAGGGGGCCACGCTGGTGGCTCGACCTGCAAGCTGTTGAGAAGTGGTTCTTACTACTGAGGCTCCTGGTTTCAACTGGTTTTTATAGGAAAGGGGTGCTGGTCTGTTGTTCTAAACATTCTTTATAGCAAATAAAATTGACACAAGGCCTCAAGGCTGCCTTGAGGACGCCTTTGCACGACTAAAACATGAAGGGGGTGGGAGAGGAAGACAGAGGAGGGGACTGGCCAATAGGAATGAGTAGGAAAGGAAGGGAGGAACACAGAATGTCCATAGCAAATTTAATTACCAATGCAAAATACTGAGGTAAGAAGTAAAATTTGCTCCATTAAATACCCAACGGATAAAACCAGCTCATGTAGCATGCCAATGAAGCAAGTAGGTCTTCCCTCTCTGTATCAGACTAAGACTATAAAAACAGACACTAAATGGAAAAGTCTCTTCTATCTTCCTCTGCTCCCCCCACGCCAAAGGCAGGCTTTTGAAAGCTCCATGCAATTTGCAGAAGTGCCCCAAGTGGTATCAGGTGAGCTGAAGCCATTCAATCAGGTGCCTTCTAAGAACCCAGTAGTGAGTTTCATTTGCAAAGAAGCCCATTGGTGATCCTTAAGTGTTTACCCATTTGAAATACCATGACTGGCAAGGAGGCAGTCCTTGGTGCCTCCCCCCCAGGGTGAAAAATTTACTGCCGCTGGTCCTGAACACCAGCCAGCCTGTCATTCAGGTTCCTCAAAGCCAGGCAGGTGGCATTTTATTCTTGGGCCTCTGGTAGAGACAGGATTAGTCAAGGAGAGCATTTGCACAGCGCACAGTACCGGGAAGTCGTTAATTGCTTGTATGGACCAACGTCGCCGGGCAGAGCGAGGAGACATCTGTGCGTGAAAACGTTACACCCAGGAAGAGGAAGAAAAACACCAAGAAAATTAAAAGGGAAAAATATAGAATAAAATGAAAGTTTCCCCCACATCTGATGGATTTATAGGTATATATGTTGCAAAATGGGAACTGGGGTAACTGAAAAGGCTGAGCCTAATCGTGGAGGGGATCTTTGCCCCTCCCCTCCCCCAACCCACCTGCCTCAAGCCCAGCTTCAGTTTTCTTGCCCCTTAGTCACTGTCCAGGATATAAGGAGGCTGATGTCAACACGGCTCTGTCAAAGGAACCTAGATGAAGGGATGAGGGACTCTGGCAGGGCTAAGGTCCTGCTGCAAGTGGAGGAACAAGCAAAGAGTTTCCCTGTCCCCTCACAGGTATGAAGAACACAGCAGAACACACTCTTGTTCCTACTAGGCTCTGTCCCAGTGTGGCTGGGGAGCAGCTTGGCAACTGAATGTCTTAGCACCAGGGCTGCAAAACCATTTCCTGAATAATGCTGGGGGACACGAGGAGCTTAGCTGAGGAGGGCACTCCCTGGGCACTCCAGCTAGCATAGAGGGTCTGGCATGGGGTAGGCAGTATACCATACTGATCGTGGAGATCAGATCCTACTCCGTTAACTTAAAGGCCTCTTCAGTTATTTACATCAGAACTATTTTAGTAACATAAACTGAAGCAGAGATGAGAGGCTGCAAAATTTGAAAAATGCCTATTAGTCAATGCTCAATATTTATTAGAAGATCCAGAATAAACAATATGTCTTTGGCCTAATCAGTCCTTGTGAGTATCTGTGCTTTCTGATCTATATGAGACTTGACAGGTGTTTAGGTCACTTACACTTAAGTTTTTAGTAGCAAATGTAATTTCATCTAGAGAACATCGGGTGAATGTAAACTCAATCTAAGTTGGGCAGATTTAAAACACAGGAGACAGCCAGGGCTATACAGAGAAACCCTGTCTCGAAAAACCAAAAAAAACAAACAAAAAAAACACAAGAGAAATAAACCACAGTCCGCAGGCGGCTGCATAAGACCCTGCAAGACCAACGCACTTGCTTCTTGCTAGGCCTTAACCCAGGCCCATCTCGGTCCTTCTGCCTCCCTCACGGAGTACTCTCAGAGGCAGAGGTCTAAAAGGATATACATGTGCACATGAGAAAAATGTGGACACAGAAAATTCAGTTAGCTGGAAACATTTCCAGAGCAAAGGTGGTAATGTGGAAGCATTTCTCCCTAGGAGAAAACAGTCCTCAAGACTCATCGGCCTCCATAAAGAGGACGAGGCCACATATGGAAGAGCATGTGGGCTTCCGTGGCTTTAGTCACACTGCTCTGTTTAAACAACGCACGGATAAGCCTCAGGGAGAGATACGATTACTGCAGATTAATCACAGAACAACTGACATTTGGTTTGGACATCTTAAATACATTGAACCACATGAAACTTTTAGATCAAAAGTGGTTAGATACACGCAAGTGCCCACAAGTTACCTCCACAATCACATGCCGTTCTTTCAAATGTCTCCTGTCTCCACCAGGGCTCCTGAAGGTCTTACAGTGTTCTGCTTCTTGACCTGGGCGCATACTAATTCTCTGAGCTACACATTTAAGACCAGCTAACTTCACTGTGCGTATGGTATACATCAGCACAAAGGTTTCATGCTACACTGTGATAAAAAAAAAAAAGTGCTTCCCATTTTATTTGGTTGCTATTTAAAATAAACCTTAAAGGCCACTTTCTATATCAGAGCAGAGGACTAGAAACAGCCTATTTCCTGTGGAGAGGCAGCGCTCTAGGAGCTGCCCCACACTGAAATCTCACAGTCCTTTCTAGCTGTTAGGATGGTCAGCCACATGCTCTCTTGGTGCTTCTTCATGAACACAGAGTAGGTGGTGAAAGGGGCCAGACCACTGTAACCATGAACTCAGGCATCACTGGTGCCTGTCTCAGAAGCACAGGCACTCTGACTACAGATGGGCTTTATATGAGCACAAAGTCAAATATGTACTGAGTCTGTTTTAGCCAATCAAATTGCAAGCCTCGGTGGCAGCACATGACATGAATCAAAGGGGCATCCAGAATTGCCTCTGACTCGGGGATCTCTTCAAACTGGCCCTGATACTAAATAAAACCCTCGTTTACCTATCTGGAAGTTTACATGGCTTTATGCCAACTAACTGCTCCAACTATCAAAGCTTTTACCCAGGTAATAGCTGCCTTGCAGAAAAAGGGGAAACTAATTGTTTTAATGTAAATGACTTGGGGGAGATATAGTTTGGTGGGTGCCTGAGGTTGGTCTTCGACAAAGAGAGGGACAGAAATCCATCCAGGAGCTGGAAAGAGGGAGGGAGTGTGGAGGGCTGAAAGCAGGCATGAAGACAACTAGCGCCACATCCCTGTTTGGCCAAATGGCTTTGTCTAAGATCAACCTATCCCAAATGTCAGCTGCTGCCCCTGATTTCAGCCACATAAGCCCTGAAACGAGTCAGAGCTGGTCAGCCACCGGTGGGAGCTGGGGAACACTCCACTGCAACACATGTGAAGACACTTTGCAGTACTTGGTAGAAAAACTATTGCTTATATTTTAAATGCATTTATATTATATTTCCATTTTTAAAGCAAATTTTAATTACTGACAGTCATTATTCTTGTTTTATGGGAAACAGTTAAGAATTCTTAAGGCCAAATCAGCAGAGACACTGACTGTTTAGATTGTCAGTGTTGAGGACTGGTTCTCACATTGACAACAAACAGACTTCTAGGCATTCCCCATCTTTGCAGGCTCCTGCCAGCTCAATGCTAAGAACTTTAGGGTCATTGCATTCCTTAAGAACCCCAGAAAAGCTGGGCATGGTGGCACGTACCTTTAATCCCAGCATTCAAGAGGCAGAGGCAGGTGGGTCTCAATGAGTTCCAAGCCAACCAAGGTTACAGAGTGAGACCTCATGTTTAAAAAAGGGGAGGGGGAGCAAGTTCAGATAATTGTACCAGCTGATCCACTCAAATGAGACCTTAAAGTATAGACTTAAGTAGAAGTGGAAAACCTTCTAGGGATCAACTTTACACTCCACAACGACAAAGTTCCAACTCCACCAGGATCTCCGGCTTTCAGAAGCAACTCTCAGTGTGTTGACAGGCATTGGAATATCATGGGAAACTCAAAGTTAAATTATTCTACCTGAGATATGGAAACCAATTCAACTAATGGGGATTTCCAGGACAGGTTTTAAGTGGGGAGCAAGGTGTACTTTACAGAACAGCATAAGATAAACTTCATAGTGTAGTGTAAGAACTAACCACTTCCACCCTATCCATCATTCACAGTAGTGCAAACCAACAGAGAACATCAGAGCAATGACCATTGCTACATAAATTAATTACGAAAGTGAAAGACCATGAAGGGGTTACTAACTTAACTACTGTGCGTGGCACACATGGGACAGGGACAAGAATCCAGAAGGGGTAAGAACCAAAGGCAGTGGCTCAGACACTGACCCGTTCCTTGTAGTAGAAGGAGCTGATGGAGACCTGCTCTTTCTCGCTGCGAGTTGGGCTCCCACTGTACAAACGCAGGTTCCCAGGGGCCTCGGTGCGGATCTTCATCGGTGCAATCAAGCCAGTATGATAAGCAGATAGGGCTGAGAGAGATCTGTGGTTGAAATGAGAGTTACCCATACTGACTGTATCCTCTATACTTGAGCATATTCTTAGCACTTAATGAAACTGAGAACATGAACCATTGGAAGAAAAGGGGAATCCAAACAAAGAAACAAAAACAGTAAGACTTTTGAACTGAAAACTGCACACTCCAGAAGCACAGACTCTTCCATGATTGTATGCACAGAAAATTCAGAGGACTTTTCAAACTACTAGACCTAATTAGTGGCTTTCAATACAAGGCTAATCTACAAAACGTTAGTATGTTTTCAGATACTGGAAATAATCATCTGAGGGCCATAAGACAGCTCAGCTGGAAAGATAAATGTGCACACATGAGTCTGTGTGTGCGCGCGCGCGCGCGCGCACACACACACACACACACACACACGTAAAAATCATTTGAAAAACCAGAGCAGTCTGAATAATTAAGGAAAGCCCTGTTTCAAAATAAAAAAAGATGAATAATTTAGGAACAAATATAATAAAAAGAGTCATTAAAGAAGATACAAGACAATGGAGAAACTATACAAGGGCATGACAAGATCCTACACTGTTAAAACATCAGAGTTCTCTCAACGGATGCACAGAGTCAGTATAACTGCAATCACAACATGAGCAGGCACTGTGGCCAGTAACAAGCCAGCACAGTTTTACGGAGGTGCAAAGGCCTAGAATAGCCAGCAAAAAACTAAAGGGAATAATCTTCGAGGGCCTGCATCACCAAACTTCAAGACTCACCATAGTAGGCTACATTCTGGGTGATGAGATATGGAGACATGTACAGATCAAAAGAATAACTAGGGCACAGAGACAAAAGGCCAATTTTCATCCGCAAAGGAAGGCAAGCTGCATAAACGATGCCAGAACAACCGTTTATTTCCATTAAATAAAACAAATGTCCACCCGTACAACAAAGAGACTGAAAAGGACCATGGACTTTAAATGAGGAGTTTATAGACTCTCAGAAGAAGATGCACAAGGCATCTTTGTGACCTTGATGTAGATTGAGGCTTTTTTTTTTTTTCTTTTGATACAACACAAAAATCACTAACTATAAAATTAAAAAATGATGAATTAGGCAACATCAAAATTGAAAGCCATGTTTACTGGACATTAGTAAGGAGGAAGGAAAACCAACCACACATTAGGACAGAGTCAATGCATACATTCAGCAAAGGATGTGCAATCAAAATAGATAGCTACCACAAACATGGAACACAGTGCAGGACACTTGAACAGGCACATCACAAAAGACGACACCCAAATGGTCAATAAGCACACAGAAGCTGCTCACACTGCTAGTCATCATTGTGGGGGTGCAAATCAAAGCGACAAGGCAAGGCTTCCACCCACCACAGTGACAGAAGCTGAAGGGCTGGCAACACAGAGAGAAGCTGTGCAGTGATCAACCCCGAGGCTTTGCTGAGAGGAGGGCAAAATACCCTTGCCACTAAGCACAGACTTCCTCCAAGTTAACCACACGCCTATCCTATGACCCGGCAGTTCCGCTCCGTGGGCCAAGAAATTAGTACTTACATGCAAAAAGAAAAAAGAAAGGAAAAACAGAAAGAAAGAGGCTCGTATATTTCATTTTACTCTTATCAGGCCCAAACAGGAAATGATCCAAGAATCTATCAACAGAAGGATGAATCACCCTGCGTTATGTTCATACAATACAATTATTGATCCACGCAGCCACTCAAATCAAGTCCAATAACATTAAGTTGAACAGAGTGAGCCAGATATAAAACAGTTCACGCTGCATGATTCTAACTCAATGAGGTTTAAAAAAAGGCAAAACTAAAAAAGGGTGACAGACATCAGGACAGTGGTTTCTTCTGGGACTCGGCAAAGGGACCAGGAGCTTTTAGAGGTCAGGATAATGTTCTATATCTTGATCTGAATGTTTGTCCCTGAGCAGTAAACTCCAGACTTTTACAATGCCATTACATGTCAGTGAAAGACTGCTCCCTGGAAAAGGTCCCTACCAGGACATATGGTCTCAAGTCCAAACCAGCTACTCGTGGTTTCTCTGGGACAGTGGGAGTTGGGTTCCTGGGTTTCTGACCTCAGTTCTCATGAATCACGGTTTCATCTGCTTGGCCTAGTGCAGAGCCTGGCAACCTCTCTCTCAAGCAATAGCACCTATTCTTATGTGGAATCCAGACAGATACACCTTTAGTACACACCTAAATCCCAAACAGTGATTTCTAATGGAAAGACAGACAACGTGACGAATCAGAGAAAGATCTGAGAGAAAAGATACACCCAACTCTCAAGAGAAAGGACAGGAGAGAGCATGCAGTTTTCCCAAGACATTTTTACAGACAGGTTGCAGAGAGAACAAGCTAGACACAGGTGAAGATAGAATGAGCCAGAGAATGAGAAGGAGCCAGAAGATTAGAACAGATTGCTAGAGTTAGTCTGAGGCCAAGAAGAACAATTCTGTCAGAAGCTGAGAGAAGCCAGTTTGAATCAGTCAGCTTGCAGAGTTTGAGTCAGAACAGCTAAGTTGAACCAGCCAGCCAGAGATCAGAAAGAGCTAGAAAGTGTGAGCATATTCTGCAGTAAACCTTCAAGATGACAATTACATCATATGGAAAAGTACTTTTCCACCGTACAGTAGAAATAAGTTAATTTAATAGAAGAAAAAGAAAATTTTAACTGAAGAACTGAAATGAACTTTGCAAAGAGAGACCCAGAGATGCAGATTCCTGCCATATCTCCCAGACTCACCTAGGAGTAGGCTCTGTGGGAGACACTGCTCGATGCATCGTCATAGGCCTTGTGAAGTACACCAAGTAACCTGACAAAGGAGACACATGAGCACGGTGCTGTCAGTGAGCTGGACATGGGAACTCCTACAGCAAGACTGGGTAATCCTTTTGTTCTCTGAGATAGGGTCTACTAGGGAGGGCAAGTTGGAATGAATTCGTAGCAAGCCTCCAGCCTCAGCATTCTAAGTACTGGGATTAAGGTATGAGCCTCCATGCCTGGATTAATAACTACATTTAAAATGTATATATAAATTCGGTGGTACTAGGGATTGACATGCACACACGCTAAGTATTCTTACCACCAACTGATTTTTTTCTCTATTTCAGTATACCCGAGGCACATCTCCATAAACTGCCAAGGCTTGTGACTATACTGACCCTTAAAGGGACAAAAGTGAGGGTCTGCAAGGTCCAGGAGGGGTAAAAGAATTGAGGATCTAAGCAGACACAAACTCAGGATCGTCAGAACTAAACAGTTAAGACTTGGATTATGACAAACATTCTTTTCTACAAAGATTTATTTTACTTATGTGTATGTGCATGTGTCTCTCTGTATGCACACTATTGTGTATCCAGGTGCCTGTTGAGGCCCAAAGAAGATGTTGATCTCCTGGTTCTGGCTATGAGCTGCAGGGAACTGAAATTGAGTTCCCTGAAAGAGGAGCAAGTGCTCTGTCCTGCTGAGCCATCTCCCGGGTCCCCAGTAAACATTCTTAGGCTATACTCACAGATACCAATTTAGCATTACACCATATGTTGTTTTGAGTTCTTGGGAAGTAAAAAACAAACATTTTCTGATAATTAACACAGAATATAAGCCTTTCTTAGCTACATTCCCTCAGAGTTAAGAGTCAAAGAACAACAAAGAGACAAACCTGCTCCACAGAACCTGGCCCCAGAGGTCCTAGGAAAGGGAATATTGGCATCCTGGTATGAGCCGTAGGCAGTGGTCACCCGTGCAAATGTTGGTAAGGGTGGTGTGACAGAGTTTGGGAGTGCAAATGGGTTGCTAGAAGCACTGTCCTCTTGGTTCTGAAATTAAAGATAAGCATACTAGAACCCACAGCCTATCTTTAAGTTGGATTACAAGACAAAGGGAGCCAGGGTTTCAGGATAAGAAGTACAACAAGACACTAAAGCACAAGTCGGCTCAACAAGTTCATGGTTCCCACCACAAAAGACTCAAGGCACGAGACAAGCTGGCGCAGGCAAGGCTCCAAACAGCTCTGGTTGCGTTTCACTTTCTGCAGGGAAGTGTCCTTTAGGATCTGGAAAAGACCCAAAACCCCATCAGGGAGAGAATCATATGTCCATATGTTTCCTGCTTGGCTATATTCTGCAAAGTGCCTGGAAGCGTGACGGCATGGGAGCCGGCACATGGCCAGGCCTGAGGCTTCCATTGGTTCCCACGGGTGCTCAAGGGAAGAGATTTCCTGAGCCTTACACAGAATAGAATGACTACCCTTTCTTTCTAGTGAGTTCTACAGTTTTCTTCCACACATGAAAAATCTCAATTCTTTTAAAAACATGGTCACTGGGCTGCAGAGAACTGTTTCAAGTGATATAAGCCAGAGCTAAGATTTGAGTGATAGAAGCCAGGGCAAAGACTTCTATTCAGCAAACGTTAAAACATACTGTTATATTTTTATCCACTAAAACAGTGACATTTAAGGTACATACTAGAGATGTAAACTGACACTCACATTAAGATGCACATGAGCTGAACCACTGCTGTCACTGCCTGCGTGGAGCAGAGGAGATGTACCTCCCTCAAACTCGCAGCTGCAGCAAGTATAAAATTCACAACTGCATAGAAGGCTTGATATCAAGAGTAAAAAGTGTAAAAAATCTTATTTGGGGGTGTGTCAGGGACTCATGTAGCTCAGGCTGGCCTCAAACTTGCTATGTAGCTGAAGATAACCTTGAACTCCTGATCCTCCTGCCTCCCATTCAAGGAGCTTGGTTTACAGGACTATACTACCTGGCTCATTTTTACTAATTATATGTTGACATGATAATATTTTTTAAATGTGCCAGGTTAAATAAAAGTACTATTAAAATTAATTTATCTTAAAATTATTTTATACACGTATCAGTTTCTGAACCCACAGGGCTTCTTTTCTGAGATATTTTAATGACTATACATATATTTTTTTCTAACTATCAAATATCTTATAGCTTCAAAATATATTTTGCCATATATCTTGCCTGGAAGTAAGATACATTCTTCCTGGATGAGTGAAATTGCTTTGCAGAATTCTTAACCTCAGACTAATGCAAAGCTCTAAATTCACAAAGGCATTACTTGTAGTTCATATATTTGTATGTTGTATTTATGAAATCCTTCGTATCTAACACTTGTAGAAGTCTTTCTGAAGAAAAGCCAATTGGTTTTATTAAATTTTCAAAGGACATTCATACCCACACCTCAAAAAAGCAGGTTAGGAACCCCATACTATAGTCAAATCTCTAAGTTCAAGGACAGCCTGGTCTACAGAGCGTGTTCCAGGCTGGCCAGGGTTACACAGAGAAACTCTGTCTTGGGTTACAAGAAAAAGAAAGAAGAAAAAGAAGCCCTGCCTTACCACCGTCTGCACCAAGTGTGCAGCCAGGACAGTGGCTATGCAGCAGAAACTGCAGCATTCGAGGATTGGGCAACTTCCACATCTTACTGATCCAGGTTTGTTCTCTATCTCACCAAGGCCTGTCATAGCCACGAGGAGAAACGAAAGCCGGGAACCCAGCCTTACCTTCAGCAGTTTGGCCTTCATGGCAGACGTGATAGTGGTAGGGTTAATGAACTGGAAGGAAGGAGCAGCGTTGTTGGGGTACTGTGCTGGGAAGGTCACCAGCACCTTCACACGGTGGCTGCTACAACGCACAGACACTGTGCAGCTCCGGTCTGCAGCATCCATCTGCAAAACAGGTACATGGTGCTTTCAGACAAACAGCAAACGGTCTTCGGAAGCAAAGGGCTTTACCTTATCATATTTGCTGCATTTTATTTGCAGTGCTGAGCTTCAAAGCCTGCCTTAAATAGGAAAGACAAGTCCTCTCCTTGTGAGCTACACCCTCAGCAAGATACAGATAGATTTTGGCAATCAACACAAATGGCCATGTTCCTAGTAACTGAGTGAAAAGGAAATACCTGTAAAGATAAATGAGTTGGGGCTGAAGAGATGGCTCAGTGGTTAAGAGCGCAGACTGCTCTTCCAAAGGTCATGAGTTCAAATCCCATCAACCACATGATGGCTCACAACCATTCATAATGAGGTCTGATATCCTTTTCTGAAGAAAGCCACAGTGAGCGGGTGCCCGAGTGAGAAGAAAAAGTGTCTGAAGACAGCTACAGTGTACTTACATATAATAAATAAATAAATCTTTTTTTTAAAAAAAAAAAAAGATAAATGAGTTGAGAAATATTCATTTTCAGAACAGATTTTTAAGTTTCAGTACTGGTGTGTGTGTGTGTGTGTGTGTGTGTGTATGTGTGTGTGTGTGTGTGTGTGTGTGTATATATATATATGGTAATTTTTTTATATGTACGGGTATGTCTGTACACCACCTAAGTGTCTGGTGCCTTTGGAGGGCAGAAGAGGGCACTGGATTCCCTGAAACTGGAGTTAGAGAGGTTGTGAGCCATCATGTGGGTGCTGGAATAGAACCTAGAACCTCTGGAAGAGCAGCAGGTGCTCTTAACCACTGAGCTATCTCTCCAGCCCCAAACTCAAAATACTTTAATTTTAAAAAAGCATCTCAAAGTTGCGATGTTGACTAAAACTTGTATACTTAATTTGTGAAGAAACAAAAAATAAAGCAAGAAGTTTAAAGACATAACCTGAGTCAACTTAAGAACTTTGGGGACAGTGGGAGGTAGGAGCAGGGGCAATGGAGAGCAACTGCTAAAAGGTATAGGTGTCTTTTTAAAGACTATCTGTATGAATGCATGCCACATGCTTGTAGTACCCAAAGGCTGGGGGAGGTCTCAGGTCCTCTGAACTAGAGTTACAGTTATGAGCTGCCATGTGAGTGCTGGGGACCAAACTTGGGTCCTCTGAGTGTGTCCAGCACTCCTAATTTCTGAATTGTTTTATTCTATTTGCTTGAGACAGGTCTTAGTGTGTACTCCAGGCTAGTCTGGAGTTTGTTATAGAGCTAAGGCTGACTTTGAACTCATGCTCTTCCCTGACTGTTGAGACTACAGAAGTGTGCTACCACACTTGATGGTTACAGAGTGGTGGTTTGAATAGGTAAGGTCCCCACAGATTCGTGTGTTTGGATGCTTGGCCCACAGGGAGTTGCACTGTTAGGAGGTGTGGCCTTGTTGGAGGAAGTGTGTTACTGCAGGGGCAGGCTTTGAGGGCTCAGAAGTTCAAGTCAGTTCTCTCCCAGTTGCCTGCAGAGCAGGATGTGGAACTCTCAGCTCCTTCCCCAGCACCGTGCCTGCCTGCACACTGCCATATTTTCCACCATGACGGTAATGGCAAGCCAGCCCCAACAGTTTCCTTTATAAGAGTTGCCGTGGTCACGGTATCTCTTCACTGCACTAGAAACCCTGACTAAGACAGAGGCTTTTTGTTGATTTCTGTTTTGTCTTTTGTTCTGGAATTAGGCAGTGGTGGAAGCTGCACAACTCTCCAGTCAAGATCTCTCCCCAGTCAGAGCAACACTATTTTCACCAGCTCAGCACTGTTCTCACCAGACCAACACTGCCCTCAACTACGACAACCACAGTGCAGGCTCAGCTGATAGAGAGAACCGTTAAAGTAACCTTTAGGGCTGTTGGTTTCCAATGTGCCAACTAGAAAAAGCAACTGACATGAAGTTTAGTGAAAAGTGCCAAACCTATGGGAAATCTAAAAACCTCAACTATGCATCTAAATTTAAATATTCAAATATTGTCTCTTCCCACCAAACATCTGCTGGCCTTTGAAGTCATTTTGTACCTTGTGTCTCAATTTCCTCATCTGTGAAGCACAGTAACTATGCAATACAAAACAGCTTTAAAGACCAAACAAATCATGGCACTGTGGCACACAACTCTATGGTGAATAACTGAGCTTCCAAAGCCCTTCTGGGATTGATACTCAGCTCTCTGAAACAAAGAATTTTGAAATCTGCAGAAATAACATGTACACGCAGACGTGCGCGCGCACAGTTCCATGCTGAGCACCAGGCAAGCCAAGGCTTTCTGAGGTCCTGCTAAACAATGAAAGAACCTGGTTTTACGTCCTCGCCGAGGAGCAGAGTTGGCAAGGTTTAGTCCGGGGCTGCAGTCTGGGCAGCAAACAAGTTAAAGTTTTGGTTCCTGGGTACTTGGCTTTTCCCCTAGAAGAGACTGGGTTATTAGTCCCAAGGCTGCAGTGCTGAGGTATCACAAGTACATTGCTGACCCGTCGCCCATCCCTTTGCGCAATACAGCTCAATCAGCATCTTGCTGACTTTATCCCATTGTGTGACAGACAGCTTCTCCTGACTTCATCTCATGTCTCCATGGAAACAGTATATAAGATGTCGTACTTCTTAATACGTTTGTTTGGCATAAGACATCGCTTGTGCAAGACCTCCCAATCCTAGATTGATGTTTTCTTTATTGTTTCATCTCCTTAGGACCCTGTCACTGAAGAACAACCTGCTGATCCAGGTCTACTCCAAGTATTAAGTGAACCAAGAGGCTTTGGTCATCTTTTTACTCTGAATTTACATGAGAGGAAACTAGCTCACAAAGGGGAGATGGAAGAGCACCGTATAACAGCATGGAAATAGATTCAGCTCCAAATTCAGCTCTGCCATTAGCCTACACCATATTCCTGACAATCAGCAGGCCTTCCCAGAGACAACATCATAAAATAAGGGGCTAGAGAGGTGCTATGGAGATGCTATGGTACATGAGCTTCAAAAAAAATGTCTACATTTGTAAAACTTTTATTTCTATAGAAACTTACAAATTAAAAAAAAAAGCCTGGACACTTGGGAGGCAGAGGCAGGTGGATTTCTGAGTTCGAGGCCAGCCTGGTCTACAGAGTGAGTTCTAGGACAGCCAGGGCTATACAGAGAAATCCTGTCTCGGAAAAACAAAAACAAAACAAAACAAAACAAAAAAAGCCTGGAGTTAGAGAGATGGCTCAGCAGTTAAGTGTACTTCCTGTTCTTCCACAGGGCCAAAGTTCTCAGCACCTGTGTTGGGCAGCTCCGACAGACCTATTGCCCATGCTCCTACACAAGCATGAGGCCCAGTGCATTACTCTGCCTTACCTCCACATTGACATTCCGGATCTGCACATTGATCAAGGAGAACTCCTGTTGCAGAGTCTGAGGCAGGCCTAGTTGGTCTGATCTCTTCTCTTCCAGCAAATTGCTGGGGGGATCTTCCTTTATGGCTACCAGAGAGACAGGCAATATTGGAAATGTTTTAGAAATGAGTCAGTTTGGGGGTATCTGCTATGTAACTCTGGAACACAGAGTGGGGTCCCTCACTTAGGACATCAGTTACATTACCATCTTCCTCTCCGTGGCTTAAGCTGGGCTGGTGATCTATGTCTTGAGGATGTAGGGTCTTCTCTGGTTCCGGCAGGAGAGAAATGCTCTCAATGAACTCATCAACACCGTCTAGTATATCATTCGCACAGAGCTGAAAGCAAGGGCAAAGGATGGTGTGGAGAGTGTGCTTCAACATTAAAGTGTTTTCCTAGTGTGCCCAAAATCCTAGGTTTGATTGACAGCAGCACCAAAAAACAAAAAACAAAACTTAAGGATAAAGGTGTAGGGCTAGAGACATAAGAGAAATGGCCACTGTGTCCGGCTCAAGAGTTCTTTCTTAAAAATGGGAATCATAAAGGACTCTGTAGTCAAGAACTGGTACCCTCAGATAGGTTTTACCCATCATCAACATTCCCTGGTTAAATAAAAAGGATAAGGGACTCTATTATCATACTTTAGTCTTTTTCCATCGTGATCAGAGTGAAAGTGCTGAGAGAAAAAAAATCTACTGAAGTCTTAAAGGACTTATTCAGCTAACTCACAAGCACAAATGCCATAACCCCAAGCATTTGGACCAAATCGTATGTTCTGGAAAAAAAAATTTTAAAAGATGATAAGGTAGTGGGACTTGACCAAAAATGCTCAGGTGAGTTTAAACTAAGCAGTGCTATAAATTTCACCCAGTAATTTCCATCAGCCCTGGGGGAGCTGGTGTGAAAACTGCTCTCAGAGCTGTTGGATTTGAAACACCAGTGAGTCGTGCTTCTCACCATCAGGTGATCCAGCCACTGAATGAGAACAAGACTGTCCCATGACAGTTCAGAGTGACACCCCAGTACCACCTCCATTTATGCACGAAACAAATGCTCATATACAGAAGCACTGGAGGGAGCTTCATAAGGAAGGTGGTGCTGAGGAGTGAACATGCTCTGAGGAGTGAACATGCTCTGAGGAGTGAACATGCTCTGAGGAGTGAACATGCTCTGAGGAGTGAACATGCTCTGAGCATCTGCAGAGCAAAGTGCAGGCTTCTCAATCCATTGGGAAGAGAAAGAAATGAATGGCTAAGTCATTTGCTCAGTGTGGTACCCACCCTGTCTCATACTAGGACAAGAGGAAAAAAAGAGAGGCTTTGGCCTTAAAGTGAAGAATACTTTGATCCTGAAAGACCACCAAGCCAGTGTGGCATACACAGGCCATCAGCCCACCACAGGCACGTGTTAAACGTCAGCAAATAGTCCCGAGTTTCCTGTAGCAATCAGCTAAGTTTCTAGTGGGTCCACTAATTATTGCTCTATAATCTCACTGAATACATACCCTCTGCATTTGATAATCCACTCGCCACATTCTCAAGGTCTGATCCCGGGACCATGTAACCAGTTGATAGTCCTTAGACCCTAGAAATCACCAAATTAAAAAAAAAAATCCTCTGAGCCAATTTTGTTGATCTCACAGAAGTCAAAGATCTTGAACCAGACCAATGACTGACTGCAATGAACATTTGTAAGTGACCATGTGTGGACAGAGGGGTATACTGCCGGGACACACGGGGACACACTACGGCTCCCATGCTGAGATGTTTTCTATGCTTTGTTTGGTTTTGTTTTTTTGTTTTTTTGTCTGTTTGTGTGTATTTTGTTTTAGATTTGCAAGGGTGGAAGGCAAATATGAGGAGGGAACGACAGGGAGCTGAGTGGGACTGGGGTTCATGATGTGAAACTCGCAACGAATCAATAAAATGTTTTTTAAAAACTAGGAGGTTTCCAAAGGGGAGATCTGGAAAGGGGGAAACATTTGAACTATAAATAAAGTAAATATCAAAAAAAAAAAACAACTTACAGATTTGACAGACATTTTGTTACAGGCAGCAATGGAGTATCATTCATTCATTCATTCACTCATAGTACATACAACCGACAAATAATTACTATACACCTTATTCTATGGCAGGTACCTGCCTAGGACCCAGACAGTGGCATGGATACAATTATCTAGCTTTATAGAGCTTACATTTCAACGGTGGGAAGAGAGCAGCAGATAAACGTATAATAAAACCCTGGTGATAAGTAGCATGAGAGACGACAGCAGAGACCGCTGAGAGAACGACTTCAGCTAGGACTCCTTGGGGAAGTCCCAAAAGAGCAGAAACATAAATGAAGTGAAATAATAATCGGCAAATTAGCAGACGAGGGTGACGCTAAGACCTAATGTCACCTAGACTTTCACCTCTGCAAATGTGCTCCCAAGGAGCTGGTAGGAGTGTAACTTTCTGTAAAAATAAATTGTGTTCTATGCACCATGGCATCTCATTGTTCAAAACATATTTTATTATTATTTTGGTAAAGTGATACATCTCTTTATGAAGCAAATACTCAGCCTTTTAACCCTCTTAATCAGCTGAGTCATATTTTTTAGACATTGGGTTTAGTCGAAGGGATGACTTAAAAGTTTAGGGTGCTTCATGAAACAGCTTGTAAAGCCTGGAGGTACTGAGGGTAACTACAGAGCATCTAGACTCTTCTCAAGGCCAACTTCATGCAACAAAGAGTTTAGAATAAATTTCACTCAATTCTCTCATTTCATAGATGGGGAAACTGAGGCAACAGACAACATGATCTGTACTCAGTAACAGGATAAGTGGGCCTTGGCCAAGGGCAAGTCCTCTGCATCAGTCCCTTCTCTGAGTTTTCTCCAGTGTTTCAGCTCATCCTGAGGCACTCCTAACAAGGAGCACCCTCTCTGAATCACTGTTGAATCCTACTATCTAGTCTCATGGCCTTGGTCATCAATGCTTTGACCCTACGTCTGTCTCACATGCTCCGGCTCTCAAATATCTTCACATTTGAGGAAAGGGAGTCCTGTGAATTCAGCTCCTCTCCCTGCACCTTTCACGTCATTCCCACACACCCCCAAGGGTCCTTCTCACCACTGACTTCCTTTCTTGCATCCTCTTCCTGCCTTCACTAACTGTCCATTCCACTCCCTGTCCTGGGCAAAGCCAGCAGCCCCTGCTGCCTCCCTTACACCATCGAGGCATCTGGCTTCTAGCCTCAGCCTGCTTTGGAATTTCTCTCCTAACAATCAAATGTCTCCTTTTTTGTTCAATAACATGGTCTTCTCTCACTCTGCACTGTGATCCTTCAGCAACACCCAACCCTCTGACTACGGCTTCTTTCCTTTTCCCTTAGCTGCCATATCCTGATCCTTTTCCACAGTGATGACCAAAGCCAAAGGCATAAGGTGCTCGCTCCAACAGAAACTGAGGAGACATGGTAGTAAAATATACCAAAGCAGCATTAGGCCGGGGGAAAAAAATCAAATTTAAACATACATTCAGAATAACTAAATTTGTGGAAGGCTCAAAAAACAGACAAATCCAAACCAGCTTTAGGGATTCACAAATTGGTAGTGAAAGGCAGGGGTATACTTTAGCAGCAAGTCCTAGTTTGATCTCCAGAAACAATAGACAGACAGACAGACAGACAGACAGACAGAAGAAGGCAAGAGGGTGGGAGGAAAACTGTTATTGGTCTGTTGTGGTTTTGGTTTTTGTTTTTTTCAGGGAGGAGGATTGCTTTTGTTGTTTGTTTGTTTTTAAGAATGTAACCCTGGCTGCTCTGGAACTGGCTTTGTAGACCGGGCTGGCCTCGAACTAAGAGATGATCTGCCTCTGCCTCCTAAATGCTGGGATTAAAGGCATGCACCAACCCCCACAGTAAAAATTGCTATTGTGGGCTGGAGAGATGGCCCAGAGGTTAAGAGCACTGACTGCTCTTAGAGGTCCTGAGTTCCGTTCCTAACAACCACATCACAGCCATCTGTAATGGGATCTGATGCCCTCTTCTGGTGTGTCTGAAGATATCAACAGTATATTCATACACATACATAAAATAAACCTTTTTTTTTTAAAAAAAAAAAAAAGTAGTTTCAAAAATGCTATTGTTATGGCCTGGCTCTGGAAGGTTCTAAACTCGTTAGCCCTTGAAATGATTCAACAAAAGCCCCTCTTGACCCCTTACTGGAGCAGATCTTCCAAGCAAGAAAGATACAACAGAAGTTGGAGAAGAGAACTGGGGAGAGGGAACATGTTGCACACTCCCTTTATTGATCTATAATTAAACACAGCTGCCACCTCACTATGGCACATGACTGGCAGACCTGTCCACCAGAGCTCAGAAGAACATCAGACTGCAGCCCTCCTCACTCACCTTCCTTCTGTCTCCTCCACTGGAACTCCAGCACCACGTCATCATGTCCCACAAAGGTGTGAACTGGGGTGTTCAAGTCAAACACGTTCCACAGGAGCAGGCTGTTTTCCCTCCGCAGCTGGGGAACCATCACGGTCACTAACCCGTTGCTGAAAGGCTACAGCCAAGAAGGGGAAGCTGGGCTTACTCCATGTGGAATCAGCCAAAACCAAACCAAAACTGGAACTAACTGTTCCTAACTAAAATAAGCCACACCAGGCGTGGTGGCTCAGGCCTGTAATGCTAGCACTGAGGAAGCAGAGGCAGGAGAATTGCCACAAGTTTAAGGTTAGCCTGGTCTACATACATATCAAATTCCAGGCCAGGATAAACATGGCGACACAGGAAGAACCTATTTTTTGTTGTTGTTTTGTTTTAAGTTTTCAAGACAGGGTTTCTCTGTGTAGCCCTGGCTGTCCTGGAACTCATTCTGTAGACCAGGCTGGCCTAGAACTCAGCGATCTACCTGCCTCTGCCTCCTGAGTGCCAGGATTAAATACGTATGCCACCAACTTAGAACCTATCTTATAAAACAATTATGGAAAGCTCAAACTCATCTGGGGAAATGTTTCAAATATCATACGGTGTCTACCACATGATTAAATATCATACGATGTCTACCACATGATCAAATATCATTCGATGTCTACCACATGATCAAATATCATTCGATGTCTACCACATGATCAAATATCATACAATATCTACCACATGTAGCCGCTGTAGAGTACAGCAAATGAAAAATGAGGCTGAGCCAAATGCTTGGGTAACCCTGGAAATTCCACCATAAGCAAATGGCTCTTTCTAGTCCACATCCTATCTACTCTCCGTGAGTTCCTGCTCAGGAACTGGGACACAAAGCTGGCTGGGAAAGTCTGTACAGACAGGCCAGCACAACGCCATCCACATGAAGCATGAGCGAGTCAAAGAACTTCATTACCCCAGGATTGCTGTTTGACTTAGTAAACCCCGTCTGCAGGGGGACTGAAGGCCCATCTGGTTTATGACTAGACTGTTATTTAAGGGAAAACACATGGTTACACAAGAGCACATCGATTTATCTTTTCCCTCTCCTCCCGATCACACTCCCAGCATTCATGTTTATTTTTTAAAGCAAACAAGAATGCAGAGATGTCAGCTCCGAAGAACAGTGTCCCATTTCTTGGCAAGTCATCCCAGATGCAAAACAACATAATGTTCAATTATCTTCTTTGCTCCACAATGGCCCAGGGTGACAGCCTAATGCATGAATGTCGCTTTGTTCATCCCGGTGCTTGCTTTCAAAGTGACATTAAAGGAGATGCATTTATCTCTGACTCACAGCTATCAAGGTGGCCATGGAAAAATGGTTGGAGGTGGATAACTGGCTATTTGTACCATTCTGTGATTTACAAAGCACGTTCACATACATTATTTCAAGTGGAAAGCAGATTGATATTCCAAATGCCATGGAACTGTCCACTCTAGAATTGAAGTTGGGCCCCAAACCAGGTCCTCTGAGTCTAAACCAGAGTCCTTTCTACTATAGCTCAGAAGCTTCCACCCTGGCCCCTCTTCTCCACCCTACCCTGCTGAGCTACTTTGGTGACTAAGAGCCTCCGTAAGAGCCTGCTTCTCTGTGGAGCACAAACTGAGCATTCCAGAGGCTAAGTACCAAAGGCCATTACTGCATTCACTATACTCCAAACCAAGACAGAAGGAGAAAGTGCTTCAGAAAAACAGGAAAAATGCACACTGCAGACAAGAGGCACGAGAGCACACTCACTGTGTATCTGGCTTTCCAGACAGGCACCTGGCACGGGAGAACACTGAGGCACTTGCGAGGCTGGCGGTAATCCCAGAACTACAGGACAGAAAGTTTGAGAGATACATGCCATTAAAACTCAACGGTTGGTAGCATGGCCCTGAAGCGCATTGCTTTTCGTCCTCCAAAGAAATATTTCAGTAGTGTATTTGTAGTTCCACCCCCATGACCATGGTCCTGTCAGACACACAGAGAGCCCTTCCTTTCACATTAGTCAACATTCCATGAGGATTTCTAGACCTCATCAGGAAATGGGCAGATCCACTGTCTATCAAATAACCACCGTAGTTAAAGGTAAAGATAACAGGTTTGACCCTGCATTACTTCTACATCTAAAAGATTTAACAGCAGGGCAGACCCGACAACTCAAGGCCACTTAACTTTACTTTTTACTCTTACCCAATCTTTACAAACACAGCAGGACACAACTGATCTCTTTTTCAAATGCAGAATGGGATGTTCCCGTTTCCTGAATTTGGGAGATTAGGGACAGAAACCCAAATGAAACAAACAAGTCACTTCCCAGCACAATGCCAGGGGATTTACAAACCTCCAGAGAGAAGTACTTTTAGTCCTTTACAAAGGCTTGGACTCAAGTTTAGCTAACCATACCAGAAAGATTAAAGCTATGTAAATCCAATAAAACATTACAATGATGATGATGATGGTGATGGTGATGATTATGTCACAAAATTGCTAAGCCAACTTCTGTGGCCAAGTGCTGACCTGCAGGGATAAAGACTTGACCACAGAAGGATGGCCAGAGCAGAGATGACCCTGCCCCTTTACTGCTTTGATCATAGCTGATGCCACAGCTACAGAAAACAAGCAAAGAAGAAACACTGTCTCTAAGATAAACCAAAAATGACAGGGCTCTGAACATAAACCTTGAGCAGGTCTAAAGTTAGAGAATACTAGCAAAGCTCTATCCTGTCAATGCCATGTGTGCGGTCATAACTTTTACAGATATGATAATCCGATGAGGAACTGCTGGCTTGCCACCATGAACAGATAAAGTACAATCTTGGTGGCTTTAACAATTGTGTGGGCTTCTTGACTTTATCTCTGTGTACACATCTGGCTTCTTTACAAGTTCTTTCCTAAATGCTTTCTGCCTCTGCCTTTCAGAGAGGGAAAGAAGTCTGAACAAATTCAGAGGGTCAGCAGTGGGCTGCCACACCATCCCATCTGCTGGTCAGCAGAGCCAGGCTGATGGACTCAGGCTCCTAATGAGTACATGCACTCATGACATACATGGAACATATAAGCAAACTGCATGTTTCCTTCCAAAATGCTACCACACACCCCTGACACCTGTCACACAAAGCTCCTCCAATGGCCCCAGTGAGGACCACTCACCTTGACAGAGTTATCTTGACTGGAGGTGGCAAAAATGTGCTCACTGTCTGGGTGCCAGTCCAGGCCATGGATCTTGGAAAGGTGGGCTGCCAGATACTCCACTGCTGTACTGGGTTTCTGCAATACAATGGTATCGTGTTTGTTGATTTTGAAAAAACTCTATTGAATGTCTACCACAGAACGGTGCGCCAGGTGCTGAGGGGACACTAATGCTGCCAGGATAGTTAAGCCTCTGCCCTTCATAAGCTCTCTTTGTTTAAAGCAAATAAGCCCAACAACAGAAGACTTACCCAGACCCTTCCACATGTCCTGTGAGTAAGCCTGTCGGCCTCATCTCTAACCACTCCAGCCTGGTATGTGATTTTAATAAAAGACACAGGTAATGGCTGTTCCTTTTCCTTTCAGAAGGGACATTTCCGTTCCCCTTCTGACAGAAGAGGAAAGATTGTGACAAACCCAATCTCAACTATGAGGGGGAAAGCATATATCTCCTAGTGACTAAGTACTAAGATCTCCAAAACACCCTACATTTGTACACACACACACACACACACACACACACATCTCTCTCTCTCTCCCCCCCCCTTCTCTCCCCCTTTTCCTCTCTCTCCCTTCATATCCTTCCCTCCTTCTGTCCTTCCCTCCGAGATCCCTTCCACCCCGACATAATTTTAAAATGTTTAAAAAGAAACATAAAATTTTTCCTTTTGTAAGGCAGTAATCCTAATTTGATAGACGCTTCAGGTACAAAAGACATTTATGTCAGTGTTATTTGGAATTCTAGAATACCAGAAGCAACTTGGGGAACCAATAAGTAGGGTGCAATTAAATTGAATACATTTATAACTATGTGAACTCACAGTCTTCCTCCCCTCAACATGTAAGTACTAGGGTTCCAGGCATGTGGACCAAATCTGCTTTATTAAGAACATTGACTCACATTGAAATGTGTAAGAAACTGAATAAAACCAATCACAAATTCAAAGAAGGAAGGAAAGAAGGCAGGCAGGCAGAAAGATGGCTATTGGCAGACTGGACCAAAGATAGAGAAAACAAAACCAGACATTGCTAAGCCATCCCAGTTCTTTGAGATCTCCTTCTCCCAAGAGCCCCAGGAGGCAAGGACTTCAGCCAGCACACTGCACAACGCACCCCCAGCAGGTCCTACAGCCTGCACCAGCAGACAGGATGAGCCACTCCCAAGCCCCCAACCTCTGCTTCATTTTCCTCGTCTTTCAAAAATGTGTACAGTGTTCTCTGTACAGCCAGGACTTTACCGTCAGTATCTAGGTTAGGACAATCATGAAGATGCCCTCTCTACAAAGGCTGAGAATCTGCAGCCCCAAATTTCACAAAGTGTGGAACAGTAATCGCACCTCAGGTTGCATGGAGCTGACTTTCCTACCTGTCATTATTCCATGGCCTAGCAGGCAGTTGGGTGCAGGGGGAAGCCTCACCCACCACACTCTACTAATGCCAAGACAGCAGATGCCCAACTGACTGTCCATTATACACAGGACATGTCAAGCTCTGCGTGCTCATTGGTACATGGTAAATGAGGCTACTTTGCGGCTGACAATATACACAAAGGAGGAGGTGAACATAATCAGTCCCCTGCCTCAGAGATCTATGCTGGAAGTACTGAAAATGGCAATGCCCCAAACAAGGGCAGAGACAAGAGGTGTGTTGGTCATTCTCTTCAAGCATCAGGTCCTAAAGTCTTGACTTCAATGATACACTCACTATTATTTCGTGATTTTGAAAACGATGATTATGAGGCCCCGTGTGGTGGCAGCACACCTGTAATCCCAGTACTCGGGATGCAGAAGCAAAGGATTGTGACTTCAAGGTTCCTGTTCTTTTTTGAAAAGTTTATTTATTTTTATGTAAGGGTGTCTTGCCTGCATGTAAGTGCATTACGTGAAAGCCTAGTTAGTGCCCAAGAAGGCCACAAGAGAGTATCAGATCCCTTGGAACTGGAGTTCCAGGTGATTTTGAGATGCCATGTGGATCCTGGGAATGAGGGAATGAATTTGGGTCCTCTATAAGGAGTAGACAGTGCTCTTAACTCCTGAGGCACCTCCGCAGCAGAAGATTCTCAAGGGGGGGGGGGGGACAGGAGAGGGTAGCATGCTGTGCATGGCAACACATATGTTTAATCTCAGGACTCCATGGGCAGAGGCAGGTGGCTGTGAGTTCTAAGCCAAACTGGTCTACACAGTCCTGGTCTACAAAGTAAGTTCCAAGCCCAGCAGGGATACACAGTGAGACCCTGTCTCAAAGAAACAAAACAGGAAAATGGACAATGGAATGGAAACCATTACAGTGGCTTCCCTGGTGTCCTCACAGGGAGCAGCAAAGTGGGGCTCTATCTTAGGTCAAGGCACATTTATCGACCACTGGTCACAAGGGCTTACTTCCCACCCTCCTTCAACAGCAATTCGGATGAGAAGCAAATGTCATCTGGGTACAGTGACAACTTGCCATGCCCACAAGACTCTTCAATCTATTGGTGTGAGTCTTGGGACTCATACATCCTCTCCACACCTCTGGGGGGAACCGAACACCAACTACAGGGACAAGGGACAGGTTACTCACTCGCTTATCCCATATCCGTACATCTCCATCATGGCTGGTGGCAAGGTAGTTGGCGTTCTTTTTATTCCATTTGACCTGGGAGGCACCAGCTGCAAAGACAAACAACATGGAGAGAGTGCTGCCCTCGATGCCTCGGAGCCAGAGAGGAGTGCCCAGGTATGCTGGATAACAAGCCCTGGTCCAGGAAGCCCTTCCAGTTTCCATGACAGCACTGGCTCCAACAGCACAGATAAAAAGAAGTTGCAAACAGGTGAGTTAACACATAGGAGCAAGATCACAGTCCCCTCCTGAGGAAATAACCTCCAAGGGAAAATCCACAGGTGACAGCACACAATCAGTGGGGAAGCATTGACTCTTACGGGAGCAGGAGTAGGGAGCAGGAGTAGACAGTTTGGTGAATCTGACTCCTGGATGACACCAGGAGATCCTCAACACTCACTCTGACCCCTCCCACTCTACTTTGTCATTGCCAATTTTACATATAGTCTTGGGGAAACACTAAGTCAAGCATTAGAATCAGCATTAGAATTAGGGCAGTTCTGTACATACGTTCTGTACGCCCCACCACCATTCCCTCCCCACACTTTTTTTTTTTGGAGACAAGATCTCACCATGTAGCCTCGGCTGCCCTGGAATTTGTCATGTACATCAGGCTGGCCTTGAACCAACAAAGCTACACCTGCTTCTGTGCATCACTACACCCGGCTCTACACATCCCTCAACTGTCATTTCCCCATCAGCAGAGTTAGCTTTGGCCACTGGCACTGTGCACATGGACTAGGATGACAGGAATTGGCCTGGAGCTCACCCATTAGGCTAGGCTTGCTGGCCTGTGAGCCCCAAGGATCCTCCTGTTCTCCCTCCCTAGATCAGAGATTATAAGCACACCCCATCACATCCAGTTTATTTTACACGAGTTCTGGAGAACAAACTGGGGTGTTCATGCTTGGAAGGCAAGCACTTTGCCAAATGAGCCATCTCTCAAGCCTTCAGAGATTGTGTGTGTGTGTGTGTGTGTGTGTATGTGTGTGTGTGTGTGTGTGATGCAAAATAAAGTATTGAATATGTAATATAATACCCAGATTTTGCTTCAAAATAATCACAAAGGGAAAGAGGGTGAAACAAGATTGGACATATGGTGACAACTATTGAAGCTAATGGTGTGAACCTTGGGTCAGGGTCAGGTAGCCTGAAGCAAGCATCTGGCACCCTGGGACTTAGAACTCCATCCAGCCACAATGGAGCATAGGCTGTGGGCAGTCAGTGGTGTGAGGAGGATGGACAGGAAGGAACTGGGGAGGACAAGCCAGGGTCCCCACACTCACCGACAGCCGACAGGGCAACAGCAGGTTTCCTTGTGTCTCTGAAACAGAGAAACCAGAAGTCAAATGCTCATCATCACGTACGAGGAGCCAGACAGCTCCACCATCTGCTCACACTTCTGAACTCTCTTCTAGGGACATTTGGACTTAACAGTGTTTGTAAGAACCTTAAAAAAAAAAAATGTGTGAAGAGAGATCTGTTTCTGTCAGACACTTCAAGTAAGAAAGAGCCTGGGTTTCAAATCATTCAGGTGTGTCCACAGAAACAGATGACAACATTCATCACAGCCCAGGCAGCCCATGTGTGACAGGGAAGAAACCGTAAGAATCAGAACCCTGTGCTGGCCATGGGTACATGCCTTTAAGCCCAATCCTCAGGAGGCAGAGGCAGGTGGATCTCTGTCATTTCGAGGCTACCCTGGTCTACACAGCAAGTTCCAGACCAGCCATAATGAATAGTGAGACCCTGTCTCAAAAAGAGACTCAGAATCCCTCCTTAGGAGAAGGTAGCTCTTGTAAGAGGTAGCTGAGGTGGTCAGGCTCATTAAACCAGAGCTGGAACTGCAGATGGCAAGAGCTGAGTGTTTAGTTCCGAGTGCGGGAGGGAATGGAGTTGTAAAGTTTAGGATTTGTAAGACAATGCTTTGCAGACAAGTTTCAGGATGATGTAGATACAAATGTACGCCACTGCAATTTTAGTGAAGAATAATTACTGTGGATACAAAAACCGTACAACAGTCCACTACAGAGTCAGAGGGTAACTTTTCCACAGACTATGAGAGAGGCGGGCGGCTCCCAGTATTAAGGAAGCTCACCAGTCATAGCTCCTTAAGCTTCCTAAATTAGCATCTCATTTTACTAAGAATTTTTTATGCGGCCCTGGGGCTCACAGGTTTATAAAACAGGTATAAAATCAAAACACCTCAGATTCATTCTGTGTCTGATTTTGAATTACTTTTTAGGTCACTGAATGTTCAGAAATCTTTTCCTGTTACTATTTTTTTTTTTTAACAGCCTCATACATTCAGATGTAACTTAAATAATCCCAATTCAGGGTCTTCAGGGTTTTTATCTTTTCTTTTTTTTTTTCCTTAAACTTTCTTCTTTTCTTCTTTTGGTTTGTTTGCTTGTTTGCTTTCGTTTTAAAGACAGGGTTTCTCCGTGTGGCCCTGTGTGTCCTGGGGTTCACTCTGTAAACTAGGTTAGCCACAAACTCAGAAATCGGCCTGCCTCTGCATCCCAAGTGTTAGGATTGAGGCGTGTGCCACCATGCTGGGCTAATTCGGTGTCTAAATGACTTGATGTATGTATATGAGAGGACTCAGCAGTCCGGTCCCTTGGCTCCCTGAGATTCTTCATTGGCTGAAGGCTCTCCTCTTCACTTTCGAATTCTGTGCTTCTCCTTAGGTGTTGTCCTGAGACCCACAGGCTTAAGAGCTGGTCTTCAGGTAAGGTGGCCATATTTGGTCAGGCCAGATACACACACCTTACTGCCTCAGACCACTGTTGGTGGTTTGAATAGTTTGTCCCCCTTCCATCTCTGGCTTGTCACCTCCCAGCTGGCGGGGTAAAACAACCAAAGTCCCTGCCACTAGAGAAGCAGTGACCTGGTAAGCCAGGGGGCCTCCAATACAGCAGCATCACAGATGGCCCCCTGGGAATGACCAGCTCTAACCATCAGCAAACAGAGCTGTTCCTAGACAAGGCAGGCCTCAAGCTGGAAGCTCCTTTAACTTTATGAGGTGCAACCATATGAGGAGGCTATTAGCTCCCTACCCCATAACACCCACGACAGCAGGGGAACAGAAGCCTCACAGAGCCATAAGAGCTAAGCAGATGTCTTAGCAACTCAAATTACTTGCTCCCTCTGCAGACCAGCTCGACTTGTAAATGCCAGCACCTGCACTGCTTTGCCAAAGGGATTTGCCCGGCCTCTGAGGACTGCTTTGCAGAACCCTGACAAGCCTGAACAGCCAAGGAATTCAGACTTCTGGGGGCAGTCATCAGCTCTGACTGCAGTCCCCTGCTTCCCAGGCCCTCCTCGGGTCACAGCTGAGGAAGGAGTTTCCCCGGCCTCCTATAACTGCCTGTCTTCATCCCTGGCAGCTCTCCTCTTACCTCTCACCATAGCTGCTCTCACATCCTGGTCTAGGATCTGCATCCCCAGGAATCAGACTAAGACACACTCTAACAAGTTCTCAGCAGTCCACCAAAGGGCCACGCCCTTTCATTGTTCTTACTTAATATCCCAGATGTAGATGTACGTGTCCACAGAGCTGGTGACCAGGAGATCTGGCTCAAACACTGCCCAGTCCAAGTCGCTGGCAGGGACAAACAGAACAACAGAAAGACAGAGCTTCAGTGTCGGGTTCAAAGCACTACGATTCAGTTCCTAGTGGCTTCATGTCTTCAGTTTACCTCCTAACACGGCTCAGGGTAAGACACTAAAGTTTTATTGGAGTGAACAAGAGTTAACTGAGCTTGGAAGGAAACCCAGGTCCTTCTCCCTAGAATTGCTGACCATAATCCTGTCTGTTCCTGAAAAGAAATGGGGCATTTCAACTTAGAACATGCACAGAGGCAGATGCCATAGGACCGCCGCAAGGTCCTGTCAAGTCTGCCGTTTTTCTGCTTCCCATCTCAGAGAAACATAAGTTCTTTTTCTTGCTTCTTTCTACCTCTTTCTAAGCATGCTTTCTCTAAAGTCCCCCTCCCCACCCACAAGGCTGACCCTCCATGCAGGTTTAAGCCAAACGGCCTGGCTTTTTCCTCTTCTCCATCTTCCTCCTCCAGGCAGCTGTGAGTTCACAGCTTACCTAACCCTGAAGCTTTTCTTTTCAACTCTAATAAATTAAATTGTCCTTAAGCCTTAAAAACAACAAACAAAGCATAAGCTCCTCCCCTAACAACCCCCCTTCCTCTCCCTACCCTCTCCTCCCCTGCTCTCTCTGAATAAGCAGACAAAACAAGGAGGAAGCATAGAGTGAGCTCTGAATTATCAACCACAGGAGCCTTGGGTAAACTCTCTTAAGCATGACAAAATTGTTCCTTCTTGCCTGTTACCCTCAGACACTGTGTACACATTTAAGTATCTAACCTTTCCTATCACTTCCGGATCAGACATTCTGTATGCACTCAAATAGCTAACTTTTCCTATCACTTCCAGGTCATTTTCCCCAGCCCCACACTCCCTGCTAGGACTCTCCAGGAAAAGGAAATAGTAACCCAGAAGAAAGGAGGATCAAGGGACACTCTGGAAAGCCCCAAGTGAGAGGCAACTCTGTGAGGCAGGAGTCCCACGAGGCAATCAATCCATGGCTGCTGCCTGGTGTGTCCTTGCATCCTGGCCACTACGGATAGCAGATAGGAAGATTCTGTTTTATAACAACCTCTCCTTCCTGCAGCAAAACTCAGCCCTGACCCTGTACTGTGGTCTGGCTATAGCCAAGTCTTCTAGGATTCATGTTATACTTCCTAAATTTTAAGTGGCTGTGCTCTCGGTTATCTGCAGGCACTTTGTCTGGAAGTCTGAGCCTTGCTGGCTACTCAGGGCAAATGCATACAGCAGGTCAAGCATGTGAGGAGGATGGCATCTTCCTTCACTCAACACAGGACTGTGAGAAAGGCTAAGAAGCTGCCCAAGGGCAATGCCTACCTGATAACTCGAGTGTGCCCCTGTAAGGTTGTGCCAACTTCCCCGCTGCCATCTTTCCACTTATAAAGGTCAACCCGTTGATTACTCTAAAGGGAAGTAAGGACGAGAAGACAGTGAGTGGCTCAGTACACACCTGGGGTGGCAGCTGTTACCCGACTGCTTAAGGGAAAGGAGGTGAAGTCATACAGAAGCCAACTTTATGGCAGGTTCTCTGGGTTCAGCTTTAAAAAATAAGTCCAGTAAGAAGTCCTGTAAGAACTGGAACATAGCTTAGTCAGCAAGCATGAGGACCCAAGTCTAATGCCCAGGACCCATGCATATAAAAGCTGGGTACAGAATCTCGATCTAGGGAGGTGGAGAGAGGAGATCCCTAGGGAGTCACTGACCACCCAGTTGAGCCAAATTAGTAAGCTCCAGGTTCAGTAAGAGACCCTGTCTCAAAAAATATGGTAGAGAATAGTCGAGGAAGACATCCTGCAATGACTTTTGGCTTCTACACACATGTATGCACACATGCAATCACACACGTAAATGCGCGAACACGAGCAGGAACAAATATCCACATGTACATACACAAGCAACAATAATCATAAAGGGTCAGGCACAGAAATCTATAGTTGCTCTCGAGCAGTTGTAGGTTGTGACCCCTCTGGGGGTCAAATAACCCTTTTACAAGGATTTCCTAAGACTATCTGCATATTACATACTTACATTAGGATTCATAAGAGGAGCAAAACTAAAGCTATGAAGTATCAACAAAAATAATTTATGATTGGGAGTCACCACAACATGAGGAACCATGTTAAAGGGTCGCAGCATTAGGAAGGTTGAAAACCGCTGTTACAGAGAAAAGAATGGTAACAAAGAATCTGGAGAAAGGTGCCAGAGATGAGATGGCCCAAAATCGTTATATAGAGTGACAAGTTTCTCAGAAAACAAAGAGAAGCTAGGTATAAACCTGGGGAATTTACAAATAGCCACTCCGAACCTACAGAGGTTGACCAAGCTAATGAACTTCAATTTGGAAAGAAGCCTACCCTCAGAACAAATGAGCCATTTTTGTTTTAATTTATTTCTTTTTAATTATCTGCTTGTGGGGAAGTGGAGATCTGCGTGTGAGTGCAGGTGCCCATGCAGACCAAAAGAGGCCAGAGGTCCCCTAGAGCTAGTTATAGGCAGTTGTGAGCCACCAAGGTGGGTGCTAGGAACTGAATTCAATTCCTCTGAAAGGGCAGTACTTGCTCTTAACTGCTGAGCCATCTCTTCTAGAAGCTGATAGATGAGGTGTTTGATCCCTCTGAAGGCAAAGAAGGCCAGCTCAGAGCAGCCCCCATTCCTTCTCTTTGGAGTATGTGTATGTCATCTGCCATGCAACCCCTGGCTAGTTACATTGCTGCTAAGGAAGGCAACTCACTACACACAGAAATGAAGGCATCCACTTGCTTCTCATTAAAAATTTGGATTCGGTCCCTAGAAATACAAAGTCTGACAGAGACCCGAGGCCAGCAAATTACTTACATGTACACACCTACCAGGCAAGAACTCATGTTATGGTTATGAGTCGCCATGTAGGTTCTGGGAGTTGAGCCCAGGTCCTCTGGAAGATCATCTATCCAGTGATCCTAACCACTGAGCCATCTCTCCAGCTCCATAAACCTCTTTTTTTCTCTTTTACTAAGCAATGAAGACTACATTTTCTTCTTTGTACAGGACAAAGACTTGCCAGCCCTCAGTGACGCTCCTTAAATTAACTCACCGAAGCTGCAAAATAGTGTGCGAAGCTGTCATGAGGGTTCCACTGCACAGTACCAATGTCCCATTTGCTCTGGCGGGAAATTTTCCGGTGGCCTTCAAAAGGGGCATCTAGATTGACGATGTACAGGAATCTTCGGCTAGAATGACATCCATGTTACATAGTCACACAGCAAGGTAAGAGCATGCACACGACGCTAGAAGCAGTTTGTAAGCGGTGCTCCCACGACGCTAGAAGCAGTTTGTAAGCGGTGCTCCCAAAACTCTCCGATACACATGACAATCATCTACTCTAAAAGGCACACAGGTGAAAAGTGCAACCCCAGCTGATGGTTTCGCAAAGGGGACAGTATCTCTGTGACAGCTACTTCCATGGTTGGCCTTCACTGCCCACATCCACTCATCAGAGTGTGTCTGGTCCCTCTGTGCTCAGCTCCTCCCCCAGCCTTTCTCAGTGTCCCTGGCTAGGCTCAATTTCTAGTTCCATATTAATCCCACTGCAGGATCTACATTTCAACTCTGTTCTCTCTATAAGAAGGCTACCAAGTGTTAAGGCCCTTGTCTCAATTTACCTACGTATCTGGAAACTATACAATATCTAGAATATCTTTATAAGCCTCATATTACAGGCACAGAGCTTTGCATTCAATAAATGTGTTAAACATACGTATTACTGGACCAAAATCCTGCAGAAAAATCTCCAATTCCTCTGCAAGTCACTACTTGAAAACAAAACCAGATCAGGAAGAGAACTAATGACCCAAGAAAAAGGCATAACAATTAAAGTAACATAGTAAATTTGTCAATAGCAAGTTTAAAGTGTCAATCACTATAATGAACCTGAAAAATAATCTATGTATTTTTTAAGAAAGAAAAATCGTTTGGTCTATGAGTTAACATGCCTGCAGTAATCTCATTCCTGGGGAGGAGGAGACAAATGGCTCTCTGGAGTTGGCTGCCCTGCCAGACTTGTGTTATCTGTGAGTTCCAGCCCAGCAAGAAAACCTACCTCAAAATTGAACAAACAAGGTAGACCGTGCCTGAGTAATGACACCTGAGGTTACACACACACACACACACACACACACACACACCTCAATAATTTAAGGAGGAATCAGGACTTCTGAGTGCCCAGACACAGGCCAAAGCAATCCTGGTGAAAAGTTCTTCAGAGATTTTAAAATAAGGATTTTAAAGGTTCTGTTGAGACAAGTCCAGCACACGTGAAGAGCCCAGAATGTCTGCATAACTGACTGAGGAGGCTGAGGTAAGAGGATGGCAGGTCCAAAGCTAGCCTGCATGACTCAGCAAGACCCTGAAAAAAGTTTTAAGACACTAGAGGGGGTGGGGACATAGGAGAATGCAGCTCAGTAGCAGAGTACTCAGTTGGCCTTGTGAGGCCCTGGGTTCAATCCTTAGTACTTGGGGGGTGGAGGCTCAGAGAACTCCAAAAACCAGCCCAACCCTTACCAAGTGTTACAGAACGCCAGTGGGAAGCAGGGGAATGTCAGACAGGTGACAGCTTGTGACCTACAGAGCACACAGTAGAAGTATCAGACCCTCATCTGCAACTGAAAGAGTCAACTTACAGTGTACAAGACAGACACGGCCAGATGTAGCAGTGTCTGTGGGAACTGGACACCATCAAAAAGCAGGCCTAAACCATAGTCGAGAACGTGTCCTGACCAGAGGAACGGGATGGAAAGTAGAGTGAGGCGGACACGGCTACTTCTCCACACAGGCTTTGTAGCACTACTCAATTCTAGACATTAAACCAGGGACTTTTCCTCAAGACATGACACTGCAAAGAGTGAGCTGGCAACTAATGGGGCTGCATCCCACTGACCTGTAACTCAAGTGAGTGAACCGAATGATATGCAGATTATATCCTACTAAGGCTCTTTTGTAAGAACACTTATTTTATTTACTAATCTGTGTGTGTGTTAGGTTGTGAGGTCACCATAGCTATCTCCTTCAATAATTATTCCCTGTCTTCTTTCTTAAGAACTAACTTTATTTTTAATTACATGTATGTATGTATGTAAGGGGGATTTTCATGGGATGCAGGTGACCAAAGGCGTTAAAAGAGGGCATCAGATCGCCTGAGTCTGGACTTACAGGCAGTTGTAAGCTACCTGATGTGTGTGTTGGGACCTGAACTTGGGTCTGCTGCAAGAGCAGTATATACTTCTAATTGCTGAGCTATCTCTCCACAGTTCTCCCCACCCCCCTTTAAAGATGGGGTCTCTCTATGAACATGGGGCTTGGAGGTTCAGCTAGGCTGCCTGGCCAGTGAGATCTGGGTGTCCTTCCCTCTCCACTTCCCCAGAGCTAGGACTACAGGCAATGCAATGCTCGATTTTTTCTATGAGTCCTGGGGATCAAACTCAAGTCCTCATACTTGCATGGCAAACACTTGAAAAATAAAGCTGAATTTGAGAGAAAAGGCCAGTTGTCTCAAGTAACATAAGAGGGTCTGGGTCTCTAACTATATTCTGGTCTGACTCTGGGGTTTTTAGGAAAGACCAGAATCTCACAATTTTTAAGTGAGAAAACCATGTAGTCCAACTCCTTCTTGGTAGAAGTAACTTGCTTCTTGAGGGCTGGCAAGATGGCTCAGTGGGTAAAGGCGCTTGCCATACAAACCTGATACTTGGAATTCAAACCCCAAATCATATGGTAGAAGAAAAGAATTGATTCCCCAAAGTTGACCTCTCATCTCCACAAATGCACCATGGCTCATGCGCACACACACACACACACACACACACACACACACACACACACTAAATCTTTTTTTTTAATTCTTTCAGGAGAAAACCCAAGTCCAGTTAGGTAAACTGAGTAAGTGTCCAGAGATTCCCTGAACCCTCCTAACTGCCTCTTTAACCCTACTAGACTGATTCCTTGACTAGACCGTGTGGTAACAAGAACACTGCCATCTCAAGGCCAAACTACATATCACTAAAATGTGAGCTCATTGCTTGTGAGAGACAAAAAACAAGAACAAGAACAAGAACAAACAAGACCTCAAAGAATCCCTGCAAGTGCCCTTGTGGTACTTACGATGTGAGCACCAAACCCTTAGATTGTCCTCAAACATAAAGATAGTTCCCGATTCCCCCGGAACTTGTGGCAGACAAACTCTGAAAGCTTACTTACCCAGAAAGCACTGCATGCTGCCCAAGACAGTCCACAGACATGGCAGTTGCCTGAGAGAAAGAACACAGTTTTAGTTCTGCCGGCAAAATAACCAGGGGAGGAGACAGACCTACCTTTGGCTCTTCTCTCTGTGTCTCAGGAAGTCCCCAGCTGTCAATAATCTATTATCAGGCATTAGTGGTAGTAGTGGATACTTTCCAACCTTCCTAACGCTATGACCCTTTAATACAGTTCATCACTCTGTGACGACCCCCCAACTGTAAATTTATTGCATAATTACTTCATATCTGTAATTTTGCTACTGCTATGAATTGTAATGTAAATGTTTTACATAGAGGTTTGCCAAAGGGGTCTTGACCCACAGGTTGAGAACCACTGCTTTAAGCCCTTTATGTTCCCACCCAGATCTCATGTTCACTTTGACAAACAACAGCTTCTGTTTAACACACACACACACACACACACACACACACACACAAACCAGGACTATACACAACCAAGACAGTGCATTCTAACTTGAGAAGACATGTTCTAGAGCCCTCAGAGAATCTGAATAGCACAGAGCAAGAAACAGCTACCGACGAGACCCTCTCTTACAGAGAAGCGAACCTGGAACACTGCTACCTACACACCCACAGAACCCACTTCTCTCCACAGCACATGGGACCGTCTTGAAGCCATGTGTATGTCTCAAATACCATCCCTACTGAATCCAAGGTTTCATTCTTAATATTTTTTTTTTAAAGATTTATTTATTTATTTAATGTAAGTACACTGTCTCTCTCGTCAGACACACCAGAAGAGGGCATCAGATCTCATTACAGATGGTTGTGACCCACCATGTGGTTGCTGGGAATTGAACTCAGGACCTCTGGAAGAGCAGTCAGTGCTCCTAACCTCTGAGCCATCTCTCCAGCCCTATTCTTGATATTTTAGCCATTTTTTATTATACAGGGTTACATGAGGCCATTCTTGTGCAAGCTCACAATGGACTTTGAGCATATTCTCACACATACCCCTGCCCCCCACTATCCTCCAGGGTAACATTGTCACCAATGTGTCGCATTCAGTCTGCAATTCCATCTCCCAGATCCTAGTGAGCATCATTGTCATGACTCAGAGCCTCATCTCCAAGTCTGTACCACTACACTGAACCAAGTCTAGTGAAGATAAGGCACATGGTGACTGAATCCTGGCAGGTACAACTTTACACTGTCATTTCTTTGTCATCTGTACTAAATGCTCTAAGTTCCTTCCAAGAGAGCATGCCGGAAGAATTCACTTTGTGGATCCTACCACAATCATAACCTATGAATGGCAATATCAACACCACACACACACACACACACACACACACACACACACGCTTCACTAATGGTTTTCTCACATCTACCTACCACTCAAAAACCATGTCATCCCTAATATTGGCAACATGAAGCCAGACTGTTCTCCCAGAGGCTGAAAAGTGATTAGAATGAATCCTTCATATTGCCTTGAGTCCTGAGCAGAGAGAAGCCCAGCTACACGGGCAAGCCTGACGCCATGCCACATCAAGAACCTGTCTGTGTAATGTATAGATTAATGCTGAAAAGAGAACAAGATGGCTTCTTCAACAGGGAGCATAATCTTTCTAGAGGGCACCCCACGGAGAATCTGACCACAGCCCCAAGATCTGGGCTCTTGATGCACATCCCTTGTGTCCGCTACACAAGCCTAATTAATAAAATACTACTGTGTTTAGAGCTGCCAATGGTTTACTGATATGATTAAGGAACCCAAGTATCCATCAGGGAATGAATGGAAGATAAGAAAAATAGTCAACATCACAGTAGATTATTACTCAGCCTTTAAAAACAGAAATTCTGATAGATGCTGTAACAGTAATGATTCTTAAGATTATACCAAGTAGCACACCTAATGAGACACTAGTACGAGATGACTCCACTCAAGGCATGTGTGGAGGTTTGAATGAGAAATGTCCTTTTGTCTCAGGAGTTCTTCCTCTACTAGCAACCCCAAAATACAGCAAGTGTTTTCTGGACAGAGCTGTTTACTCACAACTATAGTATGCTTATCTACATAATGGAATAATTCTAGTAGCATTTGTAAAAACATGAAAATGCATCAAAACAAATATATCATAAATCGCCATATTAAGGGATCTCTTTTACATATATTTTTTACTGGGGATGGAGGAGAGATGTGTCCGTGGGTTAGTCCTCTCCTACCACATGGGTTCTAAGGCTTGAACTCACGTCATCAAGCTTGGTGGGAAGTGCCTTTATCCATGGGACCATCTGTCCAGCCCAGAAAGTTATTTTTTAAAGGGAACCACTAATTTAAAAATCAAAACCGACCTCTGTGTTTGTAGGAACACATAGGAAGATTATGCTAGGTTGCCCCCAGAGAGAACTGGAGAGAAGGAAGTTCTGTCAACAAAACATGAAGCCATCTGCCCAGAGAAAAGGGTGATCGGAAGGGACAGGAGGCGATGGTCCAAGGCCTTACTGCAGACAGGGCTCCATAAATGAGATGAATGAATGAAGGGTTCTAAGTGAACAAAATGGCAAATGAATGAAAGAGGTAAGCAGTTATGAAGAATGGGTTGTGGGGTTTTTATTTGAATCCAAGGCAAGGGAGGAAGGGAACACTTGCAGTGACTCAGGTAGAACTTCCTATCTGCCTGAAGGAAGGGGCTTGTAGATTACAGATAGACCAGTGAGGTATCTGAGAATGGTATTTTATATCCCCTATTAAAACTTACACTGAGGACCAGTGAGATGGCTTAGCAGGTAGATGTGCTTGCCACGCTGGCCTGACCACCTAATCCACAGTGGAAGGAGAGAACCACCTCCGTCCACAAGGCTCCCCTGGCCTCCACCTGTGTGCTGTGGCGCTCAGGCACTACACACTCACACACAAGGGAATGAGTAAAAACTGTAG
Organism: Rhynchomys soricoides; assembly: GCA_019843965.1. Taxonomy (NCBI): domain Eukaryota; kingdom Metazoa; phylum Chordata; class Mammalia; order Rodentia; family Muridae; genus Rhynchomys; species Rhynchomys soricoides. Next base: position 1,665,258 of record JADRCH010000090.1, read on the forward strand.
AAGAAAGGTATCTTTAAACAAGGCCAGAAAGATGACTCAGCAAGGAAAAGCACTTGCCATGCAATCCTGACTGCCTTACCCAGGGTACCTAGAGCCCAGGTGAAAAGCCAGAGATGGTGGCACACATCTATAATTCCAGCATTCCTGTGGTGGCAAAACAGGAGGCACTGCCTTAAACCAACTTCTAATCAGTTCTCTGACCTCCATACATATGTATGCATGCACAAGTGCACTGGCACACGAACACACACACATACACACGCGCACACACACACACACTGGGCACTGTGATACGTATCTGTAATACTAACACTTAGCTGGCTGCAACAGGAGGACCACATATTCAAAGCCAACATGGGCTATATTTAGTCAAAAACACAAAAACAAACAAAACCAAAATGACCTAGCAAAGAAATTAAGGCAGGCTCAGAATCAATGATGGTTCCGACCTAAGACTGCAGGTGAGTCTGGACAGACCTTCCTGTCTCCCCCGTCAGCCACGCCATCCTCTGCCTTGTTATTACTTCTCACCAGCTGCTGCTGAAGCTAAATCTGGTGGTGGCTCTGCAGAGTCAGCAGCTCTGCGTGCATCCTCAGTGCAGGGTGGCATTACAGACCACCTCGGAGCTTCCTGCTCATTCCCACAACCCACCTCAGAGCTCTCCCTTCCGAACCCTGCCCCCATATGCCAGCCATCATCAATTCTTTAAAATGAATTCCTGCCAGCCCTCCAAACTTAGTCTCTTTCTCCTTCCTCTCCCCTTCTCTCCCTCCCTCCCCCACTCTCCCTTCCTCCCTCACTCACCTCAGGACCTTTATAATACCAATGCTGGTTCTGCCTGGAAGACTCTTCTATTCTTCATCTGGCTAATCCTTTGCTGTGTGTGTGTGTGTGTATGGTGTCGTGTGTGGTAAGTACACTGCACATGCATGTTCTGAGTGTAAAGGACAGAGGCCAACATGGAGTGTCTTCCTCCATTGCTTGCTTACTTGTTTGCTTGATTGATTGACTGATTTATAGAGTTTCTCACTGAACCCTGGAACTCACCAATTCAGCTAGGCTGGCTAGCCAGCAAGCTCCAAAGATCCTCCCACTTCCACCCCCTCAGCACTCAGATCACAGGTCAGCTTGATCTACATAATAAATTCCAAACCAGCCAAAGCCAAATAGTGAGAACTTTAAAATTTTTGTAATGTTTTTATTTTTTAAAAGATAACAAGTAATTATGTACTTAATAATAGCCAGATGCCAGGATAGATTTATTACAAATCCATTTTGGACTTGCAGTTACATATTAGCACAAATACAAATGGTTCTGTTAGAAAACTGATCTTGGGCTCGGCATGACAATACACTTCTCTAAGCTCAGCACTTGGAAGGTGGAGGCAAGGAAAATCAGGAGTTCAAAGTCACCTTCAACTGAATGGAGAGTTCAAGGCCAGACTAGGTCACATAAACTTGACAGAAAAAGGAAGGCAAGAAGGCAAAGTATGTTGTCTGCTCATCCTTCCAATCAGTGCAAATCATAGCTGGTTCATTTCTCCCAAAACCAGTTTATCTCCAACCTGGGCATGGACCCTAATGAATGCATAATCAGATCTCACAACCTGATGCCACAAGCTGAAACCAACCGATATTAACAAGAATCAGACCATGTCACGTAAGATCCTATCTTTATAGAAATGATAGAGACAGACACTGCTGCTGAAGCTATCTTTGAGCCAGCACTGTCTAACATGCACTATGAATTGTTTATACAGCAAGAGGGGTGTTGCCTGGGAAATCTCCCTCTTCAATACAGAAACATCTCCCCTCCCTGCAAAGTCAAATGCCACACAGAGAGTGTCACTGGGAAAATCGCCTCATCCTTGTAGGACTCAGGTTCCAACGTATAAAAAAGGAGGGTAGATAAGACATCACCTACAGATCTTCTAGCTCTCAAAGTCTACTCTGTGAAGCCCATTCGTCATGTCTTTAGGTCAGACTTCCCATGCAGTGACAACAGGCATCAAGCAGTTAAAGTATGTTGTCCGGTGTGCTAAGTGCTCTGCCCAGATGGCCTCATTTTACCCTCCCAGCCATTCTACAGATAAAGTCGGCCAGGGGAATGGTGAGCCTGAGGCGAGCCTGCTGAAAGTTTCCTTGTAATCGCAGAGCCGGGCTTGCAGTCTGAGAACCTGGATTTTGGAAGTGCTCACACCAGCTGCTAACAGTGGCTCCTGCAGCTACACTTGAGCATGCTTTTTTCCTGAAGGGGTCTGCACTCTTGGTACATGCTGTAGTCCCTAACCAACCAGGCTCCAAACAACACTTTAGGCACTGACACTGGGAGAATAGATGGCGTATGCTCCTTCACCACAAAAGGTCGCCAGGGAGTCTGGGGCTCATTTTGTCCAGCTCTGATTTTTGCTTTGCAGTCTCTGATGGACTCATCATCCTGAGGGTGCTCTAGGGAGCCCTTGATACCTAGTGTTTGCCTTGCCTTACAGATGAAGAGCTGAAGCTCAGAAAGATAGTACGTTAGCCAAGGTCACCTGGCCCACAGATGGCATCACCTGGAGCCTGGCACAGCACTCTGGCTCCAAACCCAACCTCTGTGCTCAATTGTGTTTTTCACTACTGTCATGGCATTGTTATTTCACTTTTAACAAAGCAATAATTCACATCTGCTGTGATGTGATTTACTACCGTGATCTAATTTACTGTTTTGCTGTTGTTGTATTGGTTTCAGGTTTTTGTTTTTGTTGCTGTTTTGTTTTGCTTTTGGAGATAGGGTCTCCTATAACCCAAGCTGCTCTCAAACTTGCTCTGTATGGGAAGAGGACCTTGAACGCCTGATTCTCCTATCTCTACCTCCCAGGATCTGGTATTGCAGACTTACTATTCACATCTTAACAAGTCACTTCAAAATGAACGAACCTTTTTCCTGAAGCTTTATTTTACTTTTAATTATGGGGCTCTTGGTGGAGAGTATATGTGCACAGGTACATGGAAACCAAAAACCGTGCATTCCCTGGAGCTGGAGTTACAGGCAATTGTGAGCAGCTAGCCAAGGGTGCCAGGACCAGAGTGTGATTCTCAGCACCACATACAGAGCCAGGTGTTTGGGGACTGGAGCTATAGCTTAGTAGTAGAGAGTGTGCTGCCTCCAGGGGACCTGAGTTCAATTCCCAGATGGCTTACAACCTCCTCTAACTCTCTAGATCCAGGGAATTTAATACCCTCTTCTGGCCTCTGCAGGTACCCACAAGCATATGCGTACAAGCACATGTGCACAATTATCACTCTCTCTCTCTCTCTCTCTCTCACACACACACACACATAAGCACACACACACATACATTTTAAATATTATTTTATTTTATGTGTATTTTGCCTGTATGTATGTCTGTATACTCCAGTGTGCCCAGTACTGAAGGAAGCCAAAAGTTATTGGCTCCTCTGGAAGTGCAGCTTGACAGTTGTGAGCTATCATATGGTGTTGAAAATCAAACACGAATCCTCTGGTCCTTTGCTTTCTTTTTTTAATCGTAGCACATACTTGTAATCCCAGAGCAAAGGAGGTAAAGACAGGTGAATAGTTCCTAAGGACCAAAAGCCAAGGCTGACTTCTGGTCTCTCCACGCATATGCACACATACACATACAGATACCCCCACTCATATCATACAAAAACGTGTGTGCGCGTGCGCGTGAGCAAATATGTGTGTTCCCAGATTCATCCCAAATCAATGACTAATTTATATTCAATATACAGGCTAAAACAATGAAACTCAATGCATAAAAGAGCAGAAACGGAATTTCTGAGATTCCTCCTTGCTGCAAGAACTGTTACTCTGTCAGGGGAACTTGGCTTGCTTGCCCTCCTAGTGGCCTCGTTTACCATCCTTTGTGACTGTGAGACCAAAGTGACTCTGAAGGCCATTGGATTTCCAAGGTCCTACTACCCAGCCCCAAGCTAAGCTCACCAAGAGCTGAAAGAGTTCATTAAACTCAAAAACCAAGCATTAGCAGTGTTTGTGGGGCAAACCTGAAGACCTGAGTTAGATCTCACAATGGAAGGACAGAGCTGACCCCTGAAAGTTGTCATCTGACCCCACATGTGCTCTGGCAGGTGTTGGAAATCGAACTTTGGCCCTCTTGGCCTTTTTTTAATTAACAGCCAGGTACTGCAGCTCATGCTTGTAATCCCAGTGCCAAGAAGATGACAGATGGATGACACAAACAATAATAAGTAAAATACAAGCAAACCAACAAAACCTAGGGCTTCAAGCATGCTAGGCAAGCACTCCCATTAGCTACATCCCTAGCCCTAAAATAATTTTAAAATTTCTAAAATTTACGTTTATTTGTTTGTGTGTTGGGGATAACAGAGCGCATGCCATAGTGAAGTCAGAGGACAGCTTTCAGGAGCCATTTCTCCACTTCTATCATGGGGGCCCTGAGGATCAAACTCAGGTCATCAGCTTGGCATCAAGCACCCTGGCCTATGTCTTAATTACTTTTCAATTACTGCAACAAACACCACGATCCAGGCAACTTACAAAAGCATTTAACTTGGAGCTCACAGTTTCAGAGGGTCCATGACCATCATGGCACATGACACAGGTATGGTGCTGCAACAGTAGTTGAGAGTTTACATCTTAATCCACAAGCGGGAGGCAGAGAAAGTTAACTGGCCTAGGCTTTTGAAACTTCAAGGCTGGCCCCAAGTGACACCTCCAACAAGGCCACACCTCCCAATCCTTTCCAAACTGCTCCACCAACTGGGGACCAAGCATTCAAATATATGAATCTATGAGAGCCATTGTCATTCAAGCCACCACAGACTGCTGAAATTATTTTCTAGAATATAAACTACAAATGAATAGGAAGCATTTTGAGACATTTACTGTTCTAGCCATCTTCTTCAGAGAGGCAACATAAAGTATTTTCTTTTTCTTTCTATGTAGTAGAAAGCTATATAACAGGTTTCTGCCTCTTGCCAATCAACATCAGACAAAACAGGCAAATTCACACTATAGATAGACCCTTTCAACTAAATAGAAAAATCTTAAGGAAAAACAGAAACTCCCACAAGGCAGTTAAATTACCCAATTTACTTTGTTCCTGCTATGCCAACTGCTGTTTAGGCTTAATTATTTGCTCCTACTTCATAGCACTCCAATATAGGTGTCAGCACCCTCTCTGCAGGTCTTCTCAGTTACATCTCTATAAAGAAATAGGGATGAGACTGCCTGGGTTTCTGTGAGAATTAAAAGATTTATAGATTAGCATCTTCCAAATTAACAGGCTTGGACACGTGATACTGGTTCGGCTCTGTCCTGATCCCCAGTGAAAGCACTTAGCAAGAAGGGTAACTGCAATCTGTCTTCTCCCCTAGGAGTCTGGCACCTCCCTAGGGAAAGCACACCTCACACTGACAATGCTGACAGCACCAAGTGTTTCAAGATCCCTTAATCCAAGAGCTGCTGGTCAAATTCTCCACGGGGACTACTTATCAGAGGGCACAACAGAGGAGACTGGCGGGCAACTCCTCATATCAGCGCTCATGGCAAAAGACAGGATGGAGTTTTAGAAGACTCATGCTACCTACCCACTTACTGTAATCTAGATTTCCCTAAGTATAAACTAACTGGACATTGACAATGTGCCTGGGACAGTGTGCACTAGTAAGACCACAATAAATCCTTATGTTTAAAAGGGGCTGGGGCTGGGGGACTGGCTCCACAGTTAAAACACATGCTTGTAATCATGAGGACCAAGGTTCAGATCTCCAGAAACCCACATAAATAGTGGGCAGGTATAGCAGCCTGCTTGTACTTCTAGCCTTGAAAGGCTAAGAAACTGGATTCCTCAGAGCAAGCTGGCTACCAAGACTAACCACACTGGCAAGCTCTGGGCTTCACTGAGAGACCCTGCCTCAATGAACAAGGTGGAAAAGCAACCGGGATGATTCCTGACATCAACCTTTGCTTCTCCCTGCACATGCACCCACACATGTTATGTGGTTTGAATAGGAATAGCCCATAGACTCATACGTTTCAATGCTTGGCCCATAATGGGAGTGGTGCTATTAGGAGGTGCGGCCTTGTTGGAGGAAGGGTATCACCATGGGGACAAGCTTTGAAGTCTCAGAAGCTCAAGCATGCCTAGTGGCCCACAGTTTTTTCCCTACTGCTGGTTGATCTGCATGTAGAACTCTCAGGCCCTTCTCCAGCACCATGTCTGCCTGCATTCTGCCACGTTTCCTGCCATGATGGTAATGGACTAAACCTCTGAACTGCAAGCCAATTAAATTTACTCAGTTAAATATTTTCCTTTATAAGAGCTGTCATGGTCATGGTCTCTTCACAGCAATAGAAACTCTGAGACACATGTGTATACACATGCAAAAACATGCATACACATGTACTTGCACCCCACACACATAAAAACTCAAAAACTGAAATAAATAAATCCTTATTGAATAAATATACAAACAGGTGAATAAGTCTGACACACAGAAAATATTCAGGGCTGGAGGGATGGCACAGCCATTAAAGGCTAGGCTTACAACCAAAAATATAAGAAAGTACTCAATAAATATTTGTTGAATAAATGAAAACACCTGAGAAGAAATGTCCTAGGTATCAGGAAAGGGAGACACGATATTTATTATGAATCTATGTGTGACACATTATGAGCTAGTAAGAGATGAAATAGCATAATGATCTCTGGGGCCAGAGACTACAAATCCCAGTGCCACCAGCCACATACAGGAGGCCTCAGACAATTCTCTCAAGATCAGCCAAGCAGGGATCACCTTCCTCTTTTGGTAGAAAAGGATAATACCTACTTAGTCTGCATAGCTCTTTCATTAAGTAGAAAAAGAACACACAGACTGCCTAGCATGAAGCCTGGCATATGAAAGACTCAATACAGAAATGTGATAAAAATACTAGCTCAGGCCGGGCAGTGGTGGTGCACGCCTTTAATCCCAGCACTCGGGAGGCAGAGGCAGGCGGATTTCTGAGTTCGAGGCCTGCCTGGTCTACAGAGTGAGTTCCAGGACAGCCAGGGCTACACAGAGAAACCCTGTCTCGAAAAAAAAAAAAAAAAAAATACTAGCTCAGTTAGTATTGTACTGTGTAGCATGCACGAAGCCTTGAGCGCTGCTTAAAACTGTGTGTGGTGGTGCACACCTATGACCTCAGCATTCAGCAGATAAAGGCAAGAGGGTCAAAAGCCCAAGGTCTCCTCAGCTATATACCAGGTTCAACGTCAGCCTGGGGAACATGAAATCCTGTCTCAAAAGAGTCCTAGCGCATGCCTCTAACCCCCAGTCTTGGGAGACAAAGGCAGGAGGATCTCTCTGAGTCTAAGGCCTGATTGGTCTACATAATGAGTTCCAGGACAGCCAGAGTTACATATGAGACCCTGTCTCAGAAAAGGGGGGAAGAGGGGATTACTGGCTGAAGAAACCGTCTGGTGATTAAGAGCACTGTTCCTCCTCTTGCAGAGCACACAGGTTAGATTTCCAGCATTCACATGGAGGCTCACAACTGTTGGTAACTCTAGCTCCAAAAAATTCTGTGCCTCCTTCTGGCCTCAGCAGTCACTAGACATGCAAATGATCCACATTTGCATGTCAACCATACATGCAAATAAATGCATAGGCAAAACAACCATACACCTAAAATTTTAAACGGTAACCTTCAAGATGGCCCACAGTGTAAAGATTCTTGCTAGATATGGCAGTTAACCTAAGCTTAAGTCCCACAGTAGAAGAGACTTGACCTCCAAGTGTTTTTTGATCTCTATACACCCACACATACATCATACACTCCCTATAATAATGTTTTATTTTAATTTAAAGAAAGGAAAAATGAAGCTGGAGAGATGGCTCCGTGGATAAGAGCACTGACTGCTCTTCCAGAGGTCCTGAGTTCAATTCCCAGCAACCACTGGCTGGCTCTGTTCTGCCACGTGGGTCCTGCGGATGAACTTCAAGTCAGTCGTCAGGCCTGTTGATAAGAGCCAATACCTGAAACATTTCAATGCTAACATTTTTTAAAAAGATTCCGTTTCTAATTTTTTATTGTTTATTTATTTACTGTGTGTACGTGTACCACAGCACGTGGATGGAGGAGAGAGGGCAACGTATGGCAGCTGCTTCTTCCTGACATGTGGGTCCTGGGGATTGAACTCAGGTTGGCAGGCTAAGCAGCAAGCAGTGCCCTTGCCAGCCATCTTGTGGGCTGGGCCCCCAATGTTAACAACTTTTGAAGCTTGCCATATGCCACACATATTAAACAGGTGGCCTCATAAAATTCTCACGCCAGTCCTGTAAGTATAATAATCTCTCTTCTAGAGGTAAGAAAACTGATGTGTAAAGAGTGACATCAGGGATGAGCCATAACGGTGTCCAATCTAAGCAATACATGTAGTTTGTCAACAACAGAGTATTTTCCACATTAGCAACCACTTAATAGGCTGAAACAGATGCTCTGCAAAGCAGTATTTCACAAGTTCACCCCCAAAATGGTACAAGACAAGATTGGTCCGAGTAACTGAGCTCAGAGAAGTTCTGCAACTTTCCCCCTCAGGGGTGGACACCTCTCCCAGCTTACTACCTTCATCAAGGGAAGAATCCCTTCAGCATTTACTATCACTATCTCGGTGTCCCAAGACCATAAGCCTGTGTGGAATCCAAAAGGCCGTACATGTCTGCCCTAACTGTCCAGACCAGTAACCAAAGCTTCCCTAGGCCATCCAAACCCTGATAACTCCAGATGAGCACCATGACCACCTTCCCACCCAGAGCAAAGGGGGAAAGGCAGGGGGTGGGGGTTGGGGGGTGTAAACCACGGAAAGCGCATGCCCAGACGGCTCCATTCACGCCCAGCTCACCTGAGAGTCTCGAAACTCCACCACCACATTCTCGCTGCTCCAGCGCGCCGCCATTTCCCTAGCCCGACCGTGGGGTGCCAGTAGGCGACCTGAGACACCCCGGGTTAGTAAACCCCACACCGCTGGGTAATAAATCCGGCCACGCCCAATTCCCTGCCTTTCACTTGACCACAATTCATTGGCTACCCCAATGATAGACCCCGCCTCTTCTGCTTTCTTCCCCCCAACCACGGACCAGGCCTACCCCCCAAAACAGGAACGCCCCTTCATTTCGTCATCAGTACGAGTCACCTGGGCACCTCTTGGCTGCTGACACGCCCCCTGCCGTGAGTTCTGCCGGGAATTGTAGTCAAATCTCAGCACAGCGTCAGTTACCCAAGAGCCTGAGTTCAGAGAGCAGACACCAGTTGTCATGTCTTCTTGCTGGTAGTTGGTTAGTATCCCTATATCCTCCTACACACAGCCTATAAACAAAACCGACCAAAGGAAAACAACCTCTTCTGATTCCTGTCATCAAGGCTTTGAAAAATCTGAGTGCACAATTTATTGTTTCATGCTGTACAGCCGCGCCTCTTAAGTACTGAAGCTCCTGAGGTTCTCCTCGACACTTTGGGGGGTGGGGAGAGACAAGTCCCTAAAGGTTAAACAATTTCATAATCTTACTTACACGTTATTTTCATTTTCTCTCACAAGTGTGCGGTACAGTTCTCCTGAGGCTGTATAGTACAGAGGGGATTTACTCAAGAGAGGTAGTTTAAACTTAATATTAAATGACGTGCCACTCTTTCATAATCGTTTTGGTTTTGGAAAGTGTTATTTTTTTTTCACTGAAGATGTGTAATTAATGTTAATGATAGTTGCCTTTTTTTAAAAAGATTTATTTTATGGATCTGAGCACACTGGAGCTGTTTTCAGACACACCAGAAGAGGGCATTGGATCCCATTATAGATGTTTGTGAGCCACCATGTGGTTGCTGGGAATTGAACTCAGGACCTCTGGAAGAGCAGCCAGTGCCCTTATCTGCTGAGCCATCTCTCCAGCCCTGATAGTTGCCATTTAACCATAATTTTTTTCTATTCATGGCTTTAATTTCTCATAATACCAATACTTTTATCCACACAGTTGTAAGAGTCTTAGATAATTGATGAAATAAAAAATAATCAGGAAGTTTAGCATAGTATATAATAGTTGGCTTCTCTTCAGTTCTATCTGTTGAAATCCTGGGTTAACTGGCTTAGCATCACTTTCTCTGCAGAAGTGTCTTATTTCTCTATCTTATTTAGCTGTTGTAAGGAGCCAAGCACTAGGCCTGACATATTGTAAAGGCTCAAGTATAAACTATTACTGGTATGCCTCTCTGCAAATCATTGCATGAATGGAGAAAAGATATTGGCTCCTTTCCCTCTGAGATGTTGGGGTCCCTGCACCCCCCCCCCAAAAGCAAGAATGTGAACAAAGATCTTGAAGTATGGAGGGTGACTTGTGTCCCAAAAACATAAGGCCATTCCCCAGCTGCAGTTTAATTTAATAATTATTTATTTAATATTTCCAAGCCTCAGACAGGCCCCAGGTATGTTTTCTTGGAATCTGCTGGTTACTGTATGTACAGACAGCTCTGTGAATATTTGCCCTGAATGAATGCAAGATGGTCATGATCCCACAGAGCTTTGCAAGTCAAAGGGATAGCTTCTGTGCAACCAAAAGTAACTTAAGACTATTCAAGTGCTTTGTGTGTGACTCTTTTTTAAAAGATTTTAGTTATGTAGTGTGTGTGTGTGTGTGTGTGTGTGTGTGTAGGAAGGAGGGTATGGGGGGAGGGGGAACATGGGGATGTGTGTGCAAATGAGTGCAGTTGCCTAAGAAGCCCAGAAGAAGACATCAGATACCCAAGAGCTGGAAATAGGCACTTTGGTATGAATGCTGAGAATTGAACTCAGGTTCTCATACTGATGAGCCTGAGCCATCTCTCCATCCCTGTGAAATTCTGTACATTTAGCAGAAAACATAGAATTGTCAGTCATTTTCCTGAATGCTTTCTTTCTTATCCACCTATCAGTTTTTTCTCACAAACTGAAACTCTTTAAAAGAATGTAACAGGTAGTGGTGTGCATGCCTTTAATCCCAGTACTAGGGAGACAGAAGCAGGTAGATCTCTGAGTTTAAGACCAGCCTGAGCTACAGAGTGAAGTTCCAGGACGGCCTGGGCTACACTGAGAAACCATATCTTGAAAAACAAAACAAAACAAACGAACAAAACTATTATAGGCCTAGAGGGAGATGGTTCACTGAATAAGAACATTTGCTTTGAAATCACAAGGAACAGAATCTCAGGACTCGTGTAACAAATCTAGGCTCCACACAAGTCCAGTGTGGACCTGTAACTCCAGATCTAGTTTGGTGGGACAAGGGAGGAGAGGCCATGCCTCAAAACAATAGGCAAAGGAAACCTGATGCCTTCTTCTGGTCTCCCCAAGCACAGAAGCAATTGCACATGAATGAGCACAAACACACACGCACAGACACTCATACAAGTAAGCACAAACATTAAAGAGAAACTTCTAGAGCGAATTGTAATGTCAAGTTCTAATCAATCCCGGGACTCAGGGTGCACTATCACAACCGGATCATCAGGGGGCTGGAGAGATGGGTCATTGGTTAAACCACTGGGTGCTCTTCCAGAGATCTGAAGTCCCAAGTGGAACTTCTCACAATAGCTGTAGGGGAATCTGATACCCTCTTCTGGCCTTCACGGGGACCTGCATACATGTGGCATACACACACATACACATAAATAAACATTTTAAAATATCTTTTTTAAAAAATTCAAGCCTGGTGGCTTATGACTTTAATCCTAGTATTCGAGAGGCAGACAGCTGGATCTCTGTGAATTCAAGGACAGCCTGGTCTACCTAGAGAGTTTCCAGCCAGCCAGAGCTACATAGTGAAACCCTGCCCCCCCCCAAAAAAAACAAACAAAACGATTATTTTTAAGATCACAGGACATCGGGAGTTAGACCAGCCTCCACATCATAGTGAGACCTCCCTCCAAACAGGGAACTATTCTATGCTAAATGCCCCACTTTCTTCTGTCACCCAGTTCCCTCCAATCTCCACTTCTCTGTCACAAAGGACCAAGACTGCTCTAAAGATAAAGCCCAGCCCAGTCTGGCCTCAAAACAGGGATCTAACTCCTACGATGTGAGATTGCAGGTATGTTGCTCCATGCCCAGGGAAAAAATGATTTTCTAGGCTGGTTCAAGAAATCACATCAGAATCAATGAGTGTGTTAGTTTTGCTAGCATGTTGTATTCTTTGTTTGTTTGTTTGTTTGTTTCGAGACAGGGTTTCTCTGTGTAGCCCTGGCTGTCCTGGAACTCACTCTGTCAGCCAGGCTGGCCTCGAACTCAGAAATCCACCTGCCTCTGCCTCCGGAGTGCTGGGATTAAAGGCGTGCGCCACCACTGCCCGGCTTTTTTTTTTTTTTGCATGTTGTATTCTTACATGCCTATTAGCTGGAAGCAGTAAATACTGTATGACTCGGCTGAGTGAGTGGTTCCCGAAGATCAGGTTTGGCTGGTACTTAGGAGAGCATGACAGGAGGAAGGGGGAAATTACAGCAGAAAAAAGGTAGAAAAGAGCTAGTTAAGAAGGGCCTGCTCGCCAGGCACTGGTGGCGCACGCCTTTAATCCTAGCACTGGGGAGGCAGAGGCAGGCGGATTTCTGAGTTCGAGGCCAGCCTGGTCTACACTGGGAGTTCCAGGACAGCCAGGTCTAGACAGAGAAACCCGGTTTCAAAAAACCAAAAAAAAGAAAGAAAGAAAAAAAGGGGCAAGCTCATGTATTTAGGTTGGTTTAGGCAAAAGCTAGAGGGAAAGCTATTCTGTCCACAGTTAGCTTGGCAATGTGCTGGGTCACCCTTGTGGGAGCATTTTCTGCAATGCTTCCCCAACTCAGCTCTCTTGCTCACATTTCTCCAGTTCTCTGAAGCAAGACAGGGGGTCTCATGTAGCCCTGGCTGGGACTCACTGTAGCTCAGATATTCTTGATCTGTGATCCTCCTGTCTCCACCTCTCAAGTGCCAGGATAACAGAACAACAGGAAACCTGGTTTCCACTCCTCCAAATCTTCATGTCATGTGCTGCAAGCACAGAAAGTACTTTGGATCTCAGGTCCTTGCTCTCCGTTCTTTCAAAGCTTCACGATTGCTTCCTCGGGCCCTTCTTTAACATCTTCCACCCACACTGTGTCCCACCCACAAAGTCACGTCATGACTCTGTCATCAAAGACTGGAGACTCTAAAGTAAAATCAAAAGTGCTCTGGCTGCTTCTTCATTCCTGTGCACATCTAAGAGTCATGGGTGAGTGCCCTGTCTGAAGCAGAGGCTGGGGAACCTTGGTGGTCATGTAGACCTCAATGAACTGACCACACAACAGGTCTCTTACTTTCCTGTCTTTCTAGAAGGTCACTTAATTAGCCAAGCCACTGGAAGAGAAGATACACAGCAAACCTAGAAACCTAGGGCCTCGTCTCTCTTTTAACAGCAGCCCTGATATTTAAACACAGCTGTGGTTTTCTTTTCCACTGGGTGCTAGAGAGGTGGCTCAGTGGTTAAGAGCACACACAGCTCTTCCACAGGACCGGAACCCACATTTGGTTCCTAGCATCCAGGCGAGGTAACAATGCCTTTGACCTTTTTTGACACCTGAACCCACAGAGAGACAGACACAGACACACAGACACACACACACACACACACACACACAAACACAGACACACAGAGGCACACAAAATAAAAAGTACAAATGTAAAAAATTTTTTTTAAAAAAACATAGGTTGGTTCCATAAGTTAGCTACTGTAAATAGAGCCTTAGTAAACACTGATGTGCTAGTTAGTACCTATCTGATAAATTGACATGGAATCTTTTTGGTAAATATTTAGGAGTGGTACAGCTACAGTAGATTTATTTTTGTGGGTTTGGTTTGGTTTTTGGAGGACCTCCATACTGTTTCCCACACTGGCTGGATATTCTCACCAGCATGATATGAAACGATCCCCATCTCTCTCATCTATTTCCTCGTCTACAGGATATACCAGTGGCTTGCTGCTCCCCATCACCATTGCTGAACCCTCTTACACCTAGAAGCCTTGAACCCTTGCTCTGAGACCTACTAATAATCTTCCTCTTTTTGTCAATCAGCAAACATTTGAAGATATGCTCACACGCTCAGCCTTGTGGCTTTGCATATTTCGTTGCTCGTCTCTCTGCTCAAATTTTTTGTCTTTTCGAGCAAAACGGTAGAAACATAAAGATCTCTGAGAGGGCTCGAGAGGACAGTTCTCAGACTGTCTTTCCTAGAAGAGGTCCTGGGGTCTCCCTCAAGGCTGTGGAAAGGCCTCCCATCCTATGAGGATAGAGACAGAGAAGAGAGGATCTTATCTCCCTTATTGTTTGAACTGTGAGAGCCCCAGACGTCTCGTATATGTCTGAGATGTCTAAAACAGGCTTTGGGCATAGTTACCTGCATTTTCACATTTGCAATGGGTTTTTGCAACATCTTTTTCAGCAGCTCTTTCTCCTATAATAGAAGGTGAGTCGATCAATATTCACTAACCCTGCCTCATGAGACAATGCCACAAAGCAGCTCACCCAACCTATGAGCCGTAAGAACATGAAGATAAAAACAGAAAAAAAGGAAAAGCAGAGAGGTCAAGGTCCTAGAGCAGCGGCTAGTGGTTAAGAAAGATGATTGCTTTCAGGAGGATCCAGGTTTGGTTCCCGCTATCCATCTCGAGCAGCTCACAATTGCCTATAACCCCAGCCGCAGAGGATCTGACCCTCACTCTTCTGGCCTACCCTACCACACACATGATAGAGATATAAAAGTTTTGTTTTCTTTTTTTAAATAGAGGCCCAATTCAAATGAAACTTTGCTGTTATTCTAAGGGGTAACAGAATTGGTAGGTTCTGAGACTCCATGTCTCTTTTGTCTCCACGAGAATACTTGATCTACTCATAGCATCTGAACACAGAAAAAAGGATTTGCTGCCTTCCCCCCACACACAGGGCCCTAAGTGTTTGACAACTGAGCTGTAGTCTAAAAGCTCCCTCCCTTACTTTTTTCTTTGGACAGGTTCTTGCTAAACTACCCATGGCAGCCTTGAACTCACTATGTAATCCAGGAGGGTCTTGAACTCCCAATTCTCCTATCTCAGCCTCTCAAGTGGCTAGGATTACAGTTATGTGTAACCAGTCTGCCTTCACACCAAACCGTGGGGTATAGGTGTGTACATGTGTGTCTATATGCTGTGTGCACAGACACACGTGTATGAGAGTATGCATGCACATATATATTCATAGGAGACCAGGGGAGAGGCTGTTGCCAGGTGTCTCTCCCCACTGCTCTCACCTTGTGTACTGAAGCAAGGAGGGTTTCTGGGGGGGGGGGCAGTAAATTATTTTTTATGTGTTCAGATGCTGTGAATAGAACAAGGATCCTCATGGAGACAAGAGAGAAATGGAGTCTCGGAGTTTGTCATTTTGGCTAGTCTAGCTAGCCAGCTTTTTCTGTGGATCCCGTCTTCAGCTCCCACATGCTTGGATTATAGGAAGACTGCATGTCTGGCATTTACATGGGTACTGAGGATCCAAAGTCTTCTGTCTTTCACATTTTCCTCATGTTGGCATGGCAAATGCTTTACCCACCGAGCCATCTCCCCAGTCCCTCACACTGGCTGCCTGATGGGACAAATGACAACATGAAACTCCTCTAAGCCTTCAGGATAGGGCACGTATGCCTGCCTGTTGCAATGTCATGAATCACTGCCAGGAAAATGGTAGACTCAGCTCCTGAATCCCAGCTCCATACTGTAATGCCACTTTCAAGAGAAAATTTTAATTTGGGTACATGCACAGGATAGTGACAAGGACAGTCTCTAAAATGGGCACCAAAGCCCAACATTAGTATGTTCCAGAAAGAGTCGGCTTTGCTCAGCTGTGTAAGTGGCAGCCTATGAGCAGCAGCCTTTTAATAAACAGTAGGATAGAATATAAAACTACAGGCCAAATGGCTCATTTGCAAAAAAGAAATATAGCTCGAAGCAATCCTAATCTTTGTCATTTTGTTTAAAAGCATACAGAGCAAACAAAACTGTCATCTGGAGATCCCATGATGAGTATAGTCACTTTAAAGCACAGAAGCTCAGTCTACTCCTACTGGCTATGCGACCTTTCAAGTGTGCACATGGCATTTATTCATCAATCCATGTAAATATGCATGGCACAGGTGGATGATGACAAACACCTTTAACCTTGGCACTCAGGAGGCAACAGGAAGAAGACCAAGAATTCAAATCTAGCCTCAGGGACTACACAGTGAACTTCTGTTTCACAAATAAAAATAAGGGGCTGGAGAGATGGCTCAGTGGTTAAGAGCACTTGTTGCTCTTGCAGAGGACCTGGGTTCAGTCCCCAGCACCCACATGGTGGTTCCTAATCAGGTCCAGGAAATGTGACTCCCTCTTTTGACCTCTGTGGGCACCACATGCATGTGGTGTTCATGTATATACACACACAGGCAAAACACTTACACACATCTAAAATAATGTTTAAATGAAAAAGTTTACATGGCCAGAGACAAAAATACTAAAACACATATAATGTGGCAAATGATTCTCCCCTGTTCTGTCACCAGAACTCCCCAGCTCCCACCGTCTCTCTCCCAAGGGGACCACTATGTTGTATCTCTCCAATTTATGTATGAGACACAGATATACATAAATATCACGTATATGCTGAGAACAGGTCTTTAGTTGAGGAAAAGGGAAATTGCCTTCATTTAAAAGGGAGCAAGTTTAAGTTTCTCAGTTTCTGTGAGCTTTTGGATAGCCCATCCCTCCAGGCATGGAGAAAAAAATACCTGGAATTTTTTAAGGCTGAGGATGACTTTGAACTCCTGATCTGCCTCTACCTCTCCTGTGCTGAGAATATAGGTACGCACCACCATGCCCTGTTTATGCAACACTAGGGATTGAACCTGGGACTCTGAACATGTTAGGTGAGCACTCTGCGCCTTCTCTCTCATGACACATAAACATTCATATAGCAAATATTTCTGACAGGGCATGGCAAAGACTGTTCTAGATTATCTCTATTGCATTATTACCGATAAACCTGTCATCCCAATACGTGGGAAGCAGAGGCAGGAAGGTCAGAAGTTCAAGGGCATCCTTGTCTCAGCTCTTTCTGCTGGGATCCCCTTCTGGAGTGATTGGGATCCACCCAAAGCCTAGCATATGCAACTGAGCTAAGCAAGCACTCTACCACCGATCTAGTTCCTCAGTCCAGACATAGAGTATTATAGTAGTAAACTTTATGTAACATAAAGCTGATCTCCACAGATGTGTGATTCAATGGTTGCGGTTTTGTTTTTTTTTTTATGAGTACACTGCAGCTGGTATGAGTCTTCACACGCACCAGAAGAGGGCATCAGATCCCATTACAGATGGTTGTGAGCCACCATGTGGTTGCTGGGAATTGAACTCAGGACCTTCAGAAGAGCACCAGTGTTCTTAACTGTTGAGCCACCTCTCCAGCCCTCGATATTTGCTTTTAATATAAAAGCATATGCAACTCTGATGTTAGAATATTCCCATCACTTCAAAAAGAAACCCATTAGTAGTTACTCTTTATCTTTCCTTTCAGGCTGAAGTGACCCCAATCTATCTTAATGGATTAGCCCACTCTGGACATTTCATGTAAGTAGAATCATATAACCATACAACTATGTGGTTATTAAATTAATGACCATGGTGTTTTCAAAGCTTATTCATGATGTAGCACTTTATTCCTTTTTATGGCTAAATATTAGTTCATTGCATATATATATTTTTTTTGGACAGGGTTTTGTTGTGTAGCCCTGGATGCCCTGAAACTCCTTCTGTAGACCGAGCCAGCCTTGCTCTCATAGAAATCTGCCTGCCTCTGCCTCCTGAGTGCTGGGGTTTGAGTACACTACCATGGCCCAGTTCACTGTGTAGATACTATTATTGCTTTAATCTGTTGATGAGTATTTAGATTGTTTCAAATTTTTGGTTTATCTCAAATAATGCTGCAGCCTGGTGTGGAGGTACAGGCCTGTAATCCTAGCCCCGTGAGAGGAAGACATGTGAGGATCAGAAATTCAAGGGCATCCTTGTCTACATAGGTAATAAAGGGCTAACCTGGGCTATGTAAGATCTGGTCTCCAAAATGAAACAAAATAAAAACAGGACTGGAAGAAAAGGAAAAACAACAACAACAACAACAACAAAGAAAAAAGAAAAACAGGGCTGGAGAGATAGCTTAGTCAGTAAAGCACTTGCCATGCATAATAGGATCCAGTGCTTGGAGGTGAAAGTTCTTGGTTTACTGGCTAGTGAGTCTAGCCAATCGGAGTTCAGGCTCAGTGAAGAACCTACCTCAAAAAAAAAAAAAAAAAAGGCAGAGAAGTGACTGTGGGGCTGGAGAGATGGCTCAGTAGTTAAGAGCACTGACTGCTCTTCCAGAGGTCCTGAGTTCAATTTCCAGCAATCATATGGTGGCTCACAACCATCTGTAATGGGATCCAATGCCCTCTTCTGTTGTGTCTGAAGACAGCTACAGTGTACTTGTCATATATATAAAATAAATAAATAAAGTCTTAAACAAAAAAGTGACTGTAAAAGACACCCTACCTATATCTTCTAGTTTCCAAATGCTTGTGTATCCCTCCCCACACAAACAGGTATACACACACACACACACACACACACACACACCATGTAATGAGGCTGTGCACACTCCTGTATGAGTTCTTTTGTGAACATATGTTTTATTTCCTTAGAAACATATCTAAAAGCCAGGTATAGTGGCACATACCTTTAATGCCAGCACTTGGGAAGCAGAGGCAGGTGGATCTCTGAGTTTGAGGCCAGCCTGGTCTACAGAGTGAATTCCAGGACAGCCAAGACTACACAGAGCTGCTTTGTCTTGAAAAACCAAAAACCAATACATATATATATACACAAATATATAATTTATATTTATATATAAATATATAATTTTTATATAAAATATATAATATATATTGGTATATATATTATATATAAATATATAGATATATATTATATATGAATATATATAATTTATATGTTTATGTTTATACACACACACCCCTAAGAATGAATCAGCTGGATCATATTGTTTTTTTTGTTTTGTTTTTTTTTTTTGAGATAGAATCTCACTGTGTAGCCCTGGCTGGACTGGAACTATGTAGACAAAGCTGGTCTTAAGCACAGGCAGCCTCCTGCCTCTGTCTCCCTAGTGCTGAGATAAAAGGTGTGTGCTATCCCACTCAGCTGGTTTAATCTTCTTGAGGATCTGCCAGGCTACTTTCCTAAAGCAATCAACCCTTTAATATTGCCAGTAGGAAGGCTTGGGGATCTGATTTCTCCACTTCTCCATAGCTGTTACCACCTTTCTCTGCTTATAGTCATTCAAGTGGGTACAAAATGGTTGTTTTGAAGTGTATGAGAAAGGGAACTCCAAGTGTCTTGTTCACTGTATTCTAGAATCTAGGAACTTCTCAGATATTACATATGTTATTAGGTAATGGGTTATAGCTCACTAGTAGTGTACATGCCCAGCACATATGAAGCCCTAGCTTCAAATATCAGCACCTGAGTTGGGGGATAACTATGTATGTGTACACACACACACACACAGGTGCACACATGCACACACACATATACACTTATGTGTAGTGAATAAGATGAGAACTACTTTGCTAAGATGGTTATAATGTATTTAACTTCAAAAGCAGACGGTCAAGAATCTAGGGTTTTTTTTTCTGAACTGAAGTCACCCCTTTTCTGATAAGACCATAGTCTTTCTTCTGAGAAAAAAATAGATGAATGTTTCCTTTTCATAGATTTATTTTTATTACTTGTATGTGTATGTGTCTACATGAATGAGTGCTATCTATGTGTGGGTGCCAATGGAAACCAAAAGAGGTCATCAGATTCCTTGGGATTGGAGCTATAAATCAGACACAGGTCCTCTGCAAGAGCAGTGTACTTTCTGCTGAGCCATCTCTCCAGCCTCTGGAAGTTTCTTTAATTTCTTCAGATCACTCCGTTCAGTTTTAGAAGTGCACAAATTCCTGATTTAGGCGCAGATAATATCCTGGATATTATCTTAGTGTGCTTGTTTGATATTTATTTTTATAAAATTTTAGATTTACTATTTTTTTATATATGAATGCCTTGCTTGTATGCATGTATGTGTATCATGTATCTGGGATTATGGATGGTTGTGAATCACCACCACATAGGTGCTTGGAATGAACCTGGGGCCTCTGCAAGAGCAAGTGCTCTTAATCCCTGAGCCAACTCCCCAGCCCCTATACACACACACACACACACACACATACACACACACACAATTTGGTTTTTCCAAACAGGGTTTCTCTGTGTGGCCCTAGCTTACTGGAACTTACTTTGTAGACCAGGCTGGTATGGAATTCAGAGATCTCCCTGCCTCTACCTCTCGAGTGGGTGGGATTAAAGAATACACCACAGCTATGATATTTTTTGCATTAGTTCTTCTTACAAAACTCTCAGCTTCTTTGCTTGGGGCTCTTTCCTCACTCCCAACACTCTAAGCTTGCAAATAACCATCTTCCTGTGGCCTTCCAGGCTAGTCACACTGGAAGAGACAGGTCTATTAGCCCTTTTTATCTCTTTCCAACTCCATTTTTGGAAGCACCTGGCACACTTAACAGAGTGAAGAGAGGAAGTCAGGCTAAGTGACTGGGTGATGCTCACGATGCTCAGCGCTGAGCACTTGAAAAATTATTTGCTCAATGAATAAGCAAAGTGAATATATAGAGAAAGACTGGGACTGACCTGGAAAGGTGATTTTCTGTTGCAAAATGCAATTTGGTCAACAAATATTTATTAAGTACTGTGTCCTTGCCTTGTGGCTCTATGCCAAAATATATGGTAAACAAAACAGCAATCGGCCTTGGGCAAGGAGTTTCTAAAACCACTTCTTAGCTGTATGGTTTTATTTCACCGCTTTTTATCTACCTATTGATTTTGAGGATTATATTCTAGCCTAAAGAATCGATTTAGACCCAAATAGTTGGCTCTGATGTAGTGACAACAAAGGCTATACGCCACTAGGGCACTGTTGTATCTCCTAACAGCTAGCCCCAAATGTTAAGACTCCTGATGTTTAGGTCCAAGCTAACAACCCTCCCACTCCATGCTAAACTTCCTAATGTTGGCTGGGGTCCTTGAATTGAGAACCTCCAAACGAATGGACAGCACATCCACCAGAGGGTGCTGTGAGGGCAGGTCTGTGGCGGGAGGGGAGCTCTCCCAGTGACCCTCAAACCTAGGTAGGTTTATTAGTTGGTTTTCTTTCTTCTTGGTGTTTCCTTCCTACCCGCTAAAAGAGTCGTTGCCCCTCCTCCAACTCAGGGATTCTTTTTGAATATAGTGATTCGACTTTCGCCGCGACTCAAGCTGCGCTTGGTTCCAGAGGAAGTCTGACCTCTGTCGCAGACGCCCCGCGGCTGGAGCCAGCCAGTCTTCGGACCTCCCGGGGCGCAGGCGGTGGGTGGGTGGGTGGGTGGGGACCTCCGGGGCCGCAGCGAGCCGCTGCGCCGCAGGGGCTGCGAAGGGGTTAACCCGGCGGGGGGGAGGGGGCGCGGGCCGCGCGTGCGCTCTGCCGCCCTCCATTGTCTCCACGGCGGCGAGGAGCGCCGGCGAGCGCAGCCCGGGACCGAGCGGGGCGGCGCGGCTGGCTGGAGGGGCCGGCGGCGGCTGGAGCCGGAGCGCGACGCCACGCGACCGCGGCTTCCAGAGCTCCGCCTGGCTGCCCCACCGCCGCGAGCCCTCCCGAAGCCTGGAGGAGTGCGGGCCGCCGGCACCGGTCGTCGAGTCCTGAGACGGGGGACGCGCGCGGCGCCCGGATCCTCCGCCGCTTCCTGCTGCGGACAGGCGAGCGGCCTCCTCCGGCGCCTCCCTCCCTTCGCTGCGGCTCCTCAGGCTTCCGAACCCGGGGGCGGCCTGTGGCGCGAGGCGCCCGCTCCGGACCGCGCGTCTTCGGACCTTAAGGGGAACATGCATTCGGCTTGGACAGTTTGAAATTCTTAGTTTGGGGTCCCCGCTCGCTTGCTTTTTCCACCCCGCGGATTTTTTATTTTAATTTTTTGAGGATTCCCCCCCCCCGTCCTTTTTTCGTTTTCTCCCCTCGGGGCTCTTTTGTGACTCCCCCAACCCCCCGCCTTTATGTTCGCCCAGCCCTCCACCCGCTTCTGAGTAGTGGGGGAGGGTCTCGGCCTCCACGTTCCCGCCCCACCGGGGCCCCGGCGAACATGGGGGGCAAGCAGAGCACGGCGGCCCGCTCTCGGGGCCCCTTCCCGGGGGTCTCTACCGATGACAGCGCCGTGCCGCCGCCGGGAGGGGCGCCCCACTTTGGGCACTACCGGACGGGCGGCGGGGCGATGGGGCTGCGCAGCCGCTCGGTCAGCTCGGTGGCAGGCATGGGCATGGACCCCAGCACAGCCGGAGGGGTGCCCTTTAGCCTCTACACCCCCGCCTCCCGCGGGACCGGCGACTCAGAGAGGGCGCCCGGCGGCGGAGGGTCCACGTCGGACTCCACCTATGCCCACGGCAATGGTTACCAAGAGACCGGAGGCGGTCACCATAGAGACGGGATGCTGTACCTGGGCTCCCGAGCCTCGCTGGCGGATGCTCTACCTCTGCACATCGCACCCAGGTGGTTCAGCTCGCACAGTGGTGAGTCCGCGGGTGACGGAGGCCTTGAAGGGTGGAGTGCAAGGGAGGGCGCGCCGGGGCGCCCGAAACCTCTTAGTGTGCTAAGGTATGGGTATGAAGCTAACTCCTGCCCTTCCCCTGGTTCCCTCCTTGTCAGAGGATGAATAGGATCAAATAGGATAACTACTGCCTAGGGGAAAAACTGCCTACCAGGCTTGTGGAGCCGGGTGTTTTAGGACTGCAGGCATGTGTTCACTTGTGGATGGCTGAGTGAAACCTGCCCATTGAGGTCGCATTTATTAGCATCATGGTCCCCAAAGGTCTTCTTATCTGAGACTTCATTTCTGCCACTGCAGCATGGTGCCTACCTTTCTGGTTAGGGAGGTAGTGTCTCCAAAACAGTGAGAAAGGAAATAAAACAAGGGGCAAGTGATTTCTTGGATTAGGGTTCTTACCCTTGCTAGGAAAGGGAAGCTGTTAGTTTTTCCATGCAACTGGTTTGCTGTATCAATTGTTTAAAATGGAACAGAAGGCTGGCTTAGACTGATGTGGTCTGCTTTATGGAAAGCCTCCCTGTTTGGGTTTGCAGGACCAAGATTTTGGTCTCTCATGCTGCATGCAGTAGATTTGGCTCAGGGATTCTCACAACCCTCCATCTTTTTCTTCTGCTCCATGATAAGTGTTTGCTCTTCCCGTGATTCTGCATCTTTTTTTTTTCTTTTCATAGAGCACAGGAGAGGTGGGGTATTATTGCCCAGCAGTTGGCACATGACTGGGGAAGAGGAAGATTGAAAGGATCTAGATGAACTCATTCTGTGTACTTCTGGTGACAGGCCAGGAAAAGGCTGGAGGGGGATTTCCCAGGCCCTGGCTGGTAGGGCAAAAAAGGCCTGGCAGAGACTTCTAGAGGAAAACAGGTCTGTCTGCTTGGCTGTCCTGAGAAGCCAGGGCAGGCCTCTAGAAAATTGGTCAAAAGGGGTGTGGGGTTGCTCTTTGCTAATTACCAGTTGGAGTGAAGCAGTTAAGAATTCAGACTCCTTGCCTGAGTTGGGAAATTTTAGTTACTATGTAGGAGAAAGCTTTCTCCTGTCCTTCGGGTAGATTACTGTGAGATTACTGTTGTAGCTAATTTCAAAACAAGGTAGTTTTTTTTTGTTTGTATGTTTTGTTTTTGTATCTTTCCTTCTTTCTTTTAGTCAATTCCATAATCTTAAATTTTTGAAGTAACTTTGGTGAGTTATAGTGGCTGGTTTAGAGTCTCTCTGACCTTAATTAAACTGTTGGAAATCAGATACAAGACACGTCTGCCTTTGGTACCCTTTAGGCATTTGGTCTGTGTTAGGCATCTTGGAATTAATAATCTTCCCTAAATAGTTGAGTCCAGAAGGCTCAGCCTGTATTTGTGAGACTCTTGTGATTACATTTGTAAGTGAACTGTTATTGGTATGCTTTTAAAACAATTTTGAGTGTAGCAAACAACTAACTTTATAAACACTTGTATGGGGCGTAAGAAAAGAAATCTTATTACTTTTGATAAGATTTCTTAAGTCTGACTCTTAATAGGAACTTCTTTATCCTTGTTCTGTTGTCAGGTTCCCTCATAGAGTTATGAACTTACAACTGTATTCCAAAATTCACACTCTTCAGATATGAAGCCTTAGGGTTTCCCTCCCCCCCACTCCCATCCAGTCATGGGAGTAGGGAGCATCACCGAGCACTGGGAATACAAGAAAAGTTAGAGATAGTCATCTTTTTGGTGTCTCTAAAGTGTTCGTGGCAGGCTCTTGTCAACATTATAGGTAATACTTGTATGTATTTATTTTTAGTATATAGGACCATCCTGTGCTTTTTGCAAGACTCTGAGCCTATTGAATGCTCCTGGCATCCTGCAGTTCACCTCAGACTGCCTCTCTAAATTCCCAAATGGCTTTTGCTGGGGTGGGTGTAGCAGTCTGACTGAGATTCCTGTGCTGTTCACCTGAGGTGAGCATTCATTTGTATCATTGTTCTGTCTCTTAGAACAGGCTGTGGAATTTTCTGGGGCATCCTTTTCCCTTGTTCTTGGCTGCAAGGAGAAAGGCTGTTTTCACTGTGGAGCCTTGGAGTTGGGTCTGAACAGCTTTTGCTCTCCTGTAAGATACCGAGGCTGGGCTTTCAGTGCTTGATTGACCAGGTGCCTGGAAACTGATACAGTGTTATTACTTGGGTTTTCAAGGTACCTTGGCGACTCCTCACCACACAGAAGGCTGACATCAGTGAAATAAGTCAAAGCTGTGGGCTTATGCTGTGTTTGGAAGTAGAATACTGAGGGCTTCCAGTTTTAGGTCCTCTGCATAACTTTGACCTTGGACAAGACACAGCACTTTTCTCTAGGCTCATCTTTGTTATTTTAAAAATAGATGTGGTGATCCTCCATGGTGGCAGCTTGTAACGGTTGGTTCTCCAAATCCTGTGAGAGGATATTCTGCAATTGCACTTGTCTTCCGTGTTCCTGTGCCATCCTCATCTGTGACCCTTGCATATTGAGTTCCTTATGACAGAAATGCTAGTTCTTCCTTTTTTCGCATAGATAGCTCCTTTGGACCCCTTAAGGCTCAACAGAAATTTCTCCTCAGTGGGCACTCTTCACATTCCTTCCTGTGATTGTTTTTAGTCATTTGTGGTAATCTTAATTTTTTTAGCACATTTTATAAGCATTTATCTGCTTACTTATTTTTCTTCTGTAGTTTGACTAAGTTCAGCTCTGTGAGACCAAGACTAGCTCTTAAGCGCTGCTGTAACTCTTGCGCTGTGCTTGACACAGTGTCTGCTGGGTGAAAGAGAAAGAGCTTGAATGGCTGCCCACCGTCTTCCTGTAACCCTGCCCCAGTTTACAGGAGAGGTAGGGAACCCACCTGGGCAGCTAGCTGTGGAGAGCAGACGTGAGACCTGAGTGCTGGCCTGGCAATGCCAGAATGCTGGCTCCTTTTTTCTATTTCTTATTTTGTTTATGTGATTATTGTTTGTTTTGAGACAGAGTCTTAGTATGTGACCCCAACTGGCCTCAAACTTAAATAATACAGGTTGGCTTTGAACTTTTAACCCTTTGCCTTCACCTTCTGAAATGTTTCACTTATAAGTATATGTTGCTTATGCTCAACTGTGCTCTAACACATCACTCTGGCCCCCTCTTGTCTGTAACCTAAGGAACTAGGACCCTGGAAACTTAACTAGCCACTAAATGGGAAGGCTAGGCTCATGATAAAGTGACTCTTAACCTTGAGTAGACGTGTAGTCTCAGGTTTATTATATCTTCATCTGTAGATATCTGTCCTCCGAGTCCTGCAGAGTCATTGTCGAGGGTCTTTTGTGACAGTCTACACAAAAAAAGCAAAAGGCAAAGGGAATCCAAGTGGAACACTGTGATGGCCTTGTGGGGACAAAGCTATTGTAATTGCCTTCTCTGTCCCCTTAGAACTTGATAGACAGAGGTCTACATGAAT
The DNA here is from genome assembly GCA_019843965.1 of Rhynchomys soricoides. Classification (NCBI taxonomy): domain Eukaryota; kingdom Metazoa; phylum Chordata; class Mammalia; order Rodentia; family Muridae; genus Rhynchomys; species Rhynchomys soricoides. Next base: position 1,691,439 of record JADRCH010000090.1, read on the forward strand.
GGAAACATGGGCCCCAGATGGAGGCTGGTGCTGTCTGGAGTCTGCCCTGTATCCAGTTCTTCCATAACTGCTAGAGGAGAACTCCTTTGAGAAGCACATGCAGCCCTCTCCTTCCACCATTCTTGTTCTGAGGTGATTCTGTGGCTTTTAGTTTTCTAATGCTAAAGGCCTTGTCATTCTTTTTTGTAATAGCCCTGTTAACCTTAGAATTGGGGTTTCCAAATGTGGGGAGAAAACATGAAGTATCCACCTATTGGTGATGTTGCTGTTTTCTACTGTAAAATGGCTGGCTACTGGGGTTGTTGGTTTGGTCTGGCTTCTTAGTCATGTATGTGTATACATATTTGTATTCAAAAAAACCAAATTTGTTTTGTATTTTAACCAATCCATCGACTGGAGCTGAGGAAGAGTGACTTAGAGAAGTGTCTCAATATGCTAGCAGTGTGTCTCCTGGGTTCTAGTTTGCTGTCACACTAGGATTTTCAAAAGGTTTAACTTTTTCTAGTCTTAAATAGTGAAGGACAGTTGCCAGCTCTCATTTGAGTGGATCAGGAAGTCTTTGTGTCTCACTGTAGGTATGCTAGAGGTAATGCTCTTTTTTGAGCTTCCTGAGAAAGGAAAAGCTTTCTGTGGTCTCTAAAGATCTTGATCCATTCCCTGACTAGTTCTTCAAAAACAGTTCCAGCTTAATGAAGACTTTGTTTTTAATGTAACATTTTTTAGTTTTCTGTTACCACAAGGGACTAATTTTCCATGCTTCCTTAAGGCAAAGATAATTTCCTAAGGGTCGTAGGTAACTGTTCCCCATGAGATCTGAAAGGCCTTACAAGCAGCAGTGGTTACATTGTTAACATGGTTGCTTTATGGATGTGTATATTTTTTTATTAAACAAAGGCTCATCTCCAACTATGTCACAAGGAATGCTGTAAGCCAGGCCACCTCAACCAAAGAAAGAGCACTGGCTCCATTCTTGAAGGAACATGCCACACATATTTTACAACTGTGATGCTGTTCCACCCAAGCTCAGTGGGCACTGAACTCAAATTTAAAATACCCAATTATAACAAGCAATGTGGCTCAGCATATACGGGCACGGGCCTCCAAGCTTTATGAGTTGAGTTCAGTCCCCAGGACCCACATGGTGGAAGCAGAAAACCAACTCCCTTGAGTTCTCCTCTGACCTCCATATGCTCACATACACATGTGCACACATACATACACACAGATAAATAAAAAATAAAGACTTGTGATACTTTAAAATTTGGTAGAAAAACATCATAGGGAATCAGTGTTGCTATAGGAGGGACGCTGCTCCTGCTCTTATTAAACCTTACACTAGGTTAGCGGTAGCAGGCCTGAGGTTGTAGCACTGGGCTCTTAAAGCAAGCTCCAAACCTGAATCCTAACCTTAGACTCTAGAATAATAGATGAGTGTAGATTTTTATTCACTTTTTTCCTAAGCTTTGCTGTGGCCCAGTCTAAATCAAATGGTTGGTTCTTTGCATCTTAACATTATAGGCTTAAATACTAGAAGGGGCTTCTCGAGAGCCCTGGCTTCTGTCCTTCTCAATCTTCTGTTCGTAAGCACCAGGCTTTTATCAGTGGGTGAGCATGATGACACTCAGGAAGCAGAGGCAGGCAGATCTCTGAATTCATAGGCCAGCCTGGTCCACAAATTGAGTTCTAGGACAGCCAGAGCTACACAGAAACCCTGTCTTGAAAAACCAGAGGAAAAAGGAAGAACTAGGTTATCTTTGTATCCTGTCTTGGATGTGCTGTTTGGCTAAGAGTGAAGACGAGTGGTCAAGTGGAAGTTTATAAGGACCTACGTCTCATGTTAAGTCAGCTGCTGGGCTGGTTTCTGAACTGATGATGCGGTTCACCTGGCTGCCTCCCTGTCTTTGTTAGTCTTGGGTGAAGGGTGAAGTTGCAGTATCTTGCTATTTCTATAACTCACAGTTAGGGAAGTGTCCTGGCTGGTTTTGTGTGTCAACTTGACACAAGCTGGAGTTGTCACAGAGAAAGGAGCTTCAGTTGAGAAGATGCCTCCATGAGATCCAGTGGTAAGGCATTTTCTCAATTAGTGATCAAGCAGGGGAGGGCCCCTTGTGGGTGGTACCATTCCTAAGCTGGTAGTCTTGGGTTCTATAAGAAAGCCAGATGAGCAAGCCAGGAGAAGCAAGCCAGTAAGAAACATCCCTCCATGGCCTCTGCATCAGCTCCTGCTTCCTGACCTGCTTGAGTTCCAGTCCTGACTTCCTTTAGTGATGAACAGCAGCATGGAAGTGTAAGCTGAATAAACCCTTTCCTCCCCACCTTGCTTCTTGGTCGTGATGTTTGTGCAGGAATAGAAACCCTGACTAAGACAGGGAGACATGATAAGAATTTACAATGCATGTTTAGACAAAAAAAAAAAAACAGACACAAACAAGAGCTTTCCTGATAAGTAAGGGTTCCAGAGTATCCTTATTTGACTGCCTGCTGTCTTTTATGGAGCCTTATAACAAATCTGATGACTGGACCCTACTCCCAGAATTCAGTAGAGCTGGGGAGAGACTCCTGAGAGTACAGTTAGAGAGCATCTACATTTGAGATTGAGCTTGTCATGAATTTCATTTTTTCCTTCTGAAACAGAAAGAACTTGGTGGGTTTTTTGTTTGTTTTGGTGCATCCATTGTTTTTGATACTGTTAAACTAGTTGGGTATTTTCTAGACAGGATGCATACAAGTGTTTTTCACCAGTAAGAGCATTCTTCATAGGTTTTGTTTTGTTTTTCCACATGGAATTAAGCATTTGTCTCCTACATAAAGGCCTAAGTTAATCTGCCATGGTCTTGAGAACTGAGTGGCTCAGAGCAGACAGACTGTAATTGAAGCAATGGCCCTTTCTGTGATGTCTTCCCTCTGATTTTTCATGAGGCCCAGATGCCTCTGGCAGTCATTACCACTGAAGGGAACTGAGTTATGATCTCTCACACACAGGCCCAGCCTAGAGCTGGAGATCTAGGACAAGTCATGACACTGAAGTGGATACATTATGAGCTTCCCTGTTTTCCTCTTTATCTCAAAGCAGGAGACGTTCCTGCCTGTGTAGAAACTGACTTCGCTAAGACTGAGTACACACAGGTGCCAGGAACTAGTGTAGGTACCGGAAATATGTATTAATCATAAAGATGATTATTGTTCTCTTCAAGAATCTTTGCTTTTTTTCTTTTAGTTTTTTAAAAATGATTTATTTATTTTATGAATATGAGTGCGCTATCTGCATGTACACCTGCATACCAGAAGAGGGCATCAGGTTTTATTATAGATGGTTGTGAACCACCATGTGGTTGCTGGGAATTGAACTCTGGACCTCTGAAAGAACAGCCAATGAATGCTCTTAACCACTGCACCATGATGCTCTTAAACACTGCGCCATCACTCCAGCCCACTTTCTTCATCTTTAAGAGTGTTCTTGTGGCTTTAGAGTTTATCTTCTTTATCAGTTCTGTGTTTCATGATCACTCAGGTGTGTGAGGCTGCTGCAAGGGGTTTCTTCTGAATTCTTCAGTGACTCTTCAGTTTTTTCTCTAAATCCTATTTCTGGTCTGGGCAGGTCATTTGTGTTTCTAACAGACTAAGAAATGTCTCGTGTGACCCACTCTAAGGGGGCCCTCTGTCTTCTCAATGGTGTCTTGTTTACCCTTGGACTTATCTTTGTTGTACCTAGAGCCACTTTTCTTTCTGGTCACTGTGTTTCATATGAAGCATGAATCACCACTTTTTAAACCTGTGTGTAAAATTTATCCCAAGCTATAAAATAGCCCCTTGGTCTGATAAGTGTAGGTTTCAGAACACCATGGTATTGATACTTTAGTGCCTCCCACCGCAGTTGCTTTGTATTGTGGTAAAATTTACCATCGTCACCATTTTTAAGTGTATAGTTGAGGGCACAGTAAGAGCTGACTGTACGTAATCGGAAAGTATTTGTCTTGCGACTCTTATTTCACTGAGCATAATGTATGCCCTTAACCTTCATCGCTGTGGGTGCATCTCCAGTCAGGATTTTCTTCCCTTTCAGGTTGAACATGTGAATGTGTATTACAGAGTGTACAATAGACAGTATTCCACGTTTGCTTCTCCATGCACCTGTCACAGATTGCTTCCATGTTGTGGACAATACTGCTGTGAATGCACAAATCCTCTTTGAGACTGTTTCTATACCACCACCACCTCTCTAGTGATGTGTTTCTAGACTCTACCACTGAGCCACATCCCCTAGTTTTTGATATATAGCTAGGAGTAAAATGGTTGGTTTTGTTTTGGACATAGGAGACAGCCCATCCTCTCTGTTTTCGATTCAGGCTGGGTATGCATCCCCCTCCCCCACAGTCCAAGCTGACGAACTCACTTTGTAGCTGAGGTTAAACTTGAACATCTGATCTCCTGCCTCTACTCCTGAGTGCTAGAATTACCTGCCCAGTTTGTTCAGTGCTGGTGACTGAACTTGGCTCCATACACTGAAGGCAAACACTTCCATCTTGAGCTATCTCCAGATCCTTTGTTTCAGAACTTCTGTTTCCCGCTTTCTCTCAGGTCTTGTTCTATTGCTGGGCTGTTCTATTTGGAATTCACTGTGTAGACCCTGCTGGGTTAAATTCAGATCTGCCTACCTCTGCCTCTTGAGTGCTGGGATTACAGGCTTAGTCACTGTGTTTTGCTTTTAATTTAATTTAATTTTTTTTCATGTCTTTTTTTTTTTTTTTTTTTTTTTGGTTTTTCGAGACTGGCTGTCCTGGAACTCACTCTGCAGACCAGGCTGGCTTCGAACTCAGAAATCCACCTGCCTCTGCCTCCTAAGCGCTGGGATTAAAGGTGTGCGCCCCACTGCCCAGCTTAATTTTATTTTATTAATAGTGAATAAAAATGGGCACAGTAAAGAAACAAAATAGCCGTTGCTCCATGGGTGAAAAGGTAAAAAGTCCATTCCAAGATGCCAAGACTGTCTGGGAAAGCAAGGAGAAAGCCAAGAGGGAGAGATTTTCAGGGTTAAATGGGAAGGAGACTAAAAGACTGAGGGAGCCTAGGGGCCAGCATTGACCTTGACAAGTAGACACCTGTGGGTGAGGGGGTGGGGGTGTTTTATTGGAAGATCCACAAGTTCCTCTTGCCAGAGATAAGGAAAATTACTCCCTTTTTGCAAGCAGGAACTTTCTGTAAACCCCCAAGAGAATGGGGGCCTTGGACCTTGGGGACCAGACAGATAGCAGCTAACGTAATAGGTGAGATGTTGGTCTTGTAATTTACATTTCTGTCATGGTGACTGGTAAATATGATTTTGTTTTTTCCTTCCCATTCATGTATCTTTGAAGAAATACATATTCAGGTCATTTGCCAGTTTAACAGTTTTTGGTTTGTTTATTTTTTTAATTTCATGTGTATATGTGTTTTGCCTACACATATGTCTGTGCACCACATTTGTGCTTGCTGCCCTTGGGGGACAGAAGAGGATATCATTCTCCCAGAACTGGAGTTACAGAAGGTTGTAAGCTTTCTAAAAGTGGGTGCTGGGAAATGATCTTCCTCTGGAAAATCAGCAAGTGCTCTTAACCACTGAATCGTTTCTCCGTTTAAATCAGGTTGGGTTTTTTGTTTTTGCTTGTTTGTTTTTTGTTTGTTTTTTAATTCTTGCCTTTAATGATGCATTCAGTAATTTATTAAAGCCTTGTACGATAACCAACACCAGTAGTATGTTAGTCCCCAAGAATAACTAATAAACGTGTGTTACGGCGGAGCACTTTTTGCTCAAAATGAGGAATTTAAAAGGTCCATGTTGAGATAACTTTCTTTTTGTTTTATTGAAAGACTATGAAAAGTGGTTGTTAGACAATGTCTTCATTTCTGAAAAGTGACTTTAGGTGAATTGTCACTGTGTGTGTCTACGGGTGTACCTGTGTGTCTGCGTGTGTGCGTGTGCACTTTGCCATCTTGGTCTCGGTGAATGAGATTTATAATATGGCCCAGACTTCTTGTTTCTCATGCCCTTCTCTCTATAAAACATGATTAAAACATACTTCACAAACAGTTATTCCAAATTACTCACCTCCATATTGTGCCCTATACAACATCTTCTAAGGTCAAAAGAGGTCTCTTAGCACGTGGGAGGAACAGAGTTACTCAGACAGTTAGGGACAGACCTAGAAAGTTCCCAGACGCCAAGCCTGTGTGGCAGTTTTGCTCACATTTCTGAGCTATTTGGAGGCATTTTTGAGGCTCCCATCTCAGTGGCCTTATCCTGTAGGAAGAGCTGGCTAAGGCTCTTCTATCACTAACCTACCCTAAGGACTCTGGAAAGTCTACAGGAGTTTAGAGGAGCCTTGGGATTCCACACTAAGAAATTAGTTTGTGAAATATTACTTATTCGTTTATTTATACTCTCAAAGATATAACACTGTTTAAGATAGATGGGAAACTTTCTAAAATACCAGTCCCCACCATAACAACCGTCTCCAGTACCCATGTAAGCCACCAGTTACTGGTTTTACTCGTGCTTGGTCAGATGTGGTGGAAGCATTTAAACCATTGTAACCAGATGCCCTGGAGAGGTTCAAGACCTGTGATGAATGCTGGCTTGTAAGCTAATGGCCTTCTATCTTAATATCTGACAAACCCAGTTGTATTATGGATTAGCTGGGTTTAATCAATCAGTTTCCTACTCTTCTCTCAACCTAAAGGCCAAATGTAACACAAAAGGCTAAGCAGATATAAATGTCTCCCGCATTTGGGTATAGGAACCTCCAGTGAAGTGGCAGACCTATGAAAAATACTATCATGAGCTGTTCTATTTTGCTGTGGCTTTGGAAAACCTTTGGATTTCTTTACTGAAAATTTGTTTGGGAAAAAAATCTTTTTAATGAAACAGTGTGAATCACAAAGCAGCCACCCCTTCTTATAATAGCATTTCTCACCAGGGGAATTTTTGGTAGCTGTTGGGGGAGGGATGTGAGTAGGTTGGGGATGATACATCCCTTGGTAGAGCACAGCCAAAGGCTGCTGCATGACAGCTCTGGTGCTTTCCTCGCTGACACCAAGCTCTGAATTCAAAATGCAGGACAGCAGAACAGAACAGAGAAGCCTAGGTTAGTGAATGGATGCTGCAGCATGAACAATGAGATTGGAGCCTCAACACTGTCAATCAGTTCAAATCCCATTGCAGTGTAAAAGGATCGTGAAACAGGCCCAAGGTCAGAGCACTGGAAGCCACAGGGGCAGAATATCAGCTCTCTGGGTTCTGAGATAGCAACTGATCTAATGGTGCCCATCTGTGGATCACAAGTAGCTTCTTTCCGTCAGTGTCTGTATCTCCTGCTTCCAGATTGTGAAGTTACAGGGTCAGAATGCCATCATTCAGAGTGGGTTTGTAGAGCTCTACTTTATCCTGAACACTTGTGGTTCACATTGGGGTTGTGAGGGCCGGAGAGATGGCTCTGTGATTAGCAGCAGTTTGTTCTTCCAGAGGACCCAGGTTCAATTCCCAGCACCCACATGGGCAGCTCACAGCTCTCTGTAACTGCGGTTCCAGGAGGTCCAACACCCTCATACAGGCAAAACTCCAGTGCACATAAAATAAAGACTTAAAAAATGGGGTTTTGTTACATTAAAATGCTTCTGTATAGAAAGGAAGGGATTACCAGGCTAGCCTGTTCTACAGAGCATGTTCCAGCAAAGCCAGGGCTACACAGAGAAACCCTGTGTCAACAACAGCTTACAGGATGGAAGGAAATCTGCTAGTTGTTGATCCTCGAACAAGAGATTAATATCCAGAATATGTAAAGTCATAAAAAATAATTCAATAGGAAAAATAAGCAAAGGAATCCAACAGACAGTTCTCAAAAGGAGTTCTATTGCCTTTTTTTAAGAACCAGAGAAATACAAATCAAAGCTCCTTTGAGATCCCATCATCAAGAAAAGAAAAACAAGAAGTGTAGCTCCTGAATGCAGTGTTTACCCCACATGGAGCAAGGCCCTGGGTGCATTCTTGCCATCACCAAACAAATGCAGGGAGGAAGGAGAGCGTATAAAACACTCTGGGAAATGGGAGTTAGTTTAGTTACTATGGGACTCAGTGCGGAGGTTTCCTCAAAAAACTAAAAAGATAACTACTATATGACTTAAGCCTGCCCCTCTGGAAACATATCCAAAGGAATCTAAGCACATGCTAGACATACCTGCATATGCCATGCCTTTTTCAGCACCATTCACTGCAGTGGAGATACAGAATCAAGCTGCGCATCTATTAGTGGATAAGTTAAGTGCCAATGTGTACACAATGGCGTTCTATTCAACCATTTAAAAAAGTGAAATCAATAAGTCTGGTGGCACACTAATTTCAGCATTTGGGAGGCAGAGGCAGGAGAATCTCTGAGTTCAAGGCTAGCCTTGTTTACATAGTTCTAGACAGCTTTGCTATGGAGAAATAACAACAACAGGAATCATCTCATTCGAACCATTTGGAAAATGAAACACATTTTATCACGTTTGCATGTTTTCTCTCATGTGGAATTTAGATTTTAGCAAAAAAGATGGGAAAGCAGAGTGGACGGGTGGACACAGGAGGTGAGGTCGGTATGCTCAGACTGCTGCTGTCCCTGTGCAGAAATGCTGTAATGAAACCTGTTAGTTTAACAACAAAGGTACACTAGTAAAATTATAGAGACGGAAATTAGATCTAGCCAGGGAGTTGTGGCAGAGACTTAAATCCCAGCACTTGGCAGGCAGGTCTCTGTGAATTCAAGTCCATCCTGGTCTACAGAGCGAGTTCCAGGATGGCCAAAGAAACCCTGTCTCCAAAACAAAACAAAACAACAGCTAATTAGATCTAGCGTATAGAATTAGATTAGCATGTAAAATGGCACACAGAGGCATCACTTTACCCTTAGCCTCCATGTAGGATGGTGAAAAGGAAAGACCTTTCTAGAGACATTAAAATTTTAGAATAGGCCTGGAGAGATGTCTCAATGGTCAAGAGTATTTTCTGTTCTTCTAGAGGACCGGGGTTCTGTTCCCAAGACCCACATGTCTTACAACTGTGTGTAACTCCAGCTCCATGGGGTTTTAGTGACCTCTTCTGGCCCCGTGAGTGCTCCATGCACATGCTGCACAGACATACCTATGGCAAAACTTACGTGAAAAAGAAAATTAATTTAGAAAAACCAACATAGCAGTATTCAAAAGCACTTGCCCCAAACCTTTCTCCAAATCCAAGGTTAAGTTTGGAGGTTCTTGGGAGGGGGTGGGTTGTGTTTGTCTTGAGATAAGGTCTCATGCTAGCCTCCTCTAACTGTGGAGATGATGATTTTGATCTTCTGATCCTCCTGCCTCTGCCTCCCTACTGCTGGGATAGCAGGCATGAATGACAGTGCCTGGTTTTATGTGGTGCTAGAGATTGAACTTAAGGCTTCATGAACGCTGGCACCCTTTCTGTCAACTGAGCTAACCCCGTTACTTTTTAGAGACAAAGTCTAACTTATACTGAACTATAATTTTGTAGCCATGCAGGTCTCAAACTAGCAATCCTCCTGCCTCACCTTCTTAGTGTTGAGTTTGTAGGTATGAGCCACCACAGCCATCTTCTGAGCCTTAGTTTTAACTGCTGTCAGCTTCATTGACTCCATGTTCCACAGGACTCATTTCAGAGCCACTGCTTCATGTAAGAAGTAGACACTGGAAAATCTGAGAAGTCTTACAACCGCTAAGATTCTAAACGGATGGCTGTCTCTTTTTTGTGTTTTCCTGGCTTTGTTTTTTATTTTTTTATTTATTTTCCTCAAAGCCTCATACTAGTTCCAAGTCTCCAGGGCTCAGAAAGGGGAAACAGGAAGTCCATATTTGATGCATGAGAGCCAGCAACAGCTAATAGAGAAAAGGGCACCAGTACTGGAGGGGAGTTCTGGGCCCTGGGGGTGACTGATAGGAGTTCCTGGGAAAGGGAAGGGCCTGCCTGCTTGGCGTGTATAGGAGAAAATAGTGTCTTCTGTCTAAGGAACAAAACACTCAAGGAAAAGGTGTATTTTATTTAGCTGTAGGAGTCAGTCTCCTATTTTACTTGGAGGCTTGCTGGATGCTTATCTTTGGATTCCAGCTGCCAACCTGAAGCCGTTCCTCTTTCCTTCCCTTTAAGAGCGAACTCTGAAGATTTGGTCCTGTGGTTGGTGAATGGGTAAGCCAGATGGTCGGTGCTGTTTCATTTTTTGTTACAGGTAGACATGTCAGGAAATCGGAGAGTGGTGTGACTCAGAATAGGGGATCTTTGGTGCCCTATGAACTATTTCAGGAATTCAAAAAAGAGATGATATACTTACCCTAATAGGCGATAATAATAAAGCATTGTAGACTTAATTGTGTATATCCTTTCCATTCTTGTTTTCCCTTCTTTCCTCAAGAATACCCACTGCCCCGACTCTGCTGTGTGAATACATATACTACGTTTGCTGCTTACATTTGTCCAAAATTGTATTTACCGTACCTGTTAATTTTTTATACTTAGCATAAACTGCATCCTAATGTCCAAATACATACATACGTACGTACGTATGGTATATATAGGAAAACAGCTTTGTGATGTGTAAGTTGGTTTCACTTGTTAGCACAGCAGATCACTTTCACTGCCATACTGTCGGATGACTTCTTATCACCATCCACCATTTCCTTTTTAATAAGCATTAAATTATTTTCACTTGCTTCAAGAAACTTTTCATGTTTCCTTATACGTGTTTCGTTGTTGCTGTTTTGTTTTTAGCCATGGCTGTTTTAGAACTAGCTTGGTAGACTAGGCTGGCCTTGAACTCACAGAGATACACCTGCCTCTGTCTCGAGTGCTGGGATTAAAGAAGTGCACCACTACACCCAGCTAATTACTAATTAGCTCTGTGGGAAGGGCAAACCATTTGACCTCACTGAATCCTTTTTTAGAACTGTTGCCTAAGTGAACTTTCTAGGGTTTCAAATAAGGGATCCAGATGGGACCAACAAAGTGAAGTATGACGTTCCAGCAGCTGCTGTTTATAGTGGGGATTCTTAATGCCAGGATGGGCATCTGGTGCACCTGACCTAATGGGCACTTTCACACTTCCCTGTACTACACTGCATAAGCAACAACATTTCCCTATTTCTGTATCACAAAGAGCAGTGTTGAGTGTTTCAGACAACTATAAAAACACAAACTGCCCCTCTTGAGCAGTTTTTGCTTACAGACAAATTTTAGGTTCTGTTTTGTTAATATCTATGGAGAAAAAACCCCAGGAAGAACTGCAGGGGTTTTATCCTGATCACAGGTTCATTTGCCATACTTTTGTTGTAAATTTTCATTAGCTTGTTTTTCTATTTTTAGAGTTCCAGGTTTGCTGAGACATATGGTGATCCTTCTGCCTTAGTCTCCCAGGTGCTGAGATTATGGGTGTCTCATACCCACCTCACTAGCTGTCTTTATAAATAGGTAGGACTAGAGTTACACATGTAAGAATTGTTTTTTGTGTTTTTGTGTTTTTTAAGATTTACTTATTTATGTGTATGAGTGTCTTTTATCTGCTTGAGTCTGTGTGCCTGGTACCCATGGAAGCCAAAAGAGGGTGTCAGATCCCTTGGAACTGGAGTTAAAATTGTTAGCTACCATGTGGGTGCTGGGAATGGAACCTAGGTCATCTGAAAGAGCAGCCAGTGTTCTTAACTGCTGAGTTATCTCTCCAGCCCCAAGAATATAATTTTTAAAATATTTTTTTATATACTTTTAATTTCTGAAAATTTTTTCAGGACTTTTTTGGGTTGCTGGGATCAAAAGTGTAAGTGACTACTGCCTGTCTAATTTTCAGAACTTTTACAAATAGATATTATACCCCTGCAGCTTTAAAATCCTCAGTGTTACCAGAAGTACGAATAATTGACAAGTAATACGTTCTTGGCTCTGTAAAGCCCCTTAAGGTCTTTACAAGTAAAATTTTACAAGTCTGAAAAGTCCATGTTGGCCTGCTCCTGGGAATGGGAGTACTATGTGATCTTGAAAATGACATAGGGTCTGAAGGGATGTAAGGCCTAACATTGAAACCTGCTTTAATCAGAGTTGATCTGTATCCTTACATGAACCAAAATAGATACAGCCTCTGTTCTGTGTTGGTGCTTTGAGCTAGTCTATTAAAAGAAGGGCTTTAAAAAGGCCTTTTTAGGAGAATGGAGATGGCTTAATAGTTAAGAGTGCTTGGCTGCTCTTGCAGAAGACTTGGGAGTTCGATTCCCAATACCTACATTGTGGGTACTGCCTATAGCTCTAGTTGCAGAGAATCCAGTGTTCAGTTCTGCTCTCTGAGTGCACCAGGTATTGCATGTGGTACATAGACATACACACAGGCAAAACACCTATACACATCAAATAATTTTAAAACTAACTTCTTTCTTTTTCAAGACAGGGTTTCTCTGTGTAGTACTGGATATCCTGGAACTCTTTTTAGAGACCAGGCTGGCCTCGAACTCAAGGAGACCTGCCTGTTTCTGCCTCCTGAATGCTTGGACCAAGGGTGTGTACTGCCACGCCCAGCTTAAAACTTGTTTTAAAGACAACTTTTTTATTAATGCTTTTTTTTTTGAGAGAGAGAGAGAAACAGACAAAGTGTGTTAGTTTTTGCTTACATCTGTGTATGTCCACCGTGAGTGCATGAGTATGTTAGTTTTGTGGTTCTGGCTAGCTTAGCACTTGCAATGTATATATATATACCAGGCTGGCCTTGAACTCAGATCCATCTGCTTCTGCCTCTTGAGTATAGGGAGTGTAAGTGCCCACCACCAACCCCAGCCTGGCCGTGTCTTGTCTCCTGTCTTCCATTGGTTGGCTTTGTTCTCCTTTTATCCGTACCTCTCTCCATTCCCTACTCTCTGGAAGCTTCCGGGTCTTTTAGTTGCTTCTCTTAAAGTTTTGGCCTGCATACTTCAACTAAATCTAAAGTTAAATCGTCTCTACTCAATTCCTAAATAAGGACACACAGTTTCTGTTACTCGCTGCTCTGCTTCCGTATTATAACCCACTTTGTTGTCATACCCTAGAGTGAGTTAGTGCCATCCTTATTTGATAACGTCTGCTCACTTGGATTCACCCACCTGCTCACCCTTCCTCTGCCTCCTGTTTCTTCTCCCATCTCCATGCTTCCGAGCTGCTACCAAAGTTGGGCTCTACAGTTGGTTTTTTCTGTCTACTGTGAAACTTTTTTTTTTTTTGCTTGCCTAAATCTATTTTTATTTGTCATGATGATTGGATAATTTAACTCTGTGTGTGTGTGTGTGTGTGTGTGTGTGTGTGTATGTGTTTGTAAGTTTATTTTACTCAATATTTAGACAGTTTTACTGTTGTGTTTTGTTTAGCTTCTAGAGTTGCAGTGGTGAGCTCGACTTCTTATTGCTAATCTTTTGTGTGCTGCTCTGTCCTCTTTGTTCTGGTCTTCTGAAAGTCACTGTGCTGTGATCCTCACTTGATTTCCTTCCATGTGTCCTGCTTGTTATTTGTACCTAAATACGAGGTCTCTCGTCCTTCAAAGCACGTAAGAAAGTGCCTTGCATTTAGATTTACTGTTTTTACTTTTCATTGATATTTTTCAGTCCTTGGAGTTCTGCTTTGAGCAGTCATGGGCATCGTGGGTCCTTGGTCCTTCTGTGTTTGTGCTCCTCGACTTTTCATCCTTCAGATTCTGGTCCTGTGCTTCAGTTGTTTCCAATTCTGGTCTTGTACTTCAGTTTTTTATCTCTGCCTTTCAGTGCATAGTTGTTTCTTCACCTACTTTTAATTTACAGCTTTATATTTCATTGAACTACTTGGTAAGTTCCTCACGATAATAAAGTGGGTTGTTTACTTCTTGCCTTCCGTTGTATAAAAACAAAAAGCCAGGCAGTGGTGGCACATGCCTTTAATCCCAGCACTTGGGAGGCAGAGGCAGATGGATTTCTGAGTTTGAAGCCAGCCTGGTCTACAGAGTGAGTTCTAGGACAGCCAGGGCTACACAGAGAAACCGTCCCCAAAACAAAACAAAACAAAAAACCAAAAAAAAACCACAAAAAATCAAACCAAACCAAACCAAAAAGAAAAACAAAATAAAACAAAAAAAGAACAAATCACCTTACTTAAGCCTTTCTTGTTGCTCTCTTTGGGAAAGGAATCAGGGTTTAGCTAGCTGCTTTCTTATAGTCTCTTCCTGCTCAGAAATTCCATGAAGCCTTATCACTCAAGCATCATGCTGTTGAGCAAACAAGCACTCTGAGCGTGGGGACAGGCAGGAAGCTAGAGCCCAGAATGGCTTTGTGCTCCACTCCCAGAGGAAGAGCAGCTCCTGAGTCATGTGGGGAAACCTTACAGCATTGTACCTCTGGGGGCTCACAGCTGTGGCAGGAATCTGTTTCTATAGCAACGGAAGGCTTAACTCTTCCTCTGTTCTTAGAATATGCAGAGAAGAGACATGATAAACTTGGAGATCATTCTGTGCTCTAGACAGGCTAGATTCGTTTTCTCCCTTCTGGACCATAGTGTCTAGCACGTAGCCACAAGGTACAGGTGATTATTTAAATTATAATCAACTAAATTTCAAAATCTGTTTCTTTATCTTTAAGTCTTTTTTTTGGGGGGGGGGGGGAGACAATATCTTAAGAAGTTGTTTTATTAGCCCAGACTGGACTGAACTGGACCACATTAGAGATTGTCCTTCTTGTTCAGATGGAAAGGTGTCTTGGGACTTGGAAGCCCAGGAACCACATAGCTCTGAGGTGGGACAGTGACCCAATGGAAGGGCATCCTGACACCGGAGCCCCAGAACCACACAGGTTTGAGTGGAAGCCTCCTCAGCAGAGGCAGTGCAGCTCCCCGGGGAGGGGTCACCCCCCTGCCCTCAGATGAGGACTCAGGAGCCCACTTCAGTGCTTTGCTTCTTACCTTCTCATTACTTCTTGACTTCTGATAAGAGAGAAATACCAGGCAGCAAATCTCATAAAAGAAATTTCTTAGGAGGGTCCAAGGTATGGAGAGACAGAGCCAGGGTTGGCTGCCTTTGGCTTCCAGGAGGGGATGGCAGGGAGCTGAGCAGGTACAGCTTTTATATAGGATTTCTTAGGGGGCAGAGCTTTCTAAGGCAGAGTTTTCCAGGGTGAATTTGGGAAGCTAGGGGATTGGTGGGTTTTCCTATTCAGAGATTGGTGGCTTTTGTTCATACTTTTCACCTAAAATTAGCATAATCTGGGAAGGGTCCTATTGAGGTATTAGAGATGACCTTTGTAACAGTTACAGAGGCTGGAAACATTGTTATGACAGAGAGGTTTGACGAGGGACCAAGCTGATAGCCACTCCTTAGGCAAGAGCCTGACTTCTTCCCTGCCTTGATGGTTTACAAAGTATACAAAGTTTACAAAGGGAGGCCGCAGCATTTGAGTCCTTGTGAATAGCCAACATAGCTTGGCCTTGAAGACAAGGCAGTCCTCCTGCCTTACCCTCCCAAATGCTGGGATCCTTGTACACCAACCACCATGCCAGCTTAAGATTCCATTGCTGAGTCACATCACCTACATTTCCAGGGCTTAGCACCTACAGATGGTTGGGGAGTGTCACAGTTGGGCAGCACACATACAGAGCAGTTCCATAATTGTAGAAAGTCCAGTAGCCGGTTCTGTTCTAAACTCTGGCACAGCATGCTCACGGTCCGCTCATTTGCTAGGTGTGTGGTTTCGTGAACCTCTTGGTGCCGGAGTCTGGAAGGCTTTCTTTAGGTTACCACCATTCTGTACCGTCTGTATTTTAAAAGGATCCTGGGAGGATATTGAGTTCTGATATGGCTGTGGGTCATTGATGATCACAAGCCTACTCCTTTTACCTGTGGTGTGGTACGTGCAGAGGAGAAAGCAGGTGAATAGAAAGGTTGTGTGAAGTTAGATTTGGGGACAATGGAGACTAGCTTCTGTGTGAATTTATTGACTTTCCTGCGGCCGTGATTAAGCTGAGGTGGAGGACAACTTTGTGAGATGGCTACAGAAAGTTAACTCATGGTAAGGAAAAGTTTGTCATTCATCCTAACTGGTGATGTTGCCATGGTGATGCTGCCATGGTGATGCTGCCATGTCCTTCGCTGCCATCCATTGCTAGGAATTTGAGTCTGGGGGTTTGTATTCTTTGTATTCAGAGTGTCAATGATGCTGGTGATGAGCACCAAATACATTGAACCCAAGGCTTTATACGTATTAGGCAAGTGCTCTGCCAGAGTCTCAGTGTGACTAGCTTACACTGGCTTCAATCTTCAGTCCTCATCCTCCTGCCTCAACCTGCCAAATGCTGGGATCAGAGGCATGTAATATCACACTTGGTAGTGTGTTGGGTTTATTTTTGTTGTTTTTAAAATTAAAAAAAAAATTTTTGGGAGGGAGGGGGCGCATCATAAATATGTGGGGGTCAGAGGATATCTTGTTGGAGTAAGGTCTCTGAATTCAGGTCATTATGTTTGGAGGCAAGAGCCCTTAGCCACTAAGCTATCTCACTGGCCTGGCGTTAGTATTTTAGAGATGTTGCTATTACATTGGTGACTGAGACCTTGTAGGGGAAGAATTAAGGTATTGTAGTCCAGAACCTGGGAATAGGGTTCAGAATGAAGCCTGAACCCATTACCCAACAACAAGGCTATTTATTTGGTTCTGGTAGATGGCAGGTGTCATTTCCCCTCCCTTTCCCAGAGAAAGTAAAGAACTGGGCTGAGTAGGAAAAGGACTTGGGAAAATTCTGTAATGATCGGAGCTTGAGCTGGCTCAATACTTGAATATCTGAACCCTTCTTCCTGCGACTCCTGCCTTTATAACAGTCTGGGTTCTGTTAGGTAAGAAGACAAGCAGAATTGTAACAAATAATAACGTGTGATAACAATGTCACTGACAGCAGGCATTTATTTAATTAATGCTTACCAAAAGCCCGCACTGTTTAAATGTGTTTAGTACATTCACTCTTTGTCTTTGCCCAGTGATATATTTGGCAGATGCAGAAAACTAAGCCCTGGCACTTAGGAAGTTGCCTAAATATCACATAGCAGGAAAGTAGTGTGGCCTTAGTGAATGGCACCTCATACTGTTTATTAAGTGGCCATTCAGAAATGCAATTATTGGGATCCTTTTTAGCCCTGATGGTCTTAACCTCAATTTACAACCCTTTGTGGTTCTGTAAAATTGATGGAGAAATAACGGTTTTCTTACCTGTCAGCCATGAGATTTGCATTCTTTTAGTCTTTGTTATAACCAGTCCATTTTGCCACCTTTGACTCCAGGGGGACTTACAGTCCATTGGCTGTTTCCTTCTCCCTCTCCTGCCTGCCTTTCCCCTTTAAATAGCTTAAGTTGCACATTCAGTAATGGCAAGTCACTTTCAATGCCTTGCCCCGCTTCTGCCTTGTTATTAGGTGGCCAACCCATGACCTTGGTTAAATCAAGTCTGCCAGCTATGTGGACTTAGTCTTGGGAGGGAAGAAATGCAGAGCCTCTCTCTTTCCCCATTTTATATTCCTGATCACTAAGTTTAATGGGCTTTTAACACTGCCTGGGAATTCTGATCTATTTTTATAGTTCATTCCTTCCAACTTTCTAGAGGGTTGTCCCTTACCTTCTCTTCAAAACTAATTCCCCTCTTAGCAAATAGTGATGGCACACATCTGCAATCTCAGAGGCAGAGGCAGGAGAATTGCCAGTTCTGGGCCAATCTGGGATGCATAATGAGATTAATGAGATCCTTTGCTAGTCCCCCCTCACCCGTCTTAGACTTTGGAGAAGACTTTACTTTGTTTCTCCTTGAGAACAGTTAACCACTCTGTCATCCACCTGTGTGCATCTCTGCTCTTCTTAACTTTTCTGTAACATCATCATATGATCTATCCATGGCTTTTTTATTGTTGTGTTTTGTTTTGTTTTGCAAAGGCTGACCTCTCCTTGTATATTAGATTTCAGCCATTTTTCGTAAGTAATTATGGACTGCACAGCACTGATCTCCAGACTTTCTCTGCTCTCTCCTAATCGTGCCTTCTCTGACACATTCCTGTCAGAACTAGAAACACTGCTGGCGTTCTCCTACTTGAAGAGAACAGTAACAGATTAGATCCTGCTTTCTTTTCACTACTTCCTATGATAGCAAAACTCCTTAAGATCTGTCATTCTGGGGCTGGAGAGATGGCTCAGAGTTAAGAGCACCGATTGTTCTTGCAGAGGACCAGGGTTTGGTTTCTTGAAGCCACCCTATTAACCTTTTCTTTGAGACTTACTTTAGGTCCCAGAGCATGTGGTAGATTAATTAAGTGCTCCACACTTTGCAGAGGAAGTAGTCCCTGCTGTTGGACAGTTGTTCCGTCCTTGGTCGGGCCAGCTTGGTTGTTCTTTTCAATTCTAGAACTACACTGGTTTCTTCTACTTGGTTACCACACCATGTCCCACTCAAGAGCGTCGGCTGGGTCATGCTCTCTGTCCACCCTTTTACTTTTGCCTTTCTGTGCCTGTTTTTTTCCTTTAGGGTCTCACTGTGTAGCCCTGGTTGGCCTGGAACTCCCAGAGATCTGCCTGTCTCTGCCCCCCAAGTGTGGGATTAGCGGCGTGCTCTGCTCCACCACACCAGGCACTGTTTGCGTCTAGAATTTTACTGGTAGAAAATGTGTGTAAAGGGTAGCCTGCTGTTCTTAAATCCAGACTAATGTTTTTTTTTGCTTTACGTTGGAAACTTCACATCACGTTCAGTGCAGTGTTTATCATCTCTCTCCATTTGTTCCTCCTTTTCTAGGCCTATTTAAATTAAATATTTACTCCAGCTTACTAATTTTACTTTTTTTGCTTTTAGGAGGAGGGTATTGCTCTAAGTTTTATAGATTTATTTTTACTGGATACAGTGTGTTTAGTTAGGGTTTTTTGTTGTTTTGTTTTTGTTTTTTGCTTTTAAGACATGTAGACTAGGCTAGCCTCAAATTCACTACATAGCTGAGAATGACCTTGAACCTAAAAAAGTATGTACCACAGGCATGAGTTTTTAGCGTGTGTGTGTGTGTAGAGGGCACGCAGAAGCCAAAGGAGGACAAGGACACAGTGTGTACTGCTCTGTCACTTTCTACGTTATTCCTTTGACAAAGGATTTCATACTCAACCTGGGACTAGCCTGGCAGCAAATGACATTAGCCCTCTTGTCTCCTCCCTCACAGTGTTGGGGTTACAGGCCTAGGTAAATATACGGCTACAGCTAGCATGTTAGATAGTTGCTAAGGGTTTGAACTCAGGTCCTCATACTTGCCTGATGCTTAAAAACTCTTGCCCACTAAGCTACATAGTATTTATATCACCCCAGTGTAAGGACAGCACAGAGAATCTTGATAATATCCTTCCATTCCTTTTCCCCGGAGACCTCTGGAGGAAAGGACACATAGATTTCATGGGCATATTTGTGTGCACACACACAAGCACATGCACACACACACCACCTCACAGTACACTGGTTGGTGGTTATTCCTTTTGCTTTACCTGGTTAATTATTGTTTAAAGAAAATGTGATTTTGAATGTATTCATAAATATACATCCATCAGCCAGGCAGTGGTGGCGCACGCCTTTAATCCCAGCACTCGGGAGGCAGAGGCAGGCGGATTTCTGAGTTCGAGGCCAGCCTGGTCTATGGAGTGAGTTCCAGGACAGCCAGGGCTACACAAAGAAACCCTGTCTCAAAAAACCAAATATATATAAAACCCTGTCTCAAAAAACCAACTATATATAAAACCATCAGCCTTAAAGCAGATCCCAAGATATTTACTCCCCCCCTCTCAGATTTGCCTGAGGAAAGCAGATGAGTAGTTGCTAAACAGTAAAACCCAGAGTGTGCAGTTCACAAAAGAGACACACGAAGTAAGTAGATAGTAAAATTCAAGCCATAGGAAGAAAACACTTAAAAGGCACAAATAGCCTCATTTTACAGGTTCTGTGCTTCAAGTGGCTTAGAGAGTGAGGGAAGTTTTAATCTAACAGACAGATGAAGGCTGGGCTATAATTAGGAAGAGGCTGCCATTACCAGTTTAATGCAGTGCAGATCCCACTTATGTAAGAATGCAGAAGGATCATAGAGAAGCTCCGTCTTCTAAATTCTCAAGAACACAGCTCTGCTTGCTGCTAGCGTCCTTCTGAGCATGAAAACCAGCGCCCTATTTTAGTCTTAGCCAGGCGGTAAATTCAAGGACCTGTTGCCTCAGTGCCAGCTCAGTCAGCCATGGGGATCCTTAAGGTTTGCTCAGCTGCCTTAAGCTCCTGGCTCACCTCACCTTCTCCTTTTAAGGACCCATCTCTGGCAGCCAAGTTATCTGTTTTTTTATTCTGAAAGCTTTAGAACAGCCTACCAAAAACATAGCATCAACTTAATTCCTTTGAGCTACTGATATTTTCAACATTTACAAAGGAATGCTGATATTTTAATTGCACTTGGATTAGTAAGATTT
The DNA here is from genome assembly GCA_019843965.1 of Rhynchomys soricoides. Lineage (NCBI taxonomy): Eukaryota > Metazoa > Chordata > Mammalia > Rodentia > Muridae > Rhynchomys > Rhynchomys soricoides. Next base: position 1,711,923 of record JADRCH010000090.1, read on the forward strand.
GTTCAGTGATGGTGTATATTGGTGTATACCTACATGTATTTAGTGATGAAGCCATGTGTGATTTGGTTTCTTTAATATGTTTAAAGAAAACCTTTAGGCTGTGTAACACCTGAGTGATCCTGTTTCATTGATCTCGGGTGGAAGAAGGGATGGTGAACCGGCATTTCTTGAGTGGCTCCTCTATGCCAGGCTCAGGGCAGAACTTTATAGATATTGTCACTTTTTCTTTATAAACGTCTCAAGCACAGAAGGAAATTACTCCATCATACAGATTAGAAAGTACAGTCTGACATCTGCATTGTGTATCACGGCCTTTAGGATGGCAGCGTTTAACTGTGATCATTGGTTTCTTTCCTGCTGCACAATTCACAGGAAATGTTGCTGTGTGGGGGTGAGAGCAGCACATGATACTGTGCCGGTCTCTGGGATCGTCTCTTTGGCCTGTTTTAACAAACCCCTAAGAATGGGACCACACTGATAGATTAATGAAGGTTAATGACGTCAGCCTCACTGCTTTTCATGTTTAATCCCTGGATTTCCTTTCCTTTCCTTGGTTTTGTTTGACAAGGTCTACCTATAAGGTCCAGCTTAGGCTGACCTGGAACTCATAATGCAGACAACCGAGCTGGCCTTAAATTCAAAGAGACGTTCTTGCCCTGCCTCCTCCTTGCTGGGATAACCTGCTTTTTAATATATAAATTGAGAAGTCACAAAACCTTCTGCTGACAGATAAGGACCAGTCTGTGATAGGGAAATTAATTTGAACTGGCTTGTGAGCCCTTCTTTTCTTCCTCCTGCCAGTTGGGTTTCTGGCTCCAAGTCCCTATGATTTTGAGAGCGATCCAAACCTATTTTTGTTGTCTGCTGTTAGGTAATAAAATCTGCCTTAAAACTTAATGGCTTATTTCTTGGGTTGGGATGATGGCTCAGTCCAATACAGTCCTTTCTGTACAAGCATAAGGACCTGAGTTCAATGCACAGAACCCATGGAAAAAGCCAGACATGGCGGTGTGTGCTTGAAATCCTGGGGTTGGAGAGGTGGAGACGAGTGGATCCCTTGAACTTCGTAGCCAGTCAGCCAGCCTAGCATGCTTGGCAGATTCCAGGCTCTGTGAGACCCTGTCTCAAAAAGAAAGAAATTGTTGGACAGCACCTAAGGCCAGACGCCTGAGGTCATCCTCAGCCTCTGCGTACATATGCACTTACACCTGCCCATATACAAACCTCGCACACATGTACACACATGACTTAATGACTTACAACCACAGTGATTCTGTGACACAGGAAGTTAGGCAGGGCTCAGCTGGGTGGTTCTTTGTATTCAGACAGCAACTGGAGTAGGAGTGTCTAAAATAACTGCTAGAGTCTCTGCCTCCTTGACTAGCATGATTAAGAGACAGGAACCCTCTCTCCATGTGGCTCTGTTTCGGCTTGACTGGCTTGGGTTTTCTTATATGACAACTAGATTCCAGGAGAAAAGCATTCTAAGCAACGAAGGCAGAAGTTGCAACTCTTATAGGCCTCTGAAGCTTTCTCTGTAGTCTGGCCCGTTGACAAGGGGATGTCAGGAGAGGGAACATTGTAGAAGGATCTATCAGATAAAAGCATAATCTACCCTTCTATCAAGAGCTCGAGCCCTGGGCTGGAGAGATGGCTCAGCGGTTAAGAGCACCGACTGCTCTTCCAGAGGTCCTGAGTTCAATTCCCAGCAACCACATGGTGGCTCACAACCATCTGTAATGGGATCTGATGCCCTCTTCTGGGGTGTCTGAAGACAGCTGTAGAGAGCAGGGCTGGAGCGAACGGGGCTGGAGCGAGCAGAAAAAGTGTTTGAAGACAGCTACAGTGTACTTACATATAATAAATAAATCTTTAAAAAAAGAAAAAAGAACTTGAGCCCCACTTCAGGTCAGTTAAGTCAGAACCCTAAAGAAACAGGCACTCTTGGGAAAGTTGGGTGTGTCCACAGTGACAGTGAAAGCCCACACTCCTAGAGCTGTGCTGATAAAATGAATTGAACATAAGTTTAAGTGCAGCTAACGTTTTTCCCCGGGTCATAATCCCATTTTTAACTTCTATGAAAATTTTCCCAATTAGGACTGGAATAGTTCAGGTGGAAATCACTTAGTAGCGTGATAAGCGCCAGGGTTCGATCCCAAGCACCAAAAGAGCAGAGCAGAGCAGAGCAGAGCAGAGCAGTTCTCTCTGCCCCAGGACACCCTGTGTGAGTACTGTGGTTGTGCAGTCAGTAGGTAGGGCACGTGAGCTGCACTCCACTCCTGGGTCCCTTCCCTCTCCCTTCCTTTCTTCTTCCCTCCCTCCCCCCTCTGTCTCTCTGTCTTTGTCTCTCTCTCTTTCCTTTTGTTGTTTTTTTTTTTTCAAGACATGGTTTCTGTGTGTATGTAGCCTTGGCTGTTGTAGAAGCTCACTCTGTAGACCAGGCTGGCCTTGAGCTCATAGAGATCTGCCTGCCTCTGCCTCCTGAGTGCTGGGATCAAAAGCCCACCACTGCTGGGCTAGTTAGACCTGGGTTTCTTAAGATAGTTTTATTTAGGCGTCCTTTGAGTCAAGTTTCTTACTGTGTAACCCTGGCTGTCCTCAAACTTGGGGTCTTCCTGCCTCTGCACCAGTACTGGGAGTAGAGGCATGTACTACTACACCCTGCAAACTTTAGGATTTGCAGCTTTAAAATTTTTTAAAAAATTTTTTTTGCAGTCTTTAAAATTTGCAGCTCATACACTATGCATTAACTTAAGGATCTTAAAATCTACTTACAAATCCAGAACTGTTTGTTTTGTTCCCCATCCCTCACTCTCATCCTCTCAGTGGTAAGTTGACCTTCCCCTTACATAGGAGCTGCAGGGAGTCCGCCTTAAAGGAAAGTTAAGGGTGCTGACTTACCCGCTTCCATCTTCTTTGGGAGGCCGAAACAGGAAGATTATGAATCCAAGACCCGTGTTGACTCTTCTGCCTTCTAACTTTATTAAAATCATCTATGTATCCTTGAGTTCCCAAGATACCTGCTCAAGTTTGCCTCCCTGACCCCTGACTGATGGGTAAAGTTTTGAGTGTTGCTCTTACCAGATTTTATTATTATTATTTTTGACTGTTTTTGCCTATGCAGCTAACCCCAGGCAGACGTGTTCTCTCTTCAGGAGGTTGTGAGAGGAAGCTCCTGTTGCACGCTCCTACTTCTTTCCCTCAGTTGTACTTTGCAGAACATTCCATCTCATCCTTAACAGAAGTTGGCATCTTCCTTCTTCACTGGGCCTTTCATGTCTGGTTCACTTAGCTAACATTTACTGAGAATTTAAATAGACAAACGTGTTTAGGTCTTCCTGAATGTGTGGGAATGATTAATTGTGGCTCTTGTTGTTAAGGAACTTTACAGTTCAGTAAGAGTTAGCAAGTGTAAGCTCACAAGTAGTTGTAAAAGGCAGCTCATGGGGTGGGGTGGAGAGCAGCTTCCAGAACCTGGCGGGCTTGCAGGCCAGCCCCTTACTTCGAATTTTATAAACAATAAACCCCGACTCTCTCGTGTTAGACCCTGGATACCTGGATAGCTCTGGCAGTGTCTTAGTGTCTCTTTTTGTGGCAGTCTTCAACCTCTGTGACTCACTTTTTTCCCTTCCTTCCTTCCTTTCTTTCTTTCTGAGACAAGGTTTCTCTGTGTGGCCCTGGCTGTCCTGGGACTCCCTTGTTAGACCAGGCTGACCTCAAACTCACAGATCCTCTGCCTCCTTGAGTGCTGGGGTTTAAAGGTGTATACTACCACACCTGGCGTCCTTGGGCTTCTTAAAAATGGAATTCTTTTTTTAGTTTAGACCCGCCTTCCCTCTATACCAAGGCTGTCCTTGAACTCCTCCTCTTCTTGTGTTTTAAAGGGGGGCGGCGTAGGGTAGGCTTTATTTCTAGCAGATCTCCTGCAGGTGTCTTAGTTGGCTTTATTTGGGTAGTGCTTGTCTGGTGGCCTCAAGGGCCTGGCTTTTAAGCATTTGGTGGGAGTGTGTTTTCTTTTAATTTTGCCCACACCTGTGCAGTCTGTGTTTCTTGTGCCAATACCAGAATAACCCTGGCTAGAGATCAAGAAAAACCTGGTAACTGCCTTAAATACTTAAACTCTGTTTGCCTTTGCTTACATTTTGTTGTTGGGAAGTGCTGGAGCCTTTCCCACCTTGAGAGGACAAGGCTAGGAAGCAGACAAGTGGACTCATTATCCTAGACACAGTAGGGTGTTGAGCAAGCAGGAAGGCCTCTGTTGTAAGCATAGATGGGGCCAGGAAAAATTTGCTGGATTTAAAATGATTTTAATAAGGGTGCTATGACGTCATCAGTAGTTGGCTTTCCCCATGCAAGCCACAGCAGTCTTGACTCTGAGTGTGAAGCATATTTCCCTAGGCCCAGATGCTCTTCCAGCTCTGCCTGCTGTGCTGCTCTCTAATGAGCTTACCAAGCAGTCTTCAGTCAGAACGTGGTTATCCATGCCACCTCTCAGTTATAGGAAGTCATCAAACCTGTAACAAGGCGCTCTTGTCCAAGTGGGGCAGCGGACATGTTTAACCTTTAAAGTTAGTGTTGGAGTGTATGTAGACATCGGTCACCTTAAAATGTAGGATTTTAGGCAGATGAGATGGCTCATTGGATAATGGTGTTTGCCACCAAGCCTGACAGCCTGACTTCTACACACACACACACACACACACACACACACACACACACTGAAAGAAGCATTTCAAATATATTAATATAATATAGCAAATACACATATATTTATAATCAAGATGAAATATCTACATATTTTTATGTAACTTTATATAATTTGGATTTCATTTATTTATTTTATTTATTTATTTTGGAGGCAAGGTCTCACTCTGTAGCCCAGACTAGCCTGATACTTAATATATAGCTTATAATTACCTCAAACTCAAGGCAATCCCACTGCCTCAGCTTTTCAACATACTGAGATAATAGATGTAAGGCAGCACAACCAGCTTGGATTTCCCTATACTCCGCCGTTCCAGCGAGTCCCCGTAGTTTTGCGTGTGTTAATATGAATAGGGCTAGGGATATAGGTTCAGTCCCTACTAAAGGAGGGGGGGGTGGACCCACTGTGTTTGCTTACTTGAAGTTCCCTTTTAAAACTCTGTACTATGTTACGTTTTTAAGCTGTTCCCTGCATATCCAGTGTGAAGCTCTCCTTATTAGGAGATACGCTTATCTCCTTTGCATATGCTTGTTTCTAACCATTATCGTGGAATGGTGCTGTGCATTTTGCGTGTGCAGGTCTCTTACCTTTCTTTCGAAATGCAGATAGATGGCCCTATTATAGTTGTGTTTTTTACCCTGGGTCCTTTATGTCATTTCTCTCAAGCTTAGGACTGCTGGAAGGAAGTGTACAGATTGAGTACTTTGCTCCCGGGGCTTATAGTCCATCATCAGGGTGTCAAAGTGATGGTTTCCTTGGAGGCTTCTGTCCTCGGCTGGCAGATGGCCACCTTCTCCTTGTGTCTCCACATGGTCTTCCTCTTGTGTCTATGTTCTAATCTCTTATAAGGGTGTGAGTCTTACCTTTTAGGGCCTATTCCAAAACATCATTTTAATATGGTGACTTGACTTCTAATACATTTTTGGATTAAAGCAGATAAAGTGGACCCCTTGCATTGCTCCTTTACAAGGAGAATGCTCTTGGAACCTTGTCACTCAGGGTGACAGTTATAGTGAGGTTATTGTAGCTATTGTTTATTAGGTCAGAGATGGTTCTCTGTGCTCTGTTCGCTCTCAAGAATGAAGAGCATGAGGCCTGCCTCAAATTAGAGCTCAGAAAGCTTGGATAGCTTCCTCATAGGGGTTCAGAAAGAAAATATCAGTTATCTCTAAGGCTGATTTGGAAGACAGCTTCAGTCAGAGCAAGTAACAGCAGAAAACTTGAGTGCTTGGGAGGCCAGTCACAGCCATGAGGGTCCCTATCAGTCCAGTGTATTGTGTCCCTATGTTGTTTTTCTGCCTCTCAGTGTTTCTATGAGAAACCCAGCAGCTTTCAGCTCTTTTCTGCCTTAGCAGTACTGTGCTGTTCCTTTGGTCACTGTTAGGAGCTTTCCTTGGCTTAATCATCTGCTTTTCTCTTTAACACAC